>JACVEI010000173.1:90185-340385 GCA_018115615.1 Pestalotiopsis sp. DP-2020a | reverse complement strand
GGGGGTGCCCCCCCCCCCCCCCCCCCCATGTCTTGCTGGTCTTTTGACAGGCAGGCATTGCATTCGTTCAATTAAGCATCATCACCTTCCAGCAATTCGAGATCTCGTTGAATCTTGGCGGCAGCGTGGGGTCATTCATTCAACCCGGGGTGAGAATTGCTAAGCATAAATCTGCCACCTACAGCTATCATCACTAGCGTTAGGCCCTGCAGCTCGGGCCAATTGACCACTGACAGTGCACGTAAAGCCCTAGCATATTAGTGCGACGTGCTGACAAAAGCGACGAGAGAAGCCTCTTGAAGCCCGCCGATAGCTCGGGGATAGTGACGGAAGGTCCGCGTAGGCAGCGCAGGTGGCTCCAGCGGAATCGTCATTCATTGACCCAAAATAATTCGCCGTTTTCCCCAAACGGCCAACACAACTACAAGGGCGGCAATCCTCTTTCCCTTTTCTGTTTCGCATCCCAATTCGCGTGATATCACGTAGATATTGCAACAGCTTCGACCTCCCAGCCTGCCGAGCGACAATTGAATTGCGAATCGAAGTAGCACCTGGTATGATTACGGCCTCTCATCCCAGCAGATAGCGCAGCTTCGGTACCGGTCATGCTCTTCAGCGACGACCTGCCGCAGCAGCAGCAGGTCCTCCAATCGTCCGGCTCCTTCACCGGCTACCGCTCCCAACTCCAACAGCTTGGTCATCACTATCTGAGTGCCTCGCACGACTTCAAACAGCCACTATGCGGTAACGAGGAGGGCTGGGGCCCGTTGAGCCCCTTCCGCTACGATTTCACCCCCTGCTTCATCGACGTCTGGGTCGCCACCGTCGCCGTCTTTGGCATCGTCTTCGGCGCACTGGCTCTGTGGTACGTCTTGAGGAAGACAAAGGCCGTCGATACGGCCAAGGATTGGCATTTCTGGACCAAACAAGTACGTTGCGCCCCATGACGCCGTGATCCCGGCGCAACAAAGCCAATGGCGCGAGAGGAACCGAGGCTAACTAACATGTCCAACAGTCGCTTCTAGTCCTCGTTATCGCCGATATCGTCGTCCAGCTCGCCTTCCAGATTGTCAGCCTTCCCAATGTTTGGTACGGGGATTTTCGTGTCCTGACGACCGTCCTGACCTTCGTCTCGCTATGGGTCGTCTTTGCGATCCAGTGGGCCGAGCACGCCCGGTCCCGCTACGCCAATGGCGTCGTGCTCTTCTACTGGCTTTTCCTGATCCTGGTCTTCGCCGTCAAGCTTCGCTCTCTCGTTTCGCAGCAAGTATACGAGACGGGCCTGCCATACTTCGTAGCCTACACGGTCGGTGTAGGACTCTCCGCCTTTGCGTTCCTGTTTGAGTGGTTCTGGCCGAAGAACACAAGCGCGTACGAGGCATTGGTGGACGATGAGGGAGCCGAGTGCCCTGCCGAGTATGCTACCGTCTTTTCGAGGCTCACCTTCTCGTGGATGACGCCCATGATGAAGTTTGGCTACAGCAATTATCTCACAGAAGAGGACCTATGGGGCTTGGCACCCAGTGATAAGACATCTACCACTGGAAGCCAGTTCGACAAGGCATGGGACTACGAGCTAGAACACAGAAAGCATCCATCTCTGTGGTTGGCAATGTTTAATGCATATGGAGGACCGTACCTTCTCGCCACTGTTTTCAAGATTTTCAATGATCTATCAGCCTTTGCCCAGCCCCAGCTGCTGCGTTTCCTGATCGCTTTTGTGGCTTCATATGGACCTGGTGAAGAGCCGCAGCCTGTGATCAAGGGCGCCGCTATTGCGCTCGGCATGTTCTTTGTTGCGTGCTTGCAGACAAGTATGATTGTGAGTTACCGCCAAGCATCCTCTGCAGAAATGAATCGTCTAACATGATGTGCAGCATCAATATTTCCAGCTTACTTTCGTTACCGGCATGCGCATCAAGGCTGGTCTATCTTCCGCTATTTACAAAAAGGCACTGAAACTGTCTCCTGAGGGAAGGGCTACCAAAACGACCGGCGATATTGTCAACTATATGGCCGTGGATGCCCAACGTCTCCAAGATCTGACTCAATTTGCTCAGCAAGTATGGTCTGCGCCATTCCAGATAATAATCTGCATGGTGTCATTGTATCAATTGGTTGGATGGTCAATGCTCGCGGGTATCGGCGTCATGATTATCATGATCCCCATCAACGGCTTCATCGCGCGGTTTATGAAGCGCTTGCAAAAGGCCCAAATGGAGAACAAGGACGCTCGAAGCCGTCTCATCGCCGAAATCATCAACAACATGAAGAGCATCAAGCTTTATGCCTGGAGTACCGCTTTCATGAACAAGCTGAATCACGTCAGAAACGACAGGGAACTTCACAATCTGCGCAAGATTGGCGCCGGTCAAGCTGTTGCCAACTTTACATGGTCTACTACACCCTTCCTGGTCTCATGTTCGACATTTGCCGTGTTTGTCTTGACCCAGGACCGCCCGCTTTCTACTGAGATTGTGTTCCCGGCATTGGCGCTGTTCAACATGCTGACATTCCCTCTGGCTGTCCTGCCCATGGTTATAACGTCCATCATTGAAGCAACGGTCGCTGTTGGACGCCTCACCTCGTACTTTGAAGCCGAAGAGGTTCAGTCAGACGCAGTCGAGATCGAGCCTGCTGCCGAGGAGCGTGGCGAAGAGACTGTAACCATTCGCGACGGCCACTTCTCTTGGGACCGCCATGGTTCCAAGAATGTCCTCAGAGAGATTAACTTCGTCGCACACAAGGGCGAACTCACGTGCGTCGTTGGACGAGTTGGCTCTGGTAAATCGTCGCTGCTCCAGGCTGTCTTGGGTGACCTGTGGAAGGAGAAGGGCGAGGTCAAGGTTAGAGGCAATGTTGCCTACGTCGCACAACAGCCATGGATCATGAACGCCACGGTCAAGGAGAATGTCATCTTTGGTCACCGTTATGATTCAAACTTCTACGAAAAAACTGTCAAGGCTTGCGCCTTGCTCGACGATTTCATCCAATTGCCTGATGGAGACGAAACCGTGGTCGGAGAACGGGGTATCTCGCTCAGTGGTGGACAGAAGGCGCGTGTCGCTCTTGCTCGCGCCGTCTATGCCCGGGCAGATATCTATCTCCTCGATGATGTTTTGTCTGCAGTTGACTCGCACGTTGGACGCCACCTGATTGACAATGTTCTGGGTTCCAAGGGACTCCTCGGCTCCAAGTGCCGAATCTTGGCGACAAATGCCATTGCTGTTCTCTCCTCGGCAGATTACGTCTATCAGCTTAAGGACGGCGAGATCCACGAGAAGGGTACTTTCCCTCAATTGATGGCCATGAGAGGAGGAATCTCGGAGCTAGTGAAGTCAACTGGCCAAGATTCTGGACCGGCATCCGAAGAGCACAGCCCAGAGGGTTCTTCCAGCGAAGCATCATCTACCTACATGGAGCCCGACGTCATCGATAAGGAAGAAATGGAGGAAGCTCAGGAGGGAGTGCCGGAATTGGCGCCCATCAAGACCGGTGGATCCTCGCGTCCGCAGAAGCGAACTGGTAGCATGTCAACGTTGCGAAGAGCAAGTGCAGCCAGCTTTAAGGGGCCTCGTGGCAAGCTCTCCGACGAAGAAGATCCAAGCAGCAAGACTCGACAGACCAAGGAACACTCTGAACAGGGCAAGGTCAAGTGGGAAGTCTATCTCGAATACGCAAAGACGAGCAACATCCTTGCTGTTGCCATCTACTTGGGAGCCTTGGTGGCCGCGCAGACTGCTCAGATCGGCGGTAGCGTATGGTTGAAGAACTGGGCAGAGATGAACAGCGACGCTGGTGGTAACCCTCATGTTGGGAAATATCTTGGCATTTACTTTGCTTTTGGAGTGGGATCATCGGCTTTGACCGTGATCCAGACTCTGATTCTATGGATCTTCTGTTCCATTGAAGCCTCTCGAAAGTTGCATGAAAGAATGGCGACGGCCATTTTCAGGTCGCCCATGTCCTTTTTCGACACAACACCCGCCGGCCGGATCCTCAATCGATTCTCCAGCGATATCTACCGCCTAGACGAGGTCCTGGCGCGTACGTTCAACATGCTCTTTGTCAACCTGGCCCGTTCTGGCTTCACTCTGGTGGTGGTCTCCGTCACGACTCCAGCTTTCATCGCGCTGATCATTCCCCTGAGTGCCATGTACTACTGGATCCAGCGATACTACCTGAGATCATCACGCGAGCTCAAGCGACTGGACAGCGTCAGTCGAAGCCCCATTTATGCCCACTTTCAAGAGTCACTCGGTGGCATTAGCACGATCCGGGCATACCGACAGCAGAACAGATTTGAGCTGGAAAACGAATGGCGTGTAGATACAAACCTGCGGGCTTACTATCCGTCCATCAGCGCCAACCGATGGTTGGCCATCCGGCTCGAATTTATTGGAGCTGTCATCATCCTCGCTGCTGCAGGATTCGCAGTCATCTCGGTGGCTAGCCACAGTGGTCTGGGTCCCGGTATGGTCGGTCTGGCCATGTCGTATGCTCTGCAAATTACAACTTCGCTCAATTGGATCGTACGTCAGACCGTCGAGGTGGAGACCAATATTGTGTCGGTGGAGCGCGTGCTCGAATATGCCCGCCTCCCGAGCGAGGCTCCTGAAGTCATTCACCGCCACAGGCCCCCTGTGGCATGGCCAGCCAACGGAGCTGTGCAGTTCAACAACTACAGCACCCGCTACCGCGCTGGTCTGGACTTGGTGCTGAAGAATATCAGCCTGGACATCAAGTCTCACGAGAAGATCGGAGTTGTGGGCAGGACAGGAGCAGGCAAATCGTCGCTCACCCTTGCACTGTTCCGCATCATCGAAGCAGACACTGGTAACATCAGCATTGACGATTTGAATACATCCACAATCGGGCTGCTGGATCTTCGGAGACGGCTTGCCATCATTCCACAAGATGCCGCCCTGTTCGAGGGGTCCGTCCGGGACAACCTCGACCCTGGCCATGTACACGACGACACGGAGCTATGGAGCGTTCTCGGTAAGTGTGTTACACAAAGCTAACATACCCAGCATGACACCGCAGGACGGGAAGAGCACATGCTCTGGCCTAGTCTCATTTTCTAGACCACTCATCCCTTGCCAACTTTCTAGCCCATCTAGCTAATGCATCTATGTGGTACAGATCACGCACGTCTGAAGGAACATGTGGCTAGCATGGAAGGAGGACTCGAGGCCAAAATCCACGAAGGAGGTGAGTTCGGGACTTTTCACCCATTGCGCTTTGCATCGGCTGTTTCTTTTCTCTTGTCACATCACCATCTTTGTCGTATTCTCGGGTATCTGCATACACGCTTGTGGTGTCATGCTCCGAAATGACGTCGGTAAATCATTCGGAGCACGCCGTTGTGTGCAAGCTGGGTGGGATGGCATCACCAGCCTGATGGCTCATCAACAAGTCCCTGCATAAATCGTCGACGTGTGGCATTCATTCGAAAGAGGCGATGTTGCATCAGTCATCCCTCGTCCCATCTTTTGCTGCTTCTGCAATCACACCACTTTGTTTTCGCCCCTTTCCCGACACCAATCAGTTTGACTGCAAACGTTGTATAAGCCAGATTGAGGGCAAGCTGCTAACACGACAACCATAGGCTCGAATCTTTCCCAAGGACAACGGCAACTTATCTCCTTGGCACGTGCCATGCTCACGCCGTCCAACATCCTCGTCTTGGATGAAGCGACCGCGGCCGTGGATGTGGAAACGGACGCTGCGCTACAGGCTACACTGCGCAGCCCCCTGTTTGCCCAAAGGACCATCATCACCGTCGCTCACCGCATCAACACCATCTTGGACTCGGATCGTGTCGTTGTGCTTGACAAGGGTGAAGTGGTTGAGTTTGATACGCCTCAGGAGCTGATCAAGAAGAGGGGCATCTTCCACGGACTAGTCAAGCAGGCTGGTCTCGAAACGTCTTAAGGATGGCATGAGAGACGAAGAGGAGGTCCATCGGACATTCTCTCTCGATGAGGCTCACAAGAGACATCTGCTGACCCAGCCTCGTTGGATGTGCAAGAGTTGAACCTGCGCACTGCTTCAAAGACGAACAAAAATGTTTGTAATACTGTAGAGACTACCATTACGACGTTACAACATGTACATAGGTAGCATAAGCATTGGCGACGGGAAAAAAAGAAAATTGATTTATTTAGAATTATATATCTTCATTGCCAAACTTGAAAAGAAGCATGGTTCTTTGCCTCCATTATGAGATCTCGTATCTTGCGTCTATCCATCGACGTCTTCTTATATGCAGTACGACTCTTTGGGAAAGGCAGCACGCAAAATTGACTCGACTCGGCCGTACCGGAAGCGCGCTACGGAACGCAGCTCAACTCTAAAATTGCAATAATACGAGGCCCGCAAGGTCATGTCATATTCTCAAGGCCCCAAGGTGACAACTCAAATAAATAAACCCCGACTAAAAGAGAGGTCCATGCGTTTCTCGGGCGAGCGTGGAAATAATAGGCCGTCGACAAGGCGCCGACGGATCGTGAGGCTCAAGAGAGAGATCGGGCGGACGGGGCGGGCCTTTCGTGCTTGGGCCTCGGACCCGGATTGCTGGGTCTGTGGCGTATTGGATACGTAATTCATGAGGAATTGAACACAGGCAAGTTGCAAGATATCTTGTCTTTTTGTTTTTTCGTCCTTGTTACACTGCCTGGAGAAGTTCGGAATAGGTGCGGATAGGTAGGTCGGAGATGGATTTGACGGACTGGACCGGCGCTCGGTTTGTCCTTTTCTTGATTTATTTTCCCCCCCTCCAGGGTCGTTGTGGTGATTGCTAATTCAAGTCGTGGAAAGGCAATAGGGCGACAGCATTCTGACGAGACTTTCGGGCGTACCTTGTCTGAAAAAGCCACCCATTGTATTTTTATGAAGATAACTGGTTAGATATAAACAATGCCAACCGATAACTGCAATCAGAAACCAGTGACAAACCGATAGGAACCACCAAGCACGTCCCTCATTCACATGCTCTCCAGCTCGATGGGGTGTCATTGGGAAGAGGGAGGTTGGCAGACAGAATTACGCGCATGAACGATCCAGAGCCAACGAATGCGCCGCGACACTGCCCAGCCCGGATGTAGTCACGAGCGTTGCTCCTGATTTTACCAGGCTCCAAGCCACTGGTTCTGTATGGTTCGAGTAGGGAAAACATGCTGATACGACGGTGATGTCGAATGTGGGAAACCCTCGTGCTGACCATGCAGGGTTTGTCGTTCTCTTGTGCCCAGAGCGGAGGTAGGTCGTGGCATGGGGCTGTCGACGGCACCAGTCCGTACAGCATGGAATGGAAATACGTTTCGAGTTTGGAAGAAAAAGACTTTCAGTACCATAAGGAACGAGGCGGTCCATTGCACGGCATTCTCTGGATAATGGCTGAGATGAGATCAGCCTGGGTCTTGTGCTATAATGTATTACTAGAAGCATAACACTGAGTATTCAAGATGGACATCAAGAAAGCATCAAAACTAGTTCCCGAAGCTCCTACAGGCAGCGCTCTCATAGCCACGGAATCCGCCGTGATTGAATGCCCCGGCCCTCCGAAACACAATAATTGTTCAACCGGAAATATCCAAGGTATTCCCTTTACTTCTCGTCATTGAGCCGCCGGTTCTCATTCGGGGCGATCATAACTCTGGTTCGACATCCCCAGAATTATGTCGTCCACCGGGACACGTTTAAAATTCAGTGGCCAAGCGCCTCCGGGACTGTGATGTGATGGATACCGACTTTGAAAAGGGGCATGTCCAATCGGTCTTGCATTTTGTAATCGGTCACACACCTCGAGCTGCTGGCCAGAAATATCCTCCGGCTCATGTCACAGCGCGGCAATAAATCTCTCGTCACCTTGGTTAACTCTTCCTGTGATGCAACCACGCACAGCATCGCGTCCGGACGACGTGGTTCCGCATTCGTCAACGGTGTGGCAGCTTTCCTGTACAAGGTGTGACGACGAAATGGATACCTCGGGGAACGGCTGTTCTTGGATGTTTGACCCAGGGAATTGGGGACCTCCAAGTCGTAATGCAGACAATTGTTAGCGAGGGTGGTATGCCACCCTATAGGTCGTAGGCGACGGTCGTGCGGTGTGGTGTGCCTTGCCGCCGGGGTTCTGTACGCGAAAGGTTCCAAACGCCAAATTCCCGATGGCGCTACCCCTTGCCTGCCGGGTGACGATGGTCATGGACCACGTTACGCCAATGCGAAAGCCGCCCGGAGGCTTGTGCGAGTCTGATACTAATTGGGGAACAAAGTCTTTGATATGATTTGTATGTGTGCGATGCGAGAATGAATCAATACCGAGCTTCTCCGTTTTAGAGAGAGGAGTGAGACGGGATCATTTGCGGCTGCAGAGCGGAGCTGAGCTCCAAAAGCAAGGAGCGAGAAGCTGATGATCTTTCGTTATCTTCCCAAGCGATGTAGCGAGCCGTACCCGCCTGTCTGATCTCGTGAATGATATTTTACCCTCCCAAAACGACGATGGATCCCCATATCTCGTGAGACGGATGAGAACATCGCAGCCTGCAAAGTAGCAAATCTCGGGCGGTTGTAGGAGCGGCAGGAATAGGCTCGTCGACTTGCGTTTGTAGGTGGGCTGGATACACTGGCGATTGCTGGGCCGCGGGTAGACATGGATTATGCATAGAAGATCGAGAAGGGACTAGATTGTCAGCACCATTAAATCTTTGGCATGGAGCTGCATAAGTTGTGTAACATCAAGGCTAAGGAGGTTGTGAGGGGGCCAAACGAGATATCGCGGGGGAGAAGCACACGCATACATACGGACACCCTGTAAATGAGCAAACAGAGTTCCAGGTCCGACACTCTGATGGAGATGAGCGTCTGCCGGGTCGAAGTAAGGCTTTCACAGGTGAATTTGGTGAGTAATCAAAGCGACGCCTCGAGTCTTTCTCCGCATGAGAAGAAGGAAATTCTCATGGTCGACGGGCAATCGAGCGAGTCTCGTACGCAGTCAGGCCGGTGGCGCCCGATATCTTTTCAGAGTGAGCGCACATAATCTGTAGGCAAGAGGCAGTACTGACGTGGCTTGACATGATCGTATTGTCCAAAGTCTGTGGCATTTTGCCCGTACAGACGCTGTGACAGGTCCACGGTTCATCCGGTCTGACGGGCTATTGTGCCGACCGTCAGTAACAAGATCGGATGAAGCTGGTTTGGCGATTCGGCGCTCAAGCTTACCAGAGGCGCCACGGCGTCTGTGTTGCAGGAGATGGTTTCTCCAGGACAGCAGTTCCAGTACGCACTGGCAAATCATGATTGCTCTGTATCAATTTTCCTGCTTGATTCGACTAGAGTTGGCCCGGTGCAAGAAAGCAAAAAGATTTTGTTACACGACGCTCGGCCGGCATTGTGCCGTGTAACTGCGAATTTTGTCCAATCCAAGATATCCAGACGGGGCCGCCCGAGCTCAACATGATTGAAACCTCCGCGACAATGTTATTGGCTAGTATGCTCCAGAGCACAGTCTGGACGTGGTTGGATATCATGCTGGCACACTCACAATAGCCTTTCTCTTCGTGTCATTGGAGAAAGAAGACGTGCAGCATACATGACCGAGCGATAGACCCGAGGCCAAGCAGCTTTGCCGCATATGTCGGTCTGCTCTTCTAATGACGGTGTTCGTTTGCGGACCATGTGCGGAGTATCTAAGTCGCAGGTCAGCGTTGCTGCCAACTTGTATACTTGATCCAAGTATGATGATTTGGCAAGGAGATGCGAATAGAAGATTGCAGTACAAGGATTGCGCAGAGGACTGAGCAAACATCCCACCCCAATGCGCTGCACGTGGTGGTGGTGCTATCTCGTCATACCTGTCAAATTTAGGGCTTATCACCCTTGGTGCCATGGTATCCAGAGATTTGGAAATGGTGTAGTCGAGATGCAGGATCAACGTGCCATGATCGGGTTTGGTGTGTACATCATACCCATGGTAGCGGAAATTGGTGTTCGGGAAACGAGGCCTCGTAGTCGACTTTCATCGACCCTTTCCCAAGCGAGTACCTTGGGCATCAAATTAAGCCTTGGACAAGCACCTCAACATCTTTTTCCAAGCGGTATGACCAAGAATCGAGGTACTTCGGAGGGAGAGTACCGTCTCTGGCCGCACTTCAATCCTGGCGCTTGTGTCAGTCAATCTATAAATTAAGTTCTCAAACTGACTGATCAAGCTGCAGGTGACAACCTCTGCCATTTCCTTCCACGATGTTGGACATGAGGTCTGGTGTAGTGTCCATGCAAATGTACATCATGGCCCAGCCGAGTGGTACGTTGCCAGGCATCAATGCCCGTTTGTTCTGGCAGTGTTCTTTGGTGCAGAGCTCTCGAATCAGCATCCTGCATCAGAGATTACTGACTTGGGCCAAAAGTAAGGTCCGGAACAGGAAAAGAACATTCGTTCCTTGTGTCTCATGGAACTGTATTTCTGAGCTTCCGCGTCCTGTCGGGGTGGCTTGTCTCGGGCATTTGTAGTCTGGAGATGCTGTCCCCTAAAGTAACGTCAGCGATTCTTCTAGTTTGTATCTCCTGAATGAATACCAGAATATACTTGATGATGGGAAAATCGAAGGGGTTACGACGCCGGTGATGCTCCAGAACTTCGACAGGCTGATATTGGTGCTCTTAAGGCCGAACAAATCTTGTGACTGATACCAGACGTTCTTTCTTGGTCTTCTTCCTCGTCACGATGAAAAATTTCGAAAGGGAAAGAGCAAACTCAGGATGGCTGTAGTCGTGCGGCTGGAGGAAAATGCATCGAAAATGGGCAGGCACATCAAGAGCGCTAATGGCGTCGCACCTTCCACTCATTTTTTTCGACCCTGGATGCTTGTTTATCTGCTCTATGGAAATATTTTAGTCTCATACCTTCTCATCTATGCCATGCGAGATATACTTGTTACATCCGTTCTGTCCAAGAGACGATGCAACGATTCCATGTTTCGATTGCAATTTGGAATGAAACCGCTCGGCGATGAGGCAGGCAGTAACCCATCTATGACAACACTACGCATTACAATGGCCGAAACGTACCAACCCGGGTGAACGAGTTCTCATCTATTTCCATTCATTGATGCTTGACGCAATGAAGGGCAACATGCTCATGGAGAGATGTAGCGATCAGTAAAAATCATGTAGTTTCATAGTCTGGTACTCTGATGGCAGCAAGCACAGTCCCGAGTCGTACTCATGATAGTAACAACAATAACCGTCAAAGGACAAGCTTCTACCTGCATCCCGACATCATGTTTGGATATTTAGAAAACCATGATACCGAGTAACTGAGACCAATAGAGCAGTTGTATTGGACCGGAGCCATCACCGCGTCAGGTAGGTTCACCGTTCACCATTCGGCGTTGAAAAATTGAATTATGGGTCACAGCATTGCAATCTTGAAGCAGCATGCTATTCCCGAGCATCACATTTTCATCACTGGCCGTGATGACCACAATATGCTTAGTAAAAGCTACAAGACGAGACGATCATCTTGTCAGGCTGTTGTCAACACAAGTGGTGTGGGTCGTCTGGTGGAGGACATAAGTCGGGAACTGGTATACCCGTTTTATTGGTTTCCACTCACTTGAGCAAGGTCAGGGTGCTGCTTCGAGTCTGCCCGATGTTCTCCATTCCTACACATATCTGCAGAGGAGTAAATCATGCCCAAATGGTCATCAAATTTCAGGTCGCAAGCATTTCTATTTCAGAAGAGTACGAAGGAGCCATGCAGAGATGGGGGAAACGAACAGTGCGAGCACAATGTCGACATATGCTGTCCCGTTTCGACACGGCATTACGGAGTACTGGTTGCAGATAGACTTGCAAGTGCAGATCGTGTGCATTTGAGGTATTTCGTTCATTCTGATTTTCCCACTCCGGCCATGTATCGTGCTCTGTTTGACGGTATCATCGAACGATACAGGCCAGGTCTGGCAGGGCAGACAGACATGGGCGCCGGCAGAACCCCGTCAGTGGCTACGTACAGATTACATGGGAGTCGGGAAACGCAGCCTCACCTACGGAAGCCAGATCTCGCTTGGGGCCGTGTTTGACAGCCCTTTTACTGCGTGGCCGCCGCCGAGGGAAAGATGGTGGTGCCTCGCGGCTTCGCGCAAGCAACCCCACCTGGAAGGGCAATGATGACAAAAAATATCGATCCATCTCCATCTCATCGCCTGCAGGCATTTGTCGATCGGTCATATTGATTGCTTACCCATCCAAGACGGGGATCTGACTGCTGCCGTGGTATTCTCTCAATATTGTGCATGATTGTCCGTCGTATGTATGTAATCTGTACTCGGAAGGGCGTTTCGCTGCCGGCGTATTTTATTTTGGGCCTGCCGTTTCCCATTTCGCCTTGTCCCAGAAGTTATTGCCGTAGGCAAGGATCCAAAAGAATGATGGGATGAGGATTCAGGGCACTTTGCGACGGTGATTTTTTCCGATGGCGGCTGCAAGCTTTGCGAGATTCTGGAAGCGAGAGATGCGATTGCAAGCAAGATCAGAGTATAACATATTAAGCCGTTTGCTTCCAACAATAGTTATTGACCACTTGACCACGGAAAACAATCCGGAATGTCATTCTCGGCCGATGCTCAGACTATACGGATAGCGGTGTGCGTTTGGGTACACAGGCTCTCTGTAACTGGGTATCTGGACCCGAGAGAGAGCAATGGCAGGCAGGTAGACGCTGCTACATGGACATACGTAGGCAGGCAGAGAGAGAGAGAGAGGGAATGATGATGATGCCCGCCGAGCCTTTGGCCTCCCGGCCGAGAATGAACCAGGGTGAAAATGAGGGACCCCCAGTCGTGTCGCACGTTACGCCAGCAGCGGGAAAACCCAAGGGCCCAAGGGGCATGTGACAAGGCCAAAGAGAGATCCCAAAGCAACCCCCATTTCCCCAGAGTCGCTGCCGATCTAGATCGCGGATCGTCCGTGTAGGCGGCGGGCTCCATTTTCACCGAGCACAGGGCTTCCCTGACCTTGGCGGGTTCCTGGTCCCTGGGTGGGTAAATCACGAGAGCAGGCAAGCCGGCAAGGCAAGAGGGCAATGACAAATTGACCTGGTCTGTCCGTGCATGTCCTCCGTTCCCGCCAGCTTGGTAGGGGCGAGAGGACAATCCCTTCTCACTTACATGATTGGGCGGCCATAGGGGGAGGCGGCTGGAAGGCGACGTGGATCAACGTGAGCGTCTGTTTGGATGGGAGGGTCTGATGAGAAGGAGATCAATCCGATAATTCTACCTTCTGCTGGCTTCCCTGTCCCGGCTGGCAATGGCGCAACGCTAGAGGGCCTACAGATCTGGTGGAAGGAGGGGCAGCCAATGATGAATAAAAGTTGAAAAAGTGTTCGAGAAGGACGAACATGTTGCCTAGTTTGGGTAGGTAGAGGCGCAGGAAAACCGGTCGAGAGGCATGAGAGAAGAGCCAAAAAGCAAAGAGCGACCAAGCACACGAAACGTGTGCAGATGAACGGCGACCTCGCGAACTCTCGCAATGGTCGCTGTTGAACGTCCCTCCACAAGGCATCTAGCGTGCAAAACGCTATAAGATAGTTTACCGGTCGGAGCGTTTTGAGTGGATCGCGGCAACTTGGGCAAAGCGGGATGAAAGCTAATTTTAAAGACGATCGAGCGACTATAATGTTTCACATAATTCTTCCGTGCGAGTGCTATTATATACTATTGCAAGTGGCATTGTTCCGATTAGAATTTGAGTATCAATTCGTCACTGCGTATGATTTTCATACGCTTTTCTCCCTCTCCACAGCTAATTCCCATCCCTGCATGTGTTTTTTTAGTGACAATTCTTTTTATTCAGGACATGCCGATACGGGCTGCATACCCCCAAAAACGTCCTATGGCGGCTTGCACTAATGTAATGTAGGTCATACTACCTACGGACTTGTGTGCAAATCAACAACTGCCTCGGCCAAGATCGTCTACAGATTACATGCCGTCCATCTACAAACCCAGATACGTACATACCGTCTTTCCCATGGGGCGTCGTCAATGCCGAGCCCCATTCAGTCCTCTTCATCCACACCCTTCTGTCATTCCACTGAGATGCGTCCGCCGGTACCCGGGAAGCCGGGCCCGCCAGCAATTCGAACGCCCACCATCCTCAAGCCTCTGTGCTGCTCGTTTGGACTTGTACAAATCTGTATGCATGTACTACTTTTTTGGTTCATTTGCTCCCGCATACCAACTCATGTACGAACCCTGCCGGCTGCGACAGGGTCCAAGATTTCCGCCCATCGTACGCTTCACTCCACATTTGCGGTATTCTTTTATTCATTTTTTTAATTTGCTTTTCCAACTCTGTGCTGGCCAATGCCTCAGCGCTTTATTTTTGTTTATCCACTTACTCGCCCACTCACTCCAAGAACTTTGACTGCTGATAGTACGAAGTACAGCAGCATGTCTCCCCCTCTGCGCTTTTAGTAGGCCGGCAGTGCCTGTACGTTTGTCCCCTCATCATCATAGGTACCGACGCGGCCTGCATTCCACCAACATGAATTCAATGGTTGTGGTATTCGCCATGCATAATCAATCCACCAAATAAATGTAGGTAAATAAACTACTAAAGCAATTTTGGAAGACCGTCATCGTTCTTGCCTGTTTGCACATTTAGAATGTCGCGCACATGGCAAGCGCAACAGTGAAATTCAATCGCCAAACGTCTTCTGCACCTGCCAAAGTCAATCAACTACCTGACCCTGAACGCCAGTTCAGTCATCAATGGCCATCTTGGGATCCCCAGGCGGAGGAGAACCTGTATGAAGAAAAAACGCGTCACATATTAGTCTTGAATGATGTTACTTCGTTTCGTGGCAACCGCAAAAGAAAACGGTCGTCTTTCCAATGGATCACTGCGGCCAACCTTCCGAGGACCGGGATCAGAAAGAAGGTGGTGCTGTGCGGTGCCATTTTGGTGCTAGTAACCAGATTGTTGTTTGTTGCTCATCACCCACCACCACCCACCTCAAGCCTGTCTTCTATTCGCAAGGACGAGAAACCCATCCATCCCTCCCCTCGCTCTATTGATCCTTGCCTACAGCAACTAACTACCTGACCCTACCTAGGTAGTCTGCTTGGTAACTACTGTACGCACAAAATTCTTCCCACTGCTACGACATCTCGCATTCAAACCCCCCAGTCCGCATTCTGTTGTGTGTTTCGTAGAGTCCATGGGGATGACCTGGATTGGCTTGATGCCCTACTGCCGCAACTCGTGGTTCTCCATTTGTTCACCTGGCTCGCCTGGGTCTACAGCAGGTCCAGGTAGGTTAGGTACTTGACCACAGCAGTAAGAAGAAAGGCAGGGAACCAGGTCCGATCAGATTTGTTCCCATCTTTTTGTTGGGTCGCCTTGCTTTTTCTGTTCTCGCAGCTGGCACGAGTTGCTCTGGTGTACCTCCGCCTACAGCCAGGCCAGACCTGTGTCCACCTCTACTACTTCGTACTTTACGTACACTGCGCTGCAGCCAATACTGTACAGTACAGTACAGCTCAACACCGCACCGCACCGCACCGCACCGCACCATGCAACAAGTTTCTCCACACCGGGCCGGCAGTCCATGTACTATCTAGTGTTGTTGAATTGCTTTTTCTGCCTTTCTTTTGGCTGTTTTCTTCTCTCTAACTTCAACTTATTAATGCCCACCAGAAGGGGTTTCAGGTCTTTGACCTGCTGCGTCGCCTCGTTCTGCTTCACGAATGGATCTGCTGCTCCTGCGTTCCCCATCGCCCAAGACATATCCTCTTCCCCCCCCATTGTTTCCGTCTTTCCTTGCTCGTACCTCTGTCTCCCGTACCTATGGCTAGAGTCTGATCGCAGGAAGAGTCTTTGTACCACAAGCTCAGTCATCATCCGTCTCTCGATCCTCGATTCTTCGAGACTTGAGAGGGCACCTACTGCGAGAGAGCGCCCCTCTGAGCTCGCGCCCGTGCCATGTTGCAACAACCCGTTGGCTGGTAACAACTGCAGCTATCCGTCAAACAGACTCTCACTCATCTCCCCTCCAAATTTTCATGTACCCATTGCCCTGCCCGGCTGGTCCCTTGCCCGCCTTCTCGCCAGAGCCAGCCCCAACCTCGACATCGAGTCGGAGCTTCTCTCTCGGCTCTGGTTTTATGTAGCTACCTACGATACTCTGGCACCTGCTCCTCGGCAGACATCACAGCCGCCCGCAAAGCACCCGGAAATCCAGGTGCTGACAGAGACTCTCCTCTCCTGTCCCATGTCTCAGAATATAGTCGGGAGAACCAAAGAGGACTTTCAGATCCCATATCGCGCATCAAGTACGATCTGTTCCCAGTATCTCCCGAGACCCACCGCGAGCCTCCTGGGATCATAGAGGTAGCGCTCACGGCCCAAGCCTCTGACACCTTCGATATTGGCTTCTTTGTTACTCTCACGCGCGCCAACTCCACCTGAATCCCGATCCTTCCTAGCTTGACAGCCGCAACACTCTATAGCCTTGGTAGTCCTCTCGCGTCTGATATACACCCGCTCGCACCAGCCTCTTTGGCGGAGTCCCTTCCGCAGCCGCTCATCCATCGACAAAGAAACAGGCCGTCTCATCTCACTCATACTTCTGTGCACTCTCCTCTACGGGCCTCTTGCATATCCCGTCTCTGTTTCTCCACCCGCTATCCTGATAAGGCCACCTTCTGCAGCCAGGTTCATCCATCTAAATCGAGGACTGATCTCTTTTCATCTCGCTCGCCACTATTCTCTCAAATATATACCTTCACCCTAGCACAGGCATCAGGTTTCGTCACATTGTGGTTGATATCCGTTGCCTCCCACGACCTTGGACAGAGAGTAATCATCCTTACACAACGGTCATCTACAACTCTCCATTCCACTCAACCTGCATAACCACCACAGCCTGGTGACCCAACGAGCTCTTGACGGCCAACCCATCGATAGCAGCAACTCAAGCTTCTGTCACACCTATACAGATCGGACTTTCAAATACGAGCTCACACCGAAAACGCGAATCCAGTCGTTGAACAGGATCTGCAAGTAAGAGAAGAAGAGCTTTGATCAATCATAGAGTGGTGGCTAACTATGACAGGGACGGGTCGTAGTGTTCTATACCTAGTTCCTTACTATATCGGATTTGTCTTGTCGTCGCCTCTGTTTCCACATAAGAGAGTTGGCTTCTCCAGCAAGTCAAGTTGGCCCCCGGTAGGACGTTGACAAAGTGTCCTGGAGGTGGGCTTTGGTTTTTGAATTTCGTCTTTCATCATGGGACAGCAGCACAGATTCAACAGGGAGTACTACCCACCACCAACCTTGGGTTCTTCCTGGGATAGTCGCAGTGCAGCAATGGACGAGGGCCAATGCAGTGAACAGCAGCATGTCTCGGGGAGGAAAGGAGCACCACCGGTAAGACATACCTTTACCGATTCAAAACTCGAAAATCTGACCCAAAGATAGGAGCCCATACAACAAGTGCTGCGTAATCATGCGCATCTTCCTGTCAAGTCATTTTACTTGTTTTGCATTCTGGAGGATGGCAAAGACGTCAGCTTCTGCACGCCCAATGTGCTCTCACCAGGGAACGTCACAAGTCTTTCCGAGCAAATCAAGCACATGTTTCCACCAAACGGAATGTCTGGTAGGTGCTCATCCCAGCCCAGAATCGGGACCCTGCCGCGGTCAGTTGGCTGACGTGACTTGAACAGCTCCCACGTCGTCCTTTGAAGAGTCCATCCCATTTCGACGATCTGCTTTTGATATAAAGCCGACTCTCGACTTTGAAGCACCGGAAGTCTTCAATGTCGGCAGTCGGGTCCCACAGAAGCGACGGAGAGACTTCAACGACGTACAGCAGCCCCGCTCCGTCACAAAGTACACGAAGCCCATCATGGTCAAGGATGCCCTGCAGCTAGGGATGTTCTATGAGCAACGGTTCAAAAACTGTCAACAAGCTGCGTGCAAGGTCATTGCGAAAATTTGGATCAAGACTGTCGAGCCAAAGAAGCAATCCAACCATCCATACACGGGAAAAGATGGCAAGGCGCCAGATTGGTGGCCAAAGAAGACGGGCTCTGGCCTGGAAAACTCGGTCAGACACAAGGAGCCCGATCATCTGTACAAGAGAGGTGAGAATCAATCGGGAAAGCTAAAAGCTCGACGCGCATTTTACTGACATACATGTTTAGAGAGGCTTATTCTGCTCGGCCACATCTTGAGAATGGTGATGGAACCCCCGAGTCGGCAACACCCCGACATCAAGAAGTTGCAGCTCAATGTAACTAAACTTGAGGAGGTCACTATGGAGGCACTGGGTGGATGGTTCGCGGACGGAAATAGCCCATCAAATGCGTCAAAGAGGCCCTACTTGGAAGAGATATTTAAGATTGCGAAGCAGGAAGAAAGATTCCGAGATGGATTGATTGGTAGGTGGAAGGACATTCGTTGCTCGCTTGCTTTGATTGTTGCTAACCCAAACTAGACGGAACCGCAAGAGTCCACGTCTCCACCGACGAGAGACTCATGGATGGCAATACTTCGGACACGGACGAACCCAGTCCATCACGGCTCGTTGATGTTCAGGACCGCAAGTCGATCTCCCGAAGTCTCACTCCGCATGGTGGTCTTGCCACAGCCACAGATTTGGGCTCGTACGCAAATACGCAAGGCCCAATCGACGAAGGCGACGAATCGGTGAATGGAGCATATATGAGCGAAGTCATGATGCGAGGTCATCCATATGGGTCAACACTCGAGGGCTCAGACTTTCACGAGGATGTGGGACGATATGGAGAAGTTCCTCCCATGCCCAACGGACCGCCTCTCCAGGGATTCTCCAGCATGAATTATATCCCCACCGCCGATCCGATACGCAGACCTGTCGGCGAGACACAACCTGATTTTCCAGCAGTATCGACAGCAACAGGCAGTTTCGACCACTGGGCAACGACTTCCAGTCCCAATTCTTCCGCCATATATTCAATGAACAGCCATGCATTCCATGGAAATGCAGCCGCAGGTTTTGGTCATCCTGCTGTATCAATGGCACCATCCCACAACTACCCAATATGCTATGACGGCGGCATTCCACGCAGCCATGACTTGGGTCCTCCGCCATCATTCCGACCCTTGGGTCCGATGCCACCGGCCGCAGGGTACCATGATTATGGACAGACAGGTTTGCGGAGCTTGCCGGACTCTGGCGTCAAGCAAGAGACTTACACTAGGACTATAAACTGATGCGGCCATGCATCATAATGGAGATTCAACGACAAGAAAGCTGTAGCCTTTCCTAATTTTCACGCTTTCCCCTCTGCCAGAAAGGCTTGGAGGAAATCAGGACACGAATCTGGAAAACCCGGATCGACAAGGAGCGTATTACGAACTTTTTTCTCCGTCAGGTACCTGGCGACCAATTCTTTTCATGGCATACAATCATCTTGATGTCGGCGCCAGTGTCTTATAGATCGGTTATACGACGGCACGGAGTAGCAGACGAGGATCACGTCTACGGTTGCGCGTTTGGGGAGATCACCCGGGAGGTTATCTAAAATTGTCGCGACACAACTGCATCGGGACGCAATGGTTTTGCTTGGACAAGACTAGGCCCGTCTTTTTCTTCTACGTATCTACATTGTTTGTCATCTCACCAATTTGCGTGGTCAGCACAGGTGTGCATTTTCAAAGTTTCCTCGAATCAAGCTCTATTTCATTGGCAACAGAGAAAAGGAACAAACCATCATATTGGCGGCTCGATTGCTTGAAGAGATGATACCAAATTCCCCTGGGAGCTCACGTTCTGGTTGCAATCATGTTTTTGGCGGCGGCACAAGTGTCTTTCTTTCCCGGCTTTTCTTTCGCGCGTCAATGTTGGTTTCTACCTATCTTTCTCGACTTTTTGGATGATCTCAGTTTATTTCTCACGAATTTCTATTCTTGCCTACAAGTTGGAGTCATATTGGACCTTGGAACTCACGCCATCATGATCATTTCTTTTTCGTGCTCTTATCTTTTTCTTTTCTCTTCCGGGCTAGTCACAATATTGGGATACACTCGTCTTTCTGCTCTTGCAGATCATGGGAGCAACATTTACACAGTACCTACAATGAAGGTGTCTTGGCCTCGCGGCCGTTCCCGTCGACAGCGAAGGGGTCCCGACGTACCTGAAACAGATATATCGAATCATTCTTTCAAGGTATAACTCAATCAAAGTGTGTTCTGTCACAATTGGGATGAACGCAACCGTGTATGTGAAGCAGCCAAACATGGCAAGATCTACTGTGTTGCAGCTCTTTGATCTCCCCTACGCTGTCACTGAAGGGTGTTTTCCGATCTGACAGGTTAAAACATGCGAGAGGGAGACGCCATGCACGGCGATGGGTACAATGCCATTGTGCATTTGGTGTGTGTGTCTACCAACGCAGCATGCTTCTGGCAACCTGGCGATGTTGGATGACCGAACATCCAGGAGGCCAGTGCAGGAAGGGGTGTCCTCAGGCGCCGTTCGACACCGGACCAGAAACCTAGGTCATCGCCTCTGCAGAAGTGTCAAAGGTCAGTTGCAAGGCCCGTCCCGTGCAGGGCAACCCACATAGTCGGTCTATACTAGGTACTCGGCGGAGTTGAGAGAAGTAACCGCGTGGGGTGATCTGGGCAGAATGCAACATGCCCCAAAATGACGGGTGGATGCATCCAGTCTCATACGACATTATTGTATAGTGAAGACGGCGTACTATAGTTTTCCTACGTACTCCGTATGTGCGCATAGCTCATGTGCATAGTCTCTGGTATGGCCAAGACGAATCAGAAGCCGTCTGCCCCACAGATTCCCATGGATCTGGTCACTTTCGTTCTCCTCTCCTTCTCCTCGCACCAATCTTGCCTTACTTTAGTTTGAGCCCTGGTCTGACATGGTCCAGGGTAAAAACTGATGACCACAGACGTCAGCTCAGACCCAATGGTTGGAGTGCTGCAGCCCATCCTTGCTGCTGTGGGTTGTGGATATGGGTTGGTGGACATGGGAATCAGATCTAACGGCATTGGCGGTTTCGTACCTGACGACGACGACAACTAAACGGTTGCTCACTAATTCCGACCGGGCCCACGGCGATAATATCACCGGCTATATACTATGTAGGGCCAATAATGCCATGTAAATGAATGCAAGGTCTTGCAATATAGGGATTGCAGGGAAAAGACGACTGACAGCGACATGGGAAGGAAAAGGACAAGGTCTATCGTGACCCAAGTAGGTATCTGATCGACCTTACCTCTCTGAGTCCCAGCCCAGATCCTATGAGCCCAGACTGGGCCCAAAAGGCAGAGTAAAGAGGAAAAGCGCCAATATCTTGAGGGGACGATCATCCGAGCAGTTGGCGATGTTGACCAAACCCCAGCAACTCTCATACTCCACTCCCTTTTTCCTTCTTCCTGGCTCCCGGACACGGACTTCATTGGTGTTGACCAGACATCTTTATCACAACTCACAAAATCTTGCATATGAACTATTGACTATTTGGAGATGGGGGGGAGCCCATTTTTTACCTTTTTCTGAACTGGAACCAGACTCAGCCCTTTTTGCCTTTTTTCTCTCCCCCTTTGCACAGATTGTTGCCCAAAAGAGGGTAAAGTTGCGAAACCTTCCCATACATTTGGGAATATGGGGATGCATTTGGGGCCAACTTTTCCACACGTGCATCTCGGCCATTTGGCATGCATACATTTAGATTTCGGTCCTGCATTACTGCTCATGCATACCCTTTCCACCCTCCATTTGTCCTTGTTTCCTCTTGGTGGTGGTAGTACACAGATAAGCGAAATTCTGCTTTTCTCTCATCTCACGCGATTCTGGCCGTGATCGCTGGGCTTTTGCAGAAATCGGCAGATTTTTCTTTTTTTGTGCTGCTGCTGCTTCTTTCCCATCTGCTGATTTTCTTTGACGTATGCATGTGCCAGGTAGGCAGGCCTGTGGGAGATTTGGGTTTTACCACCACCGGAAAAGAGGTTTTGCGCCTGCGCCGTGCCTACAACCTGCCGCCTAACTGCTATACCATGACACCTTCGTGTGCGATCGTTTGGGTATCGAGACTCCAGACTTTTCTAATAACGGGCCTGTTGACAAGGCGCCCGGCGATACTCACCCCAGACCAGATAGAGCTCTCTCTCTCCCCCCATGCACACCGCTACGGGCTGGACCCAAATAAAGATCCAAGGGTTGGTTAGGGTTACACTGCCAGAAGAGCTCCAGGCTAATGCCTGTGCGCTTGCGTCTCTCGACCGAAGGATGAAAATGATTTTCCACGATAGAACCAAACTCGGTAGATTCAACGAGACTTGTGGAGAGAAGGTTCAACGTCCAGGAACCCACAGCACCAAAATGTTGCACAGTACGGTACACTACAGCAGGTCCATGTATAGTGGAGAGGTGTCAGTAATACTGGGGACGGGACTCCGATGAAGGAAAATCAGGGCTCCAATCTGCTAGAGACTCCATCCCGAGTCCTGGTAACCAGGTAACGTAACCGTCAATGTACGAGGGAAACTACAGGGCATCGCACATACTGAGCATCCAAGTAGGCAATAATATTTATCCGGAATTGGATGTTTCCCGACCGATCGGTGTCCTGTTTCTGTTGTTCTGTCTACTGTGTACTGATCCAGACTCCAGATAATGGGATCGGTGGGGACCAAGGTGAACGAGATATGGCTCGTTGTGGGCTCTTCTGCAGAATTCTCCCTTCGGTGGACGTATTATCCGGGACGCGTGTCGTAAGAGTGAAGGCGATCATGAAGGGCAGGGCAAGAGATCTGCTGTTGTGATCAGGGTCTGCTCGTCCCATGGATCGCCGCCTGGGGGAGAGAGAGAGAGAGAGAGAGAACAGACCAGCAGAACCAGGTGAGCACGGCTGCGGCTGGTGCCGTGTTGCTCGTGTCCGTACCGTTGGTCCCGCTGCCGCCCAAGCGCCACGCCCCGTTGGGTGGTTGATCTTCCCCAAGTCAAGATGAACCTCCATCTGGCTTTGGGTGGGAGATCTTGACCCCATCTTGCACTGTCGTCTCGGTGTTTGGTTTGCCGGCTTGTGAATTCTTGATTGAATCCCTCGGCTACCACTACACTGACGACTGACCTCACCATTCATTCACCTTTCAGCCCCAATCATTGTTCAATAAGGCCCCTGGGGGTTTCCTTCGGATACGGCGATCGCCGGGGAAGGGGATCGACCCGTGGCCAGGTTTTAGTGTACGGGCGCTTGTTTCTTTGGCGCCCGTTGACTAGTTCCCGCCCGCTAAAGGAAGTCGAGGCAGATCATTTTGGGGCGCTTGCCGGGTATATGCCGGTAAGCTTGAGCCTGGGGGTGTCATTCATGTTGTTCAGTATATTATCTTGGCGACCAGGGAGGTAATATGGAAGTAGATCAAGCACACCTCCAGTTGCAAGTCCACCTACGAGGTAGTCCACCTCATGTACCTTCGCACTGTCTCTCTTGCCAGAGAAATACCAGACCATGTAGACTCATGTATTCATGTAGATGGTACGAGGTAGAACGAAAGAAAAAAAAAACACCCCCACAAACGTCTGAATGTGGGGACGAATCCCCTCATTATACTGTATCCTCTTGCTTTTTTCTCGTCACCACTCATCTTGCATCAGTCATCTCGATCTTGACAAACACTGGAGCTCAATATATCTGCCAATATTGGAGCCCCCAAAATACAGAATAGTATCCAGAAGGGGACATTGAAAGCCCCATCAACCCAATGATCTGCGTGCCCGGAGACGCCGGACACCATGCCCCGGCCCCGGGGCTCCGAAATGCATGATACCGCAGCATCCTACTCGCTCTGCTTGGAGATGTAGCCATGTAGCCATGTAGCCTCGCCGTGTCGTCGTGGTTGTCACCTGGGTTTCACCGCATACCCGAATCGCAGCTCCCCTTTTCCTCGTCTTTCCTCGGGTTCCAATCTCTGCAGTATGTACCTGGCCTGACCTGCCCGCTGGGTAATATCAACAAGGTGGTGACGATCCTTGTCTTTTGACAAACGGAAAAGAATCCTTCACCTCCATTGGGCCACAGCCTCTCGAGCCCTGGATTGAGAGAAATCTTACGATCGCCCACCCCTACCCATATGTACATGCCGGGATCTCGCTCGACCGTCAGACATCGGGTGGGTGTCATTGGGTCCGGGAAATTTTCAAATAATGATGTTTTACCAACTACCCGGTCGACGCTGCTCTGCTCTACATGCTCTGCTCTGCCGGTCGTCAGGCTGAGGCGCCGGGGTATTGCGAGATCTCAATCCTTCATCGCTGGGCTGAGGGTACTCCCGAGCAAGGGGTTTCATCGTCCACTGACTTGGCCTGTCCCATCCCAGGGACTGGGGTTCGGGGGCATCTGGCTCGCCTGCCACTGTGACCTACCCTTCTTTCCTCGGCGCCCGGTAAGGCTGGCGCCCAGGTTCGGGCAGGCATACATTCGTTCGTGTATGCGATTCAGCCTCTGGTCGAAGCCCGGCCCCGGGCAACATGGTCCCTATTTCGCAGCCTCGTAGGACGTTCCTCTTATTTCCATGGCCCCGGTGATCTTATTGCCGTAGGTCGGGGTCCTGGGACAGGGTCTGTTGTCCTATATACCTTGTAGCCAAGACCAGTGCCTGCCGGATTGGATTTCACGATGGTGGCATGCGAGTTTCCATTTCCTGTCCGACACGTAGGGGTGTAGCTTAGATGATGAATCGTTAAACGTACACCTTTCTACAACCACCGACACCAAGGGATCTGCTCTTCTCCAGACGCCGGAGAATCCTCCGCTGCCACCGTGTCAAAGCCGCAAAAGAAACCGGTGAAACCATGCACGCTCTCCCTTGTCTTGTTCTCTTTGACATGCCAATTTCGATACCCCATATCGGGGCTGATCTACACCTTGGCTTGGACATTGGGCAGCCCCTATATACCATCCGTCATCTCTCTGTAGCTTGGGGGAAGGGAAGTTCTGGGCACGCTTGCGAGAGAGGTAAGAGTCTATCAACACAATCAGGACGACTAGTTGTCACGCATGCAAGCGATGAATGTGTCTCAGGCCTTTTGCCGATCGTGGATTCCTCGTGGCGGAACAGAAGAATGAGGCTGGCGGTTCCCTTTTCGAGAACACGACAATGCACAACCAGGGGAGTGCACGCCTCCTTGAATTAAACTTGAAGCCATTCATCTCTTGCTGAAGAGACATAAAGATGGAGCCCAGCTGAAGGCAAGAAACCTGCATATCGCCGGCGACACCGGTTTCCCATATCTAACCGACTCCTACATTATGCGTTGACTGCAGAAACACAATCTCGCCCTGCTCCCCCTTGCGGACCCGTGCGTGTGTCTACCCCTGTGCCCTCAGTATGTAGTTTTCCGCTGTCTTCCTCTCGAGCCTCGTGGCCCTTTGACTCCCGACAGATGCGTGACTTGCTGTAGGCACCCGCGACGGACACATGGAGGACTTCCTTCGCCCCGGGGGAGTCCTGGAGTAGGCATCGCCCTCTTCCAGGGCATTGTACATGCGGTATGACGCGGGACTGCGCAGTCGTGTGTACATATTGTACAGATTCGGAATATGCTTCTCTATTGGACCACACATCTCCTCTATATCGAGTGATTCTTCCCTTCTCGACCATACCTTTCCTCTATATCGAGTGGTTCGCACTGGCTCGGCGCGATCCTCGCGTCGCGAAATCACTCCCTTATGCGCTGCGGAAACCGCGTATTGGGAACATGCGAAAACATGCCATTGTGATGCGAGTAATACATTTTCCCCATCTGCCCATTGCCACGTGGGCTGAGTCGGTGACACAGAGTCTCGCATCATCTTCATGCTTGACGACGTTTTTTCTTGGCCGGTCTGGATTTTAATTTCGAGGAGAGAGCGAATATGTCCGGTTGGCGATGGAAAACTCGAAACAATTTTCCGGGAATATTTTCTGCGTAGTGTTTGATGGAGAGAAAGGGGAAAAGGTACTGAGACGAAGCCGGAAATTTGTTGTCGTGGCATTTCTCTCTTCCGGCGGGGAGCGCATTGAGTAATTTGGCATGCTTTGTATTCACGTACGAGTATGGTGCAAACCACCTACCAGTGACTATACACGTGGATTTCAAACGACGGTTTGTGGCCCATTGTGGCCAATTGTGTGAACATGCTTGACTCCGAGGTGAAAGTCGAGGATGTGCTTGTGTCGGGCAAACGAAGAGAGACAGTAGTCCTGCAAGCCACGAGCTCTTCTTGATCGACTTTGATGCTGGGCACTCTGCGTCAAATGGCACCAGCAACAACAACGCCGCAGGTTGGTGTGCTGTGACCATCGGACACTCTCGGTTTATTTTTGTCGGACGTGTCGAACGTCTTCCAACTTGCACGGAAAATGGTTTCGAGTCTCGAGCTCGCCTTGCGTCGTAACTCGGCATCGCAGACTGGTGGGGATGAACTGCTTCCGAGGTCACCATGGTAGTCTGGTATTGGATTTGCGGTTATAGTTGAATGAGAGAAACTACAGTGATCTGTTCATGTCCCATCTTTCAGAGACCATCGATAGTTGCCAGTTCTTTGAATGGTATTTCAAGGCCAAGGTATAGATACAGATGACAGGGATAGCACATTTATTTTACACGTCTCTTCACCGGGCCGGAATAAAACTGGTTTCGTTTCCATGCTCATGGCTCGGCGTCGTGTTGCTGTATGATCCTGATGCAGAGCCCAAATCACTTGTATACTATCGAACAAGAGGACATCGCGAGAGTTCAATAAATCCAGATGATGCTTGAGAAGATTGATCGGGTCCTCGTCTGACGCTGGCGGTGTATGGTAGAGAAAACACATGAGACAACAGAAATGTACGACAGTTGCATCAGTATGGTGAACCGATGATCTCTTGACGGCGGATTCGCTTCAGGTACGGTAGCTTCGGAGTTGTCATGGAGGTCTCGGCTGAATGCACAAGATATATTCAGATCTCCTGAAGGCGACACAACCCAACCCTCCAGACAGGTGCGAGCATCTGGGTTCGTGATAAAATATCATCTCGGTTCGAAATATCGATGCCATGGGGTATGCTCCCCGCTGTCGCATACACAATATGCAGACGTAAACCAATTATTGCGTCTTAGATCACATCCGTAGTACACTGCTACTGTCTTGATCAACTCGAGTCTGAGAAGGATCTTGTTCTATTTGTACAGGGTGTCATCTTGTCTACTTTTGTTACACGTTCGAGAATATACAAGTTGTGCGGGCAGCCGCCATGTGTGGTGCGATTACACGTACATCGTACACATCGCAGATTAGTAAAGCGCCGCTCGCGATTCTGGCCAATCCTCTTCGGCCTCCTTCTTCGCCTCGAGCTCCGCCACCTTTCGGTTCCAGCCGGGCTCGAGCCTCTCCCTGTCCTCAAAGTACCTGACCACGAACCTGTTCAGGTGGTTCCTCCTGAGCGCGAGCTTCTTGGCCATGGCGGGCGGGATCATGGTCTGGGAGATGAGCCTGTCGTAGGCGGCGATCATCTTCCTGGCCAGGGCGGCCAGGTCGGCGCGGGGGCCTGCCTCCTTGACCCAGGCCTCCCTCTCCTGTTCCGTGGGAAACTCCTTTGCCGGCACGGGTCCCAGGCCGCCGTGCGCGAGCGACTTGGCGGCGATGTGGTACGGGTCCCAGATGTTGTCGAGGGCGACGCACATCTGGCGGCCCCAAGCCATCTTGGCCAAGGTTACGTCCTTCGTGTGCGCCATCTCCTCGAACAGGCGCTTGTTGGCGTACGACGCGCGCAGGTAGTTGCGCAGGACGG
Source organism: Pestalotiopsis sp. DP-2020a (assembly GCA_018115615.1). NCBI lineage: Eukaryota > Fungi > Ascomycota > Sordariomycetes > Amphisphaeriales > Sporocadaceae > Pestalotiopsis > Pestalotiopsis sp. DP-2020a. Next base: position 312,545 of record JACVEI010000173.1, on the reverse strand, counting down.
CCACGTCGGGGATGCGCATCGTCGTGAGCATGATCTCGAGGATGCGGGTGGCGTTGTTGAAGGCCGACTTGTTGAGGTTGTCGCGCATGCACGTCATCATGGCGATGCGGAACGTCTTGGCCGTCATCATCTCCTTGGGCATCTCGGCCATGTACTCGGCCGTCTTGGTGCTGCTCTTGCCGCGGCGCAGGGCGCAGAGCAGCGTGTACCAGTTGTACGAGTCGGGAACGACGCCGTGGTTCTTGGTGAAGACGATCCAGTAGCGACGCGCGAGGTTCGTCTTGCCAGTATTTTCAATGGCCTGCATGGCCAGCGAGAGGGAATTCTTTCCAGGCAGCACGTGGTTTTCTGGCCGGCCTTTCTCCGAGGCAGTGACAGCAAAAGTTTTGGGCGCGTCTGATTTTTCCTGCTGATCCGACGCGGACGCCCGCTCTTCCTTTAGGCCTTTCCAGGCCATGCTGCTCAGCCTCTCGGGCGTCTTGGGGATGCCCATGGTCTGCTCTAACAGGGAGAAGATGGCATCATTGTCGAAAAAGGTGCCCAGCAACAAGATTCGGCCCATGGCGCAGACGAGCTCCTCATCGATGACAAGACTGGCATCACGCCACTTTCTTATGACTTCCTCCCAAATCGTCTTGGCACGGTGCACAGTCTCCTTTATTTCCTGGGTCCTGTCGGGAGTGATGGCGTCGCGAGACAGCGGCTTGTCGACCACGGCGCGCAGGGCGTTGAGAATGGTGGTGTATGTAAAATTGTTTGGAGCCCGTGTCGTAGATGTGGCACTCTTGATGACGGTGAACATGGTCTCGATGTCTTCGGCCTTGGCGCATACTTGGAGGACGGCGTTCATGTGTGTGGTGTTGGGGCTCAGGCGTTCACTGGACAGCATGTTGTTATACAGCCTGAGTGCCTCGGTGACGGCAAGCTTGGGATGGGGCGATTTGGCGCAGCCTCTGAAGATGATGGTGTAGGTCTGGGCGTTGGGCACTTGCTGCCGCTTCTTCATTTCGTTGTACGTCTTGATGGCAGCATGAAGCTTGAAGTTCTGCAGCTGATGGTCGATCAGGTGGTTCCAAGCAACGGTCGTCTTGTATTTTGCGCTCGCGTTCCGGGTCAGGAGCAATGCCTCTTCGAATCGGTCCTGCGACAGCACCCTCTGCACCTCGTTGGCGATGTGGAAGGGGTCGTCCATGAATTCCATCCGCTTGCTGACGGCGCGCTCAGTAGACTTGGAGAGCGCGCGCTTCGGCTTCGGTCTCCGCTTGAAGTCTCCATCGTCCCTCTCTTCGAACCCTCCCGCAATGGATTCCTTGATCGCGGCAGCGCTTGTCGTATACGTCCTCACGGAGGAGGCCGGGCTCGGCGCGGTACAGCTTCGCAGAGCAAGGCGGTTCGCATCTACAGGCAATGGGCTCTCCAGGAGAGCGGTCAGCGCACGTCGCGTGCAGGCTCTGCAGGTGAGCATGTTGCTTTGAGCCTCGTGGCGTGACTTGATTGTCGTCTCGGTAAGGGCAGATCACTTTTCACCTCTGGGAAGAAGGCACATCGCATTCAGACTTTCTGCAATTGAGGACGGGAAGCGCCCCGAAATTTTTAGCGTTGTCGCGTTATCGGCCTTATCGCCTGTGACGTCGGCACTAGGCAGTCGATCTAGTGTATAATAGTGCAACTTGGCACCGTGGGTACCTATACAATATGACCTTTTATGTGTTGACCGTTTGCCCTTTGAAACTTGCTCTTTGAAACCGGAAAAAAGAATAACAAAACTTACAGCAATACGATTTTATTTTTATAATTATGTTTATTTATAGACACCCTACAGATTAACCCATTACCTTGATTTATATCGTACCATACTCTGTACTTGCAAAAACTCTCCGTACGGTTCGTGGGATGTCCTTTGCCCGAAGGTCTGAAATCGACCGCTTAACAAAAGAATGCCATACAAGTTCAAATAAATTTTGGGAATAATAAATCATCTCAAGTATATTCATGCTATTGCTTCAAAATCAGGTTATGAAAAGAGAAAGCGCATGCTTGCCGACAGAGCCTAACTAGGTATGGAGACTTTTGTATGATCATTGTACCACACTCTTGCAAGCACGTCGCTATACCGAATATAGAGATTTCGGAGGAGCCTTCAAGCACCAAAAAATAAGAGATTATATAAGAATTGATTCATTCCCAGTCATTTCCCTAGTTCATATAGAGTGTGGCCACAAAATACTCTTTGCTGTGACTCGCTGCCTCAAACAGCCTGCCCATACTGCTATGGTCCGCGATTCTACTGTCAAAAGCCCTAATAAGTGATAGTCAAGTACCACAAAATTCTGATAGTGTGGCAAAGCTGACGAACTTACGGTGCTAGCCGCAGCCAATCGTATTGTGAAGCATATAACTCCTTGGGCAGGCTACAAATTTGCCTGGATCTGTACTAGGGTTGAGGTGCGCGAACGTGGGTTTGCGCAATTGCGTGGAACGCTCGTCCCAAAGCCTTACATGCAACAATCGATTTTTCGTTGATTTATATAGCCACTGAGCCCCATTCAAAGCACACTTTCGGTCACTGAATACTTATTGTTTACTCCAATACTTTTGCCTGGTCGTCGGTGTCGCCTGCCTTTCATCAGATTTGAGGCTCACTGCTGCTCATTAGTTCTGGCAAGTGCTTTCGGGTCAGCAGGATGGACGCAAGTCGGAACGTTTCCCTGGGCGGGCACTTCCCGTCTCCTCCAGCTTTGCCGGGCACGCCCACAGATCGACAACCAATGTTGAAATCACAGAGCGAAGCCACTGACGAGTTACGGAGACCCGGCGGGCAGCCAAATGTACGTCTTCCCACCTTCGAATTGAATACAGTATACAGTGCTTATAAATCTACCAGGAGCCTGCAGCAGCAGAGGGCATCCGGTACGCTTTGATGAGTAAACTTTATTGATATTGCTAAGAAGTTGCAGATCTCAATGGCCAAACCCGCCAAGCCCTGCGGGTCCGTTGTTTCAGTACAATCATACAGAATATAAACGGGAAGTCGAACGAATAGATCCGATGGGACAACCCATGCACTATCCGTTCGTAAAAAGCTTTTCATAAAGCCCGAGATAGTACACTGATTGTTTCTGGTAGTCAAACACATTACGACAGAAGTCTTTATCCAACACACCGTCATTATACTGCATTTTCATTCTCGCCGGCTCTGCCACCTGAAGGAGTTTATCTGAGGCCAACATCCCCTGGGCCCTTTGATATTCCGTCTTTCTCGTCGGATGTGACCTCGGACGCAAGCTCCCTCTCTCCGCCAGACGATGCTCCAAGTGATCTTCAAATTGTCTTGCCCGGTATCAGCCATATCCTACCATTCCCCCCGACTCGTGCGAAAGGACCACGCGATGATGGACTTGGCCTTGGCTTTGGTTGTTCTCACCATGATCCTATGTCATCTTGTGCCATTTGCTCGGAGTTTGCCTGGTCCCACTTCACGCCTTGGGACGCACTCGCCGCCGACTGGATTTCACCCCCTGTAGAAGACCAGACCCGCGATAACATGCCGGTTGACTCGGCGCTGGGAGACAACTCTTCAGTCCCAGTATCATCGATATTGCAAGAAAACGGCAAGAGATCTTTAGAATCTCTCGAAGTACCCGAAACACCACCTTCAGTTGCTGGAGATGTTGAGGGTACCAAAGATATCTCATCTCATCAGGAAACAAAGTCTTCAAACGAGGCCAACGAATCTCCTAGGTCATCATATCTTGATGAAACACCAGCACTCAAGACACCATCCTTGTATGATCCTTCGCAAAGCTCAACAACCCCCGATACAGAAATCCTGACTATCGACGGATCCGACTCCAGCGCAACTCCTTCAACAGACTCGATAAACTCAGCCTTAGGAACTCCGGTCAAAGCTGAAAGTCCCTACTCCGAGCCACCCACAAAGTCAATACTCGGTGAAAGGGGTGTTCGGATATTGGATGAACTCGGGGGCTTGTTTGCGAAAACGATCTTTCAGAGATTTGGGTTTCGCCAATGCCTGGGAGCTGCCCAGAGTGAGGACTGTGGTCAAGGCACTGGTACCGCCAACGATCAGGGTCATGATCAAGGCAGTGGTCAGTCAAACCAGACGGCTAAGAGGAAGCGTGGCGACGATGCAGACGGCCAAGACAGCGCCTCTGGAAATGGTCGGGACGGTAAGGGCCCCAGTCAGAAGCGCGCCAAAATGCAGGCTGGTGCGAGGCAGAAGATTGCGTGTCCGTACATGAAACGCTACCCGGTAGAGTTCTCAACATGGAGGACTTGCCCAGGACCAGGCTTTGACGGTGTGAACAGAATGAAGTACGCCAAAGTCCTTTTTCTGGCAAATTCTATGACATCGCTAACGTGCGGTGTGGTCAAGGGAGCATCTGAAAAGGCGTCATTTCAAGGAGATTAGCTGCGCTCGCTGCGGTAGACAATTCGAGACGAGGCTGCTCCTCCGCGAGCATAGTCGGGCTTACACTGCCTGCGAAGTAAACGACGACCCGCAACGTCTCGGTTTCATGACTCAGCTTCAATGGGACGATATTCACGCCAAGCGTGGTAACGGGATGACGGACATGGAGCGCTGGAACGAGATGTACAAGATCTTGTTTCCGGATGTCGACGATAGCGAGATTCCTGGTCCATGTAAGTACCCCTGACTGTCGCAATACCTTCAATCTTCTCACCACACGACTCATTCGTATCAGACTACGATGTCACGGAAGCAACAAGACAGCTGGGCCGTTTGATTGATTGTGACGAATACGAGGCATACCTTCGACAGAACTTACCACAACGTATTATGACGCAACTAAATCGAGAGTTCCAGGTCATGGCAGAGCAGGCCAGACAGAGGCTGGTGGAGATTGTCCAAGAGCAAAGCGCCGAGACCTTGGGAGCCTTCCTGAGAGAGAAGGGTCTCGTTCAACAGGTTGAAGACAACAAGCCAAGTGACATTCCACTTGAAGGGCCTCTCATTCAGGAGGACGGCAGTCTGTGGGAGATGATCAATGATCCGGCCTTATTTCAGTCCGAGGAACTGGCGCAATGGATGTCATCTATGAGCAGATGAATTAATATATTTCCGGCAGATAATTTCAATGGCGAGCAGTGCAATTGGAACACAGAATAGAATTAAAAATGGAGTTTTGAAACAAACTGCGTTCTACCCCGTCCTACATAGTATAGCAATTAAAAGGGTTTCATTAGTCCGAGCTTATGAGATAGCTCAGACTATGACTTGATAAAAGTTGGAAACGTGAGGTTTTTCATTCAGTTGGTATATTCCAACCCCAAATTTAAAATACACACCTTCCCACAGTGCCGGCAGTGTTATTCTTAATAATCTAATACAATACAGCGCAACACAATTAATTTTTGGTGCAGGTGCACTGCAATTTTTGGTACAGGTGCACTGCAATTTTTGGTACAGGTATACTACAATTTTTGGTGCAGGTGCACTATAATTCTTGGTATAGGTGCACTACAGTTTTTGGTACAGGTGCACTGCAATTTTTGGTACAGGTATACTACAATTTTTGGTGCAGGTGCACTATAATTCTTGGTATAGGTGCACTACAGTTTTTGGTACAGGTGCACTGCAATTTTTGGTGCAGGTGCACTGCAATTCTTGGTATAGGTTTATTATAATTCTTGGTACAGGTGCACTACAATTTTTGGTGCAGGTGCACTATAATTCTTGGTATAGGTGCACTACAGTTTTTGGTACAGGTGCACTGCAATTTTTGGTGCAGGTGCACTGCAATTCTTGGTATAGGTTTATTATAATTCTTGGTACAGGTGCACTACAATTCTTGGTGTTGTATTACAATTTTTGGTACTGGTGTTTTTGGTGCTGGTGCACTATAATTCTTGATATAGGTGCACTGCAGTTCTTGGTACAGGTGCACTGCAGTTTTTGGTGCAGGTGCACTATAATTCTTGATATAGGTGCACTGTAGTTCTTGGTACAGGTGCACTACAGTTTTTGGTACAGGTGCACTGCAATTCTTAATACAGGTGTATTGTAATTCTTGGTGTTAGTATACTGCAATTTTAATAGCATACTTTTACAGTACTTATACTGCCCAAAAAAGCAGCTGCGGCCATTTGCAGGCAGCTGAAGTAGTGTATTTCTAAAATGGGTTGGGTGCAAATCTAATAAAAGCTAAGCTGATTTTGGTTTTGAAACAAACTTCGTTATACCCCGTTGTACTATGCTTACAAAAGTCTCCACACGGACTACGGAATGTGCTTTGTCCAAGGGTGCCAAATCTGCCGCCTAAGAAAAAGACATTGGATTCGGATGATTTTTTGGGAATATAAAACTTATCCTATAATCTTTCGTGCTATTTCTACAAAACGATTTTAATTTCTGTCTTGTCGTGAAAGGAAAAGGCACATCCTCGCTGACGTAACCTAAGTATGGAGACTTTTGTAAGATTGTGTGCCAAGCTCTCAGAGGGCATGGTCTTCCTTGATCAAGTCGGCAGCCTTCTCGGCCACTGCGTAGACAGACGTGACAATGTGTCCGCGCGGGGATCAGAGGCATGATACTCGAGTCCACCACACGCAGACCTTCAACGCCATACACGCGAAGCCGGGCATGTCACCACACCTCCCTTCTCCAAGGGTAGCATGGCACATGTTCCGACAGGGTGATTGTTTGTCAGCGTCGTCTCCTTGACGTACTTCCTGGCTTTCTCGAGCGTGGTGGCGTGGGCATTATTGCCGTCGTGCCCTTGCGCCCTCCGTCCGTCGGGCTTCAGGTATGTAGCCAGCGGCGGTGTCTCGGCGAGCACCTCGAGCGCCATAATGTGCCGCGCAAACACCTCCACGTCGAGCGGGTGGGAGAGGTACCGCTGGTCAATAACCGGCGGCGCGCTCGGGTCGGCAGACGAGATGTGCGACGAGCCCCACGACAGCGGGTGCAGCAGCGCGGCGCCGAGGCTGATATAGTTGCCTGGCTTGACGTTGCTGACCATGCCGCTCTGCTTGGGTCCGTTGTGTAGGTCGACCTGGGCAGGCAGCATGAAGAGCGCGGCTGATGCTTCGTCTTCGAAGTGGCCTTTGAGAACCGAGGCGACATATTTGTGGTGCGCCTTTTCGAAATCGGTCCCAATGGACTCGACCTGTGCTTCGGACTTGGCGAGTGAATCTGAGAAGAGTTGTTGGTGCTCCGGGGCTATTTTTGTCAACGCTTCCGACATGATTGGGACCAGGGCACATGAAGGAATGGAACCACCTGCCAGAGGGCCAGATTTGTGTTCTTGGTATATTTGCAATGCAATGTCAAAATTAGGGAGCGTTTGACCCGGGGTCTTGTGGGATACTCGGGCTGTATTCCCCAGGCCCAGTCGTGGTAATATGTAGCACTTACTAAAGGCGTTGACGAATTCCGGCTCTTGACGTAGCAGACAGTCACCGGTCATGACGCCGTCGGCTGCCTCGAAACTGATACCAGTCATGAGGTGGTCCTGCAGATTTTCGCCCACACTCTCGTTCTCAACCCTAATGGCAATGTCGTACTTTTCCAGGATGAGCTTGTTCTCGATACCCGAGAGTTCCAGTAGTTTGGGAGATTGAAATGCGCCCGCCGCAAGAATGACCTCGCGAGTTGCTTGGGCTTGGTGCTCCTCGGCGCCGCTATCTTTCTGGCGAAAATTGACACCCTTTGCCTTGGTCCTCTGTAGGACAATTCGGCTTACCATGGCGCCAGTCACAACGTGAAGGTTCAGTCTGCCACGCACCGGTGCCAGGTAAGCGCTGGCGGCATAGCTACGGGTCCTGGTCTTAGGATCTATACTGGCCGGCGTGCTCCAGGCGCCTACACCGCGTCCGCTTTAAGGATCTTGCGTGACGCCGAAGCCCAGCTCGCGAAAAGTGGTGTTCCATGCCCTGCCGAGAGGATCCTCCGTGACGCTGGTGAAGCTTGCCTGGATAGGACCGTCGGTACCACGGGTGTCCTCATCAATCCAGTCAATGTTCAGGTGCTTGGCGAGCGCCTCGCCGGGCGGATTGAGAGTGTAAGCCTTGCGGAAGTACGGGGCTACATTGGGCCATCCCTAACCAAAGTTGCCCAGCGACTCCCATGTGTCGAAGCCCGAGGCAGACGGGGGCACAAAGACCTCCGCATTTATGGCGCTGGATCCGCCGAGGGTACGTGCCTGTGGGTGGCCGATCTGGCGAGAGTTCAAATTCTCCTGTAATGAGGATATGGTCAATGGGTCGTTTCGACTGGTGGGAGTGGCGTCTTCAGACCTGAGGCACCGTGATAAAATCCCAATCAAGCTCCGTGCCGAGGACGGCGGACCACATAGCCGGGATAGCGACACGAGGATCAGCAAGCGCATCTCCTCCGGACTCGAGGACAAGGACCGAGACCTTAGCATTCTCACTGAGCCGGGCTGCCACTACAAGACCGGCTGTTCCACCGCCAACGATAACAAAATCATATTCTTTGTTGATGGGTGATATTTTACAGGAATTTGATACGAGGTTTGACCGGCCTTGGGTTGCCGATTATTCTCTAGAAAGTAAGAACTGGCAAATAGTAAGACGCCGGTGACGTTCCGAAGATTGCGGTTCAAACAGTCTTCTTTTCGTCGCATCTTTTCAATCTTTGCTCTGGGGAGGTGGACTTGTACACACAAGAGAGGGCCTGTTGGTTGCGTCGCCCATGCCTGAATCCACTCTGACGCGCTACTATGCATGTTGGTCGGCAACAACGTACCATCTGCATCTTTCACATTTGGTAATGAGATGTTCTTACAATGTGAAATATGTAGAATCTCTTGTACTCGTCAATTCCCTCCATTTCCCTTGCATGGAGGGAGAGAGCCAGCGAAGGACGCGGGTCCGGACAATAACCAATGAGACATGATATCGGTATGACTGCGCTGGGGGGAGATGATTCGCTGATAGTCTGATGCATACGAAGCTTTTCAAGTTAGATTTATGTTCGAAAAAGAGAAAATCCTCTTGATTCAAACATCCAAACAATTGGATCACTGTAACAACCACTGCAAGTTACTTGACAGACGATGGTTAGCCGTGGAGTATGACGATAAAGCTTTTGGTTAAGAATGTCTGTCATTATATCAAGCGCCTACCTAAGCTCTAAAGGCATATGGTGAGCGGATGCTGCGAAAATGAGACTAGAATATCAGAGTAAACTATTCGAGAAGATGTTGTTGTCAGAAAAACGAACAATAGAGAGCTCAGCCTGGTGGCAAGAAGGAGAAACTGAAAACACACAATCTCACCTCCGTATCGCATACCTGTATGGATGATTTCCAATCCAGAGAACATTAGGCGAAATACCCAGTCCGACCTCGATATCTTAGCATCTCTCCATAAGCATGTGAGCAGACCTAGCATGAGAATTAACAGCCTTGGGTTTTCGCCACCCGCAAATGTAAACAGAGTTGGCAGAAAATACAGGTATTGCCGCGACCAAATGTTAAACATGCCAACTATTTGTCCACGACTTCGGCATCATCGTTTTGCTCAAATCGTTAGACACTCCAAGTTTTCCAATATAAAAGTAATGGCATTCAGAAACGTTTATACTAATTTCGAATAATCATTCTCGGAAAAGCAGGCGCGTGCACGGATTGGTGGCCCTGTCGTTAAAGTCTATGGATACGCACGCGTAAGATTTCCCCGGATCCCCCGGTCCTTGCCCGTTCTTGGCACCGCATGAGAAAATGGGCAGAGACCGATCGTGCTGGTAAAACTATCCGGGCTCGTCCAGGTACAGTACCTACATAGCAGAAATCCCACAATGACACTTGAGACGGGCGCCTTTGCCTAATATGGCTTTCGCATGAGATCCGGGTTCATGCTTTTGCCTACCCGCCACGGCTAGGTGCAAAGACATACTAACCTACTGTAGTCTGTGTAGATGCTGCGGTTACCGTATGCATTGCGGACTATAGAGTATCAACGGAGTTGTCCTCGTCGTGAAGCCGTGTCAGCTTCCGCGTCGGGGGATGCCGGCTCGGCTAGGTACCACCAGAGAGTGATTTCAGCTCCGCGAGGCGACGTTGAAAAGCTGAGCCATGAATCCTCGAGCGGTTAATGATAACGAGGCTGGTCGCGCTTGGATGCGCCTAGTACCCAGGCTCTCTGCGATCACCTAAAGGAGTAGTTGCTGCTTAAACGACAACTTCATGAATCCTAAGAACACTTACTTGCACAGAGCAATAATTGAATCGGAATAACGCCTGCTGATTCTGGCATGGAAACTGTTGTATGGACAGAAGCGTATGTCTAGGAAATAAGCCAAGCATAGTCCCGGTGAATTTGACGCGTAATCTCCAAATGCAGTGAGGAGTGATGTTCTCGAGACCGCAAGTACGTTCGATCCTTAAGGTGCAATACTCTCCCCAATACTGCCACTGGGCTCAGGCTCAACAGGCTGCAGTCATGGTACGTTTCTATGCTCAGTTGAGTGCCGCTGGGGCAAAGGAATCATTTGTCATCTTTGATGACCCTTTCTAATATTTGCGGACTGGAGCCTCTCTGATGTAGATAGAGAGCCACTTGTTGGTGCTGCTAGTAGTAGGAGCTGCTCGCTCATTCACTCATGTACTCTCCTAGGAGTAATCTGTTTTGCAAATCTGTCAAGTGTCAGCATCTTGGTGTTTGCTGATTCGTTGAGTGATTTAATAATTGTCCTCGGCAAAGCTGGATTAGTCTTGGCGCCGTAGGACTTGAAGCCTCTGTGTGGCGCAGCTATCACTATTTAGACTGCTATACGAAGTACTAGTCGAATGAGAATAAGACTTTAGGCGCAACGGTACATGACTGCATGAGGAGGAATGCTCGAGAAGACCCGGCCGTTTGGGTGTCGATGAACCTGCTGCCTTTCTGGGACGCTGCCTAAATGCTCACGTTGCATTCGAGGGCCAGCCCACTTGGTGTTCATGTCCTTCTTGCAGGTCATCGTAGCATCTGGCGATCCAATCATCAGGTTCAGGTTGCTAATCCCAGTTGGCATGGGAAACGCAGGCGCCTGGGAGAAAGATTCTAGAAGCCATGGAAGGACGATAGAAGACGGTCTAGCGGAAGCAATGGAGTAGATGCCTGGCCATGATGGCTTACGACTGGTCGAACATTATCAGACAGCCATGTTGTTGGAGTGCAGCTCTGCACAGAAGTGGCGAATACTTGATGCATGGTAGTAGGCGTGGGTGCGAAATAGCTGACGGGTTCCCGTAATAAGTCACGGTACACTCGTACAGACTGACATGATACGGCATCATGGTGCGGCAGACCCCAGTGGCACAACCCATCATGCCAGTCGGGCATAGGACAGAAGAGTCCTTGGCGGCATGTCTCTGGTTCCCCGGCAGGTCATTGGCGGGAGGACAATTATTGAGTGCGTCGGAGCCGGTTGGATCGTCGCGAATGAAAGCCTGACTACTGGTGGAAGGTCTTCTAGAAGTTATATGAGAGATTCCGTCTTTGGTAGGTAGGCTTTCATACTTGGGACGGCGTATTGGGAGATCAGGTGCTGGAATGAGAAGGATCATGGGCAGAACTCATGGATCGAGAAGCTTGGCTCTAGTGCTCCGTACCGACCATATGGCGCAAGGTGGCAGTGATCCAATCAGCTACCCATGTTCGGCGCAACATTTCCAGATAGGAAACCGAGGGGCAGCCAGGCGAACTCTCGAAGTGAGGGAAAAGGCTCACGCGATGTATCGAGATGGTGGATATTAGAGTAAAAGTCTTGATTTCCAAAACGGACATACATTTGGGTGAGCAGGTGACCTGGTGTGCGAGCGCCTCTTCCTTCTCGTCTCTTCCATTCAATGCCGAGTACGTTTGAACGGGATGCTGAAGAGACATGAAGCAGTCAGCCACGACTTGAGGTAGCTCACGTGGTCGTCGGCCATTTCTTTTTCTCTCGTACGATTAGTCTACGCCATAAGGAACGATGAATCCTGCCGAGGCGAATGGACCGAAAATCCTTTGCGTTATTGACCAAGAGCTGTATTTGACGCCGCAAACCGTCGAAGCGAGGCGTCTGGGCTGTCGACAGAAACAAGTTACCTACATTCGCGTAGCAGGCGGATCAATAGTATAAGATTGTACAGAAAATGGTCGGCTACGGGTGCTATGGTGGAAGTTTAAGAAACGCCAAGTATCTTGTCGTTCCACCGTAGGATCTAGCCAAGACGATTGATGGGAAGCAGTCAGACTCAGACAATTGAAGCGACCGAGAGGCAGAATCACTCTCAAATCGGGTAATATACGGGGTTGACTGACGAACTGACGGGCGACGCGACGGGCGTCCGCGCACCCAGGCCGCGCACCTTCCTCATTGGTCTGGGCGGCTTATCAGTGAGCTGCAAGGTTGGATAGTGGGGTACGGAGCTAGCAGGGGGTTCAGAGATATGACCAGAACCACTAAAACGGCAGCAGGGGACGATTAGCCTGGGGTGCTCGAGGTGCTCTTGCCTAGCAGCGATTTACTATGTATTCCATGCAGGACTCTAGCCTGGGCCAGCCTCTGGGAGGCGTTTGCCGGCCAATCACGATTGTCGAGAACCTCGGAGTACTAAACAAGGACCCTGATCCAGAGGACGGCGGAGGGATCGTAGAAGACGTTGCCCAGTACGTACCTCGACATTAAGCAACCGACAAGCTTTTCCATGTCTCTTGGTGCGCTGGTATCTGTCACGCTACGAACACTGATCTCATATTCTATCGGATCGAAATGAACTATCTAGACAGAGAGTATCAGCTCACTAAACCCATTTTCTGCCTGGTCTTCTTTCATCGGATGGACCTGATGAATTAGGACTCGTCGAACCGTGTCTATTTCCCACTAGTAGTTGTGCTGCGGAAGCCTGCGGTCAACCGGCTTAGCTAATTTGAAGCAACGCAGTATCAAAATGTCATATCAGTCGTGTAAGGATCCAGTCCCCTCCCTGTCGACGGGTTCCCGCACCTCGAATGAATTCATTGTCTCTACGCTTGGCTGTCCTCCCATTGAAAGGTCAAACTGTAATGCGATCCAGAGACCAGAGACCAGACACCTTGAAGAGTTATCAGTCCGTCAACGTACACACTGGCCCATTATTACATCCGGTTGGCTGATCAATACCTACATGTAGGCAAATGCGATACCCGTGGCGGATTTGATATCAGCAGTCTAGCCAATGTGATGGCGACTTGGATGGGTCTTCCTTTCGGTCTTGCCTTGCGCCTTTCCCAATGAAATCAATCGCTGTCGTACGTTCCTAGTCTCCGGGGAGGTTATCTGTAAGTGAGACAGACGCCCGTGTAATATTGTTTTCGCACCCAGTCAGCTCGCATACCCTGCATGGCGCGGCCAATTGGGAGGGTGCATGTACAGGTACCAAAAGGACCCTGGCAGATATTTGAGAGTATTTTGGTGCGACGGGAAACTTGACAGGCCTTCCAATGGCCCAGATCTGGTCGCTGTTGCCCGGAGCTCTAAGGTAGCCTGTCGACACAGGAGGGCCCTTTTAGTCGTTTTGCGCCTCGCCTGGCGGGAGCTGCATGCCATTCCAGATAGTAATCATTCCACACCTGGTCGATCAGCCTGAGAGCCAGCCCACCATGCTGCTTTGATTGATCGCTGCATCTTCTCCTCAGCCCGAGTGCTTCCTAGTATATATCCTAGAAATATTCCCCCACTCTCTTGTCGCCCACCCTTCCCGTCTCTTCTCCCTTCTATTCGTTTGCACTCGAGTCGCATATTTTGCCGACCGCAAACGAAACGCAACCCTATCCCTCGCGGCTGTCCGACACAGAGCCCGACAAGGACTTCATCATGTCGTACGAGAAAGATCATAACAAGACCTCGGTCGACCCGACGCTCTATGCCAATGAGCCCGTCGATGAGGAGGTCGGCGTCACCAAGAGGGGCGAGGCCCTCAAGAAGGACCTCCGAAGTCGACACATGCAGATGATCGCCATCGGTACGGGACTACCTTTCCTCTACCGACATTCGACTTCTCTCTATTTCTAACATCAAAGTCTAGGTGGTTCAATCGGTGCTGGTCTCTTCATTGGTTCTGGTGGTGCTCTCGCAAATGGAGGTCCTGCCTCCCTGGTAAGTTATAGTCCCAGCCAAGTTCCATCCATTCTAGCGCTATCTTGTAACACGGGCGCAATAGGTCATCTGCTACATCATCGTCGGTATAATGCTGCTCTTCACCATGCACGCCTTGGCTGAGATGGCTGTGCTGTATCCCGTCAACGGTGCTTTCTACACTTACATCGTCCGCTTCGTTGACCCGTCGTGGGGTTTCGCCGTCGGTCTCGATTACGCAATCTCGTGGCTCACTGTCCTGCCTTTTGAACTCACAGCTGCCTCTCTCACCATTTCTTTCTGGCGAAAGGATATCAGCGTCGCCGTCTGGATCACTGTCTTCTTGGTCGTCCTGATCATCATCCAGATCTTTGGTGTTCGCGGGTACGGTGAGGTCGAGTTCATCCTGTCCCTCATCAAGATCTGCGCCTGTATTGGTTTCATCATCTTCGGTATAGTCTACAACTGCGGTGGCGTCGGTGACCAGGGATACATTGGCGCAAAGTACTGGTACGATCCCGGTGCCTTCAACAACGGGTTCAACGGCTTTGCTGGCGTCTTTTCAGTCGCTGCTTTCGCTTTTGCAGGAACCGAACTGAGTGGTCTTGCCGCTGCCGAGTCTGCCAACCCCCGAAAGGCTATCCCACAGGCCACTAAGCAGGTCTTCTGGCGTATCCTTTTCTTCTACGTCCTTAATCTTTTGATTCTGGGCCTTATCCTTCCCTTCAACGACGAGAGACTGACTGAGGGCTCGAGTTCCAACACAAGGTACTCGCCTTTTGTCATGGCCATCCAGGACGCCGGTGTACAAGCCTTGCCGTCCGTCTTCAATGCTGTCATCACCATTTCCGTCATCAGCGTCGCCAACTCTTGTACCTATGGCTCTACCCGTACCCTGCAGGCCATGGCTGAGCGCGGCATGGCGCCCAAGCTGCTTGCCTACGTCGACAAGAAGGGTCGTCCCATCTACTGTGTCATTCTCCAGCTGCTTTTCGGTGTTCTTGCATACATTGGTGTTGCCGGCAACCAGGGAGAGATCTTCAACTGGCTGTTGTCTCTCTCGGGTCTGTCTTACTTCTTCATTTGGGGCTCCATCTGCCTGGCCCACATTCGGTTCCGAGCAGGATGGAAGGCCCAGGGTTACAACCTGGCTCAGCTGCCCTACAAGGCTCCTCTTGGCGTCATTGGCAGCAGCATTGGACTGGGTCTCAACGTCCTTGCCATCATGGCTACCTTTTATACCGCCCTCTACGTAAGTGATTTATTGCATCTCGGAACAAACTTGCTGGAAACCAGACTGACCCTTTCTTGCTACAGCCGAGCCCTAACGCGACGCCCGACGCCGAAGCATTCTTCACCCAGTTCCTTGCCGCCCCCGTCATCCTTGCGCTCTACGTCTTCTGGAAGGTCTACAGCCGCGACCGACGCATGTTCCTCAGTGTCCACGAGATGGATCTCAAGTCTGGTGCCCGGGTGCTCATGGCCGACGACGAGCCGATGCCTGTCAAGACCTGGAAGAACTTGCCCATGCGCATTGTTCGTGCTCTGTTCTAGACGATTAGAAGAGACAGCTGTCTTTGACCGCGTCCGCGTGTTGGCGCCCGTATATAATATTTGCATAGACTGGACAATGTGTTGGACGGTCCTGGCCAGGCGATGGCACATTGCATTGGATGCATGTGTTTGGAGATGATACCATTAGAAGCGTAGAGCCGTCTAGCTTCGATATTCTTTCAAGATACCAATATTCCTCATTCTGGAATAATCAATAAAACTTTGCTCCCTATTCATATGCGCATATCGTTTATTTCTGATGTTAATGTCCAATGTCATGCGGTATCACATACGGATATTTGGATTCTGGAGAAACCGAATTTGTTTTTGAGCATGTGGGCCCGTTGTTGCAATTCATACCTAGGCATGAACATTAGTAAAGCGCTCTTGGGTGTCATATTGGAGCAGTCTGCAGTTGATTCATCGGGCTCCTCTGCTTGGGAACGTGACTTTGTCTCCAACTCGCAATTCGCTGCCGCTTATATCTCGAGAAGGCATCCGAAGCAAGACTGACCGTTTCTGAAATACTAGAAATTACCAACCCGCCATGGGGGTATACGATCTTGGCAATTGCGTTATGGTAATGGTGGAGCCAACGAGTATAATGTACGTAAATGCAGGTTTGTGGAAATACGGTAGTTCACGAGTGGATCAAGCTGTATGCTGGCATTGCCCACTACTTTCCTAATCGAGATGGAAAAGTGATGGCGCACATATGTGCTTCCGCATGAATAGTCGCTATATTCAACAGTATATACACTTAGTAAGATGCAAGACAGAGGGCATTTGAAATTTCGATGCGATTTAGCGTTGACCAATAGACTGGCGCTGAAACCAGAGTCATCTCATGAGATAGCTGTGATAGGAGTGCCGGCATTACTACTGCTATACGGGCATGAGCTGGAGCCGAGTCTCTTCATCGCCCTATATGATATATGGCTTGGAGTATATTCTCAAGCCCTATATCATTTAAGAGCATCATTCTCGAATGGATTCTGACGAGAAGCAATAGACCGACAGAAGCAGTCCACGGAACCTGCGACGGATGGAATACATAGTTCAAGTTGCAGGTTGTATACTCTAATTATAGTTTTTTCTCCGATTGCGGCCCCTCCACCAATTCGTACTAATCGAGAGCCCTATTGATGACGGAGGGGGAAGCACTGTTAGCTGGCAGCGCTTCGTTTCCATCAAGATCGTAGAAACACCATTTTAGATATTTATACCTTTGACCGGCAGCACAGATCCAGTGACCGTCTTACAACTTAACCTGTCATGCCTGAATTGAGTTCCTGCATTAATTGACCAGGAGTAACTGGTATTCATGACTCATGACTGCCAGTTGGCTGAACCCCTGGGCGGCCTTTTAGCTTTAGCGTCCCCCCCTGACAGTGAATCGTGCTAGTGACGCTATCAGGCATGCAGCGACTCAGATAGACAGGTGCGACCATTGTTCCGGGCTAGGGAGTGGGCTGTAGGACCCAGTTCCGCCGCCCCTTTGTGGGGGAGAGGATGGCAGGCCGCAGCGCAGCAGTGACAATAGTAGCGCCCAACCCAGAGCCATGGGAGAGCGCATGGCTGACTGCCGTTTATTATAGGAGCGCTGTAAGTTTTTATGATTGTCCTCACATTTCACTCCAGATCCATCGTCTTGCCTCTCCCGAGATATGTCGATAGCCTGAGAAGAGAAACTCGAACACCAGACAAGAGCGGGAAATAAATAGGGAACCTTCTGCCCAGAGGAGAGCACAAACCAAGTTGCGGCCACCTAAACCGAGCCCGAACGAACTGTCCCTCCTCAGATGCCTCCGCCCACCGATTAAGACGGACTGCCATTGATTGAGCGAGCCCCTTGTCGTCAACTTCACCCAGTCCCGTCCCCCCCCCGTCCCACTTCCACCACGGCCAGGCTTCAGCATTGGAAAGCTCCCTTTCCCCTTCCACCCGCCCCAAGACGACGATTCAGTGCCGGAATTGGCGACCTCGATCGACAATGGCACAGTATGGGAGCACGATGCCGATGGCTGGCCGACAGCAGGTCGCTTACGCACAGCACCCCGTCGCCATGCAGCAGGCACCGAGTGCGCCCGCCGGCACCTTCTCCCCCGGCACCAAGATCCAGGTCGGCGAGCATCGAGTCGTGATCCAGAAGTATCTCTCCGAGGGCGGCTTCGCACATGTATACCTGGTCAAGCTGCCCAAGCCCGTCGACGGCACCGACCTGGCCGTGCTGAAGAGAGTCGCCGTGCCGGACAAGGAGACTTTGCGCGGCATGCGCATCGAGGTCGAGACCATGAAGCGCCTCAAGGGCCACCGGCCCATCGTCACCTACATCGACTCCCACGCCTCCGAGATGGCCGCCGGCCAAGGCTTCGAGGTCTTCCTGCTCATGGAGTTTTGCGACGGAGGTGGATTGATCGACTTCATGAACACCCGCCTGCAGCACCGCCTGACCGAGCCCGAGATCCTGAACATCTTTACCGACATCGCCGAGGGCGTGGCATGCATGCACTACCTGAAGCCCGCGCTGCTGCACCGAGATCTCAAGGTCGAAAACGTTTTAATCACCATGGTTGGCGGGAGGAGGAAGTTCAAGCTCTGCGACTTTGGCTCGGCGGCCACCCCGAAGCCCGCGCCCCAGAGCATCGTCGAGTGCCGCCTCGTGGACGAGGACGTCCAGAGGCACACCACCATGCAATACCGCAGCCCCGAGATGATAGACGTGTACAGAAAACTGCCGATAGACGAGAAGTCAGACATATGGGCCCTCGGCGTGCTGCTGTACAAGCTCTGCTACTACACGACCCCTTTTGAGGAGCAGGGGCAGCTTGCCATCTTGAACGCCAGCTATAAGTTCCCAAGTTATCCCGCCTTCTCTGACCGGTTAAAGCACCTTATTGGTAAGTTGGCTGGACGGACGGCACTCTACGGGCCGCGGGCGCTGACGCTGACTTTCTACTCCAGCGTCCATGTTACGAGAGGATCAGCGACAAAGACCAAATATATACCGGGTGCTCAAGGAAGGATGTCTTTTGCAAGGACGCGAGGTCCCAATACACGATGTAAGCTGGTTCGTGTCTCCTTGTGGTTATTCGCGACTGACTTTCCTTAGATATACGCAAACCGGGCTCGTTCCGAAGCAGCAAACCCTGCACCGCCAAGTGGAAAGAGCACACCAGTCGTGGGTGCCGTGTTTGCGCCGCCGCAAGAAGAAGAGCAGAAGATTCCCGAGGTTGTCCCTATGAGGCGTGGTAGGCTGCCAGTGGCCCCAGCAGCCCAGCCTGCACCACCACCACCACCACAGCAGCAACAGCAGGCTCCCAAGCCAAGCCCGTCTTTGAAGGTCACCAACGGAGATCCTTTTGCGGCCCTCGATTCCAAGTCAGGCGCCAAAAGTGGCAAAGCAGATGAGCTCTCGTCTAGGTTCCCAACTCTGGATCAGTTCTCTATCCTACACGACCAGGGCTCCAAGTTCGAATTTGACAGTCCAATTTCACCGCCGGCCGATGGTAGTCATAGGATTTCGGGACGGGCAGCAGATGCTGCATTCGCCGTGCCGCAGGCAGCACCAGCGGCATCTCAACCTTCAAACAGGCTATCGAGCGATTTGAGCAGAGTCAAGTCTTTCAACAGCTCGACGACGACACCTCCCCCGACGTCGGCTAGTAAGCCACCATTGGCTCAGCCCAAGCCGCAAGGGGGTCCCATGAGCCGGGCTTCAGCAATCATCTCGAGCAATCCCGAACTGCAAGCCATCGCATCTCCGCCACCACAGCCCATCTATCAAACACCGAGTCGTCCAAACATGGTCTCCACAGGTACCATGACCAGCACGCCGCCACCCCAGGAGATGCCGAAACGCGACTATCCACCGATTTACCGATTCCCTTCCTCGGATCACCACCGCTCATCAAGCTTACCGCGGCAGCCAGAAGTTGCCTCGCCCCAGGTCTTGCTGGACGCGACTCCGCAGACGAGACCTGGCGCAAACCAACGGCTTGCGTCCTTTCAGTCACAAAGCGCCCACTTGCACCATCCTTCGTCCTCGAGACCGTCGCTTGAAGGTGGTCGCCCAAGTGTCGATCTTATGGAGCCCCTGGCCAAATCTGCTTCTCAATCAGGACGTCCGAGACCTACCAGCACTTATCTGGAGTCCAACTTGGACTTCTTGCGGGAAAAGGAGGCGGCTCCTCGGCCTCTTAGGTCACCCAAGCTGACCGGCACCTCCAGATCCTCTCCTGCGTTGGAGCCCCAGGAGGACACGGTGATTGAGTCAAACGTCGACTTTCTGCGATCCATGGAAGAAACGGATAACAAGAAAAAGGATAAAACTTCCAAACATCATAGCAAGCGCTCCAGCTTAACCTCCTTATCTGGAACCAAGAACATACTGGCGACCAAGTTTGGTGATGCTTTCAAACGATTCGAAGGTGGCGGCAACTCGCAACCTGCACGCACGCCTTCTCCTTACAAGGATCTTGATCGGGAAGGGTTGACTCCTATTGCTGGGTCCGAGGCCACGGACAGTAAGAGTGACGATGGCAGGCTACTCGGCGACCAAGAAGATATGACACCAGAGCAGCGACGAGACGCCGAGATGCAAGCATTGGCGGAAGAGGAGCGCAGGGTGGAGGCCGCAGCCGCGGAGTACCGTCAGCGTATGGCCTTGAGGGAAACAACGGGTGGCTCGGCGACCGCACCTCCCAGGAGCATTGGGGGTGTATCTCGGGCTCAGAGTATCCAGAACAGGGTACAAAACCTATTGCAAGAGAGCCAGAAACCTCCCAGCGCACCAAAGACGGCCGAAGGGTATGGACGATTCTCCGACGCAGCGGCAGCCGTCAATCGACCGGAGAAAGCTCTCCCAGACCTCCCGCGGAAACCGGTCGGCATGACTGGATACCCTGCTGCCAAGCAGGTTACCGGGAAACCCAGTGCGCCTCCGAAACCCACTCACCTGAACAAGATCCCGACCGGCGGCAGGAGATCTCCATCCAAGCCGCAGAGGTCCTCTGCGCCTCCGATGCCGAACCACACGGGCACAGAACAGCTAGTGGGTGTCGGGATCCCCGGCAGGCCGACCCTCGACATGACGCAGCAGGAGAAGGAGGACTACGTCCAGGACTTCAGCAAGAGGTTTCCGAGCCTCAGCGCGATAGAAATGGTCGAGCGCGACGTGGGCGCCGCGGACGGAAGGAAAGGCGGTCGATGATTTGGAGAAAGTCAAACCAACATTGAATTGCTATATCGACCGGGGAAGCATGGACCTGGATAATTTCGAAGCCCGCGCGATCGATTTGGTCCTGCAATCATAGAGAGCGGCGAAAAGAAAGAAGAAAAGACAAAGTGTACATAGAGAATCTAGAAGAGCAAGGCGGCAAGCAAGGCAAATGCTCCCCCGTTTGGCTAGGCCCCAATTCCAAAAAAGGCATATAGCATTTGGATAGCCAAATCGAAGACAACTTACAAGGTATCATGCGGTTTACAAATACCTCTAATAAAAATGGGCGGCATTTATTTGTACTCGCGCCAGGTGTCTTACCCAAGGTACATCACGAGGTCAGTTGTAGTAGCGGATCTGAAAGTCAAACTGAACAATGTAAAACTACATGTTTTTACATATCTAAATGCTAGCTGCTCCCCTCGCCATTGTCCCTGCCGTGCGGAGGACCCCCGGGCCCGTCCAGGAGCAGCTTGGGCTTGATAAAGTCCTCGTCCAGCTGCCGGAACAAGGCCTGGGGGTCTTGCGAGGTGAAGAGCTGCCGTATGGCGGCCGACGCCGACACGGGCTGCGCGTCGCGGTGGCCCGAGGTCGGGTAGTTGAACACACCCGTCTCCTCGTCCTCCAGGCCGCTCGGCGTGAGGATGCCGGGGCTGCTGTCGTTCCGCCGCGGCGGGCGGCGGGCGGGCGGGGGCAGATCCGAGATGTCAATGTCCGAGCCCAGATCCGAGTCGTCCGTCATGTTGCCGGACCGTCCTCCGAGAAGGTCGTTCCTTTCTGATTCCTCAACGACCTGAGCGCGCGAGGTCTTTCTGCTCAGGCTGTCGGGCGGAGCTGCGTCGTAGGACGGCGAGTGCGATCCGGATGCATAACTCTTGTGTCTCGGCTCGCTATCCCGGCGCTTGTTGTTCAGATTCGAAAGACCCAAGGAGCCGTTTCTTGCCCTTGGCGTATAGCCGATACCAGTACCGGAGCGTTTGTAGTACGAACCACCGGGCGCTGCCTCAATGTCGAACTCGTCGTCGCTGTCCACTTCCTCCACAACACCAGTTCTGATGCCCAGGATCTCAAGCATGCGTGCTGTCGTACCTCCAAAGATGATCACAGTAAGCACCACGACGACCAACACCGTTGCCTTTAGGGCGTAAGAATTGTCGCCCGTGAGAAGTGCAGCAAGCGCCACGCCGACTGCTCCACGGAGACCGGCCCAGAACAGCATGGCCTGATAGTTTCGAGGCAGCTCATCAGCGACATCTCGTCCATGACGCCTTGCCCGGTAGCGAATGAACCAATTGATCGCCTTGGATAGAGGGAACACGGCGACATATCTAGCAGCGCAAACTGCCAAAATTGTCACAATGATCAAAGGAGGTCGGAAGCTCAAGTCCTTGTCGGTGAAGAGCGACAGCCCAAGGTAGATGAAGATAAAGTTCTCTGACAATTGTGCAAGAACCTGGAAGAGGTACTTTGTGCTGAGCTGAGTCCGCCGCGACATGTTGAAGTATGCGTAATGCTTCAAGGTGATTCCACAGAAAAGCAAAGATACGATACCTGTGCCGTGTCAGTTTCAAATCTTTCGCCGAGATATTAATTGTAAACCAGATTCCACATACCAGACATTTTAGGCAGAGCCTGCGCGAGGAAATAAGTGGCATAAGAGATCAAAACCACCAAGCAACTCTCAATCTGAGTGTATCTTCTGAGATAGGTAAACTTCAAGATCAAGGCAGTCGACACGCCCACCAAAACGCCAATGAGCAAGCTCCCGAAGAAGGACAGCAAGAAGATGCCCACACCCTCGAGGAAACTGAAGATGCCGTATGATGCGGCGGACCCGCTCTTGTACTTTTGGGCCGTCTCGAAAATAACAATGGCAATGGCATCATTGAGGATAGATTCGCCAAAGATGATGGTGTACAGTTTGGGGTCGACTTTGTAGGTGTTGAAGATGGCCAAGATGGTGACTGGATCGGTGGCCGAAAGTGTTGCACCCACGGAAATGGCATCAACGAAGCTCATGTCAAGACTGTCCAGAGGCAGCCTGGTATATAGCCACAGGATGAAACCGACGACGACGGCAGACAGGAAGGTACCGGCAAAGGCAAAGGTCAAGATGACGCCAATGTTGCGAAAGAAGTTCGCCTGGTGCAGTTCGTAGCCCGAGTTGAGGATGATCGGGGGCAGTAGAAGATTGAAGAAGATTTGGAAATCGAAGCTGACGAGCTGCTGGAGGGAATGACCCGTCGTGATTCGAAGCAATAAACCGACCGTCATACCTGTTATCTTAAGTCAGCCACACGTTCTATGCGCCGTTCTCAGAGCTGTAGTCGGGCATGGGTCGAGCGCAATCCGTGATAGCACTTACCAGCAAAGATGGAAATGACAGTCTCGTGGACAGCTTGGACCTTCTTTTGCTGAAGCATGTAGCTTGTAAAGAAGGATATTATCAGCAGGATGAGTAGAATGAAGAGAGCCCACGAGGCCATGACTTCCTGCTCGGCATTGTCTCCAGCTTCGGGGTCCGTCTCTTCGTCGCTGGCCCTGCCTGCTCTTGCGGGTTAGCAATTGTGTCCATGGGTACCATGCGCAGCGGGCAGTGGTGAAGGCGCAAACATACGGACGAGGTGGCCCATTGCGGCGCTGGCCATGTCTCCCAGCATCTTGTCGGTTGGTATGGTGCCCACTCGGGGCCTTTGTTGGGAGTAGGAGTCGTCGATGGTGCGGTAGCGATGCAACGTGACGCTCTGCTATGCGATACGTCTCTACTGCCGTCGTACAAGATGCGCCGATATCATTCGCGATGGATGACTTGAACCGTGGGGCATCTGAAGCGTTCGTGGGCAGATTTATTTCGACCTAGGTAGAAAGAGCGCTATGTCTGGGCGGGTGGGAGTGCCAGGACGTTGCGGGCACGTATGCGGCACATGCAGCTCTGATGGGTCCAGCTGCGACGAGTTCAGTTGTTGTGGTAGTGGCCGTCGGTTCTCGTCAGGAGAGGGTATCGCGGGCGAGCGTAAATGTCTTGTTGGCTGTCCAGGTAGAGCGACTTGGATGAGGCTGAGGTAGATGTTGCGGGATGCTAATAAGGTACGTTGTCCCCCAAAGTATGAAAGTCGACAGCTATCATCTTTTTCGGCTCGGCACCCCTGGGGGCGAAGGCGCAGCCATTTGACGCGAGCTCTCAATCAATCTTTCTAGCGGGAAGTGCTGCCGTGGTGGGTCCGCTGGAAGCAACGGCGTTTCAATGCGGGCGTATTTGATGTACATACATCCCAGGCAACTACCGTGACTGATGGACAAGTAAAAGTACTACCCTATGTCATCTTGAAATAACAGTTGGACCTCTTGAGACAGACGGCGGCCTGGCTACTCTTGAGACATTAAATGCTGACAAGAATCCGACCCATGTGGGCAGTCAAACCAGGGCAAACAATTCTAGACTTTGGATGAAAGTCAGCAACATTACAAGTTGCTCTGCAGGTTTAATTGGGGGTATATTGATTGGCATATTGAAGTACAATCTCCAGGGTTTTGACACATGTACACAACTTATCTTATTACTCAACCAGATATGAAGTGCGCAAGAAAGACTTCCAGCCAAGCACGCGTATATTAATTACTCCATACACGCGCATCAGTGCAGGGAGACGTCTTGAATCCTAAGCAAGAGGACTTCCTATGTATTCCGGACCCAGGTACATAAAGTTCAGGGTCAAATCTTAGATCCGATCAGTGCTGTGCCGTCGGATTGAGCTACCACTGGATGATGTTTGTTTTCTTCTCTCGTAGATTGCCTTTAAAAAGGCATCGAGTACTCCGTACACATATAGATGGTTCTAGATACAAAGATAGCTGACTGATCCGGGTTGCCGTTTTGACGTTCGAGAAAGATGGATCATCATTGGCTTCATATCGACCTGCGGCCCTGCCCCTCGGCCCCTCTCCACTTGGTTGGCTTCTCCCCCACGAAACGATCAATGGAGCGCCGGTCGGAGGTTTAGTCCCCCTGCATGTCCGATTGATCATGTTGATGTGATGTAATGGCCAGGGACAATTCGAGATCCCCCATCGATTCCCCAATCCTCACGATGGCTGCAACCATTCCATTGTATTCCTTTCCGACAGGATGGACGTAAGCATTCATGTTGGCCGTAGTACAAGCCAATGTGTACAGACATCATCAGCGGTCATCTGTCGTTGTACTAATTGAAGCCACGTTTTACCAGTCGCCTTTTACTCGGTGCCTTGACCCCACGATATGATCATACCTTACCCCAAGGCCGTTCAACCCGTACATAGTTTGCCAGACGGGTTGGTCGCGTGGCATCCTCTAGCTTGACCGCCTGACACTGGACAGCTTATTACCTTACTACTGTTTCTCCTCCCATCCACGCATCGGCCACCCTGAGAGCCCTTGGAATCTCTGCTCCTCCTGGCTACTAGAACACATTATATATCTTCTGGGTTTGGTGTCCCGACTTAGCTCTGAAACCGGGCCATGTCATATCGTCACAATCAAGGTTTAGCTAATCCCCCGAGCGATACTCGATCTCGACCTTGGCACCACAACATACACAAGGCACTCGGTCGAAACATAAAGTTAAGCCTCACAGACCGACTTACCTTGATTGCCTGCCTGCCTGCCTGCCTACTCTTTTACTGCTGATACCTCAGCCTCTCGGCCACGACCGTTTACAAGACCACAAGCCCCGAATCTTCGCCCCGACTTCCCCGGCTCGCTCTTCATCCCTTCTCGCGTCTTGTCACCTTGGCTCTATCCGAGTGTCGTAAATAGAGACGCCACCCGCAGAAAGCCGAAAGCAGAAGACGTCGTACCTATACTCTTGCAAAGAGGCGCCGCGGCCCCAAGATAGCCCAACGGCCTTCTAAACGCCAACCCAACGCCTTCGAAACTCCATATCCTGTAGACTTCGGTCTCTGTTGCATGGCGTCGTCATCGTCGTCATCGTCGAGCTCCAACTCCAGTCGCGCGCCTTCGCCCAAGCGACACAATGCCAAACCTCGGGGCATCCTGAAAAAGCCCAAGTCGACCACCGAACAGACGCCACTGCTCTCCTCGAGCGCGGCAGGGCAGAATGCAGCTTCTCAGCCGCAGAACGACGACGACGGCCAGGCGCACAAGAGTCTGTGGTACATCTTGCTGTTGACCGTGAGCATTGGTGGCCTGCAGATCGCCTGGTCCGTCGAGCTGTCCAATGGCTCGCCTTATCTGTTGTCCCTTGGCTTGAGCAAATCGCTCATGGCTCTGGTTTGGATTGCTGGCCCCCTTAGCGGTACTCTTGTTCAGCCGTACGTTGGCATGCTGAGTGACAACTGCAGGATTTCTTGGGGGAGACGCAAGCCTTTTATGCTGGGAGGTGCCATTGCCACGTCGGTGTCACTCATGCTGCTTGGTTGGGCCAAGGAGACCGTGGGTGGTCTCCTCAGTCTATTCGGTGCTGATCCCGCCAGCCAGGGCGTCAAGACGACAATACTCGTCGTTGCTGTGCTTTGGGTCTACATTTTGGACTTTGCCATCAACACAGGTATGTTCAACCCTTCCTCGCCGGTATGCCGTCCGGCCCAGCTAACAGTCTGCAGTACAAGCTGCTATTCGGGCCTTTATCGTCGACTGTGCTCCTGTCCACCAGCAGGGTAAGTTATACTCTACATTATCCAACCGCGTACGAAGCTCATACGGTCAAATCAGAACAAGCCAATTCCATGGCAAGCAGAATCGTGGGCGTCGGCAACATTGTTGGCTATCTAGCTGGCTACGTCAACCTGCCGAAATACATGTGGTGGCTGGGCGACACTCAGTTCAAGATCCTCTGCGCCATAGCCAGCATCGCCCTTTGCGGTCTGGTCATGGTCAGTGTCGTCTTCATTCCCGAAAGAGATCCGAACTTGGACGGGCCCCCGCCCAAGAATCAACCAGGCGCCTTCGCCTTCTTTCGCACCATTTTTACCTCGATCAAGCGTCTTCCCCCCCAGGTTTCCAAGGTCTGTGCTGTGCAGTTCTGCGCCTGGATCGGCTTCTTCCCGATGCTGTTCTACACGTCGGAATACATTAGCGAGATCTACATTGAGCCGTTCCTGGAGGCCAATCCGCACATGACGCCCGCCGAACTGGACCAGCTGTACGAGAAGGGCACACGCGTCGGTACATTTGCTTTGCTCATCTTTGCTGTGACGAGCCTGGCAACCAATGTGTTGCTTCCATTCTTTGTAGCTCCGACCTATGACGGGCCTGTGACGCAAACAGGACCTGGCGAAGCGCCCGGCGCGTTGCCGCACGACGATGAAAAGAAGAAGTGGCTAGACTATCTAGTCATTCCCGGGTTCACGCTCCGCCGTGCATGGATGCTGTCGCAGGTCATCTTCTCCGTTGCCATGTTCTGCGCCGTTTTTGTGCGTACTGTGGAGGCTGCGACTATCCTCATCGGCCTTGTTGGCATCACCTGGGCTATGACGCTTTGGGCCCCCTGGGCCATCATCAGCGCTGAGATTAGCCGTCGCGATGCCTTGTTGCGAAGCAGACGCCAAGCCCAGCAGTCACAGGCACGGGGTCTCGACAATGAAAACGGCACAGAAGCCATGCTTGATCAGGAGCGACGACTGCACAGTGAGGAAGAGGTCGACAAGGCTGGAGTGATTCTTGGAATCCACAACATGGCCATTGCATCACCGCAAATGTTGGCTACCGTTGGCTCGAGCATCATCTTCCGGATTTTTCAGAAGCCCCGGGGAACGCCGGGAGACCATAGCATCGGTATAGTCTTTGCGCTGGGCGGTGTGTTCGTGTTGGCCTCGGTCATCTTCATCTACCGGATCCAAGATGACATACCCGCCGAGGAAGTGGTCGCGGCGGAAGAGGGCGAATCCCCGACTGCTCGTCCTGGCATGCTCAGAAGGAGGAGCACTGCTCAAGCAACCATGAAACGTGCGGCACTTGCTAGGAGTACTAGTTTTGGTGCAGGACTCGAATACTGAGCTTTCTTCACAGGTACGAACTATCACGTTTATATGGCCGAACGAACTTGTAGGCGTTTTGAGGGAGCAATTTGCATAAAGAGAGGGCGTTTGAATCAGGGGCATGATACCTAGTTTGAGCGAAGTTGCAAAGCCAAGTGGCCGTCGTCGATCACGCCAGCAATACAGATTCTTCAAATATTCTTGAAAGATATTCTCAATGTTGCACTGACCACAACATGCGCCTCACGGAAAAGTCCACTGGTCGATGCCCAAGCATTTCGCCAAGTATGTGCTTCCAATATAGCTCAAGATTTGAGAGGCATCTCCGCGCCGCCTAGCATTCACAACATATCGTGGGCGCTGGCGTATTATAGGCTAATTGTCCGTTGCAACCTTGGATGTGGCCGCAATATAATCCTAACCTTTGACTAGGGCACGGAGCCTCATGTCCGTGATCACGGGCACCAATCTGGTTGACCACTGCAATGAATGAGATTCTGCGCGGTCCGGCTAGCCTTTCTTATATTGTATCGATCTGCGCCTACGGCTTTATAGAGTTGCAACCGGCCGCCTCAGCTGGTCCAGATCGTGCTGGGCTTCCGGATGGATGGTATAATGCTCCATCAAATGCAAGCCTGGCAGCGAGGTGTTACTACTTATAGATTACACTAATCAGCATCTTGTGAGCTACATTATCACCTGCTGGAGTTGCTATATATACTCGCTGCTTCCTTCTCTGGTTCCATATTCGACGAGGCACTACTCGTCCATCGCTCGCCCCTTTTGTGTTGACATCTTTAGACTTGGCCACGATGAAGACCACGGCTCTCTTCGCCTCGCTTGCCGGAGCTGCCGTCATCTGGGACGGCCGCTTCAACGACTTTTCTAGTAGCGCGGACCTCAACGTGAGTACCTAGAAGATGGGGACTTTATATATTCGTGGATATGACCCGGTATTTCTTCAAACTCGGATCGACTTTTCCAGAAAAGTGCGCCCTTATCAATGCCGGAGGAGAACGGCCCCAAGAAACATTGAATGCGAGAGAAAGAAAGCTGATGCGACTCACTTTTTTTTTATTACTAGAATTGGTCATGGGGCAATCAAGTCGGGCCGTACCAGTATTACATCCACGGGTCGGGCACAGTGGACAAGTACATCAACCTGGGGACATCGTTCAAGAACCCCAACGACACGACGTCGAAGCAGGGCGCCAAGTTCACGCTGGACTCGACGGCGTACTGGAACGGGCAGGTCAGTCTCCCTTCCCTCTCCACCGCAATCCGGACAAATCCAACTGACACTTATCGGGGAGGGCAACAGAACATGCGCCGCGTCGAGCTGATCCCGCAGACCACGGCGGCCATCAACAGCGGCAAGGTGTGGTACCACTTCAGCATCAGCCGGTCGGACGCCAACGCGCCGAGCGCGAGCCGCGAGCACCAGATCTGCTTCTTCGAGAGCCACTTCACCGAGCTCAAGTACGGCTGGATCAGCGGCGAGAGCGGCGCGAGCGACCCCTACCTGCAGTTCATGATCAGCCAGAACAGCAAGTGGAAGACGGAGTGGAAGGCCGGCGTCTGGCACAACGTCGCGTTTGAGATTGTGAGTTTTTTTCTTTTTTTTTCTGACAACCTATTTCCTGTTCGCCCCCTGCTGCCTAGGAATGTGTTCGCTGATCTGGCCCTGGGTATCAAGGACTTCTCCAAGAACACGGTCGGCTTCTGGCACTCGGAGGGCGGCGCGCCGCTCGCGCAGCTCGTGGCGCCGCAGTCGGCGTCGACGTCGTCCAACGGGGCCGACTGGCACCTGGGGGTCCTGGAGCTGCCTCGCTCCGGGTATTCGGACGCCAACGAGGACTTTTACTTTTCCGGCGTCTACATCGAGAGCGGCTCCATGACGACTTCTGTGAACGGGCCGGCGGCCTAGATTCATGCATCACTTCATGCCGGGTGGTGGGAGGATGTTCATGGTCGGCAGTACGGCTGGTGATGATGTGGCATACAAGGATGGGCTCGTTCGTTGACGTGTGAATGTGAGAGGAAAAGGCAAAACAGAATAAACACTATATTGGCTCCAGAGTCCAAAAGAGTTGAGTGATGTTTCGAACTATCAATACCTTTCCCGCATGACCAATGTCTATCGGCCACATGGGTACTGTCCAAATCCACCGACCCGAAGAATTAATTACTTTGACGGATTCCAAAGGACCTCCGTGTGTCACCGCCCAAGAATCAAATCACACTCAGCCATTCGCATACATCATCACTCCCCCCACACCTCAACAACAGTAACGACGGGCGGTATCGTATTCGTCACCGTGACAGGCGCGGGCGTCTCCGCGCCGGGTGGGCCCAGCAGCGTCTGGGTCACAACGGAGCCGGGCAGCGTCGTCGTGACCTTGGTGCACGCCCCCAGAATGGTGTGCGTCTCGCCGGGCACGGGGCCTTTTCCTAATTCGTACGACGTCATGCCGCCCCAGTAGTAGCAGTACCGCTGGCCCTCGCTGCAGAAGGCGTCGTCGCAGCTCGTCGTGAAGGACGAGACGGGCGGGTGCGGGACCGGGTCCGTTGGGGCATCGGGCGGTGCGTCCGGTGCGGTGGTGGTGGGCGCCGGGTCTTGTGTGTTTCTCTGGAGGAGGAGGACTTTTTCTAGGGTCGCTGGGGCTTCTCCTCGTGCGAGAAGAGCGTGTATAGAGGGTGAAAGCAGGGCGAGTATAAGTATAGAGACTTGTAGCAGCATTGTTTGTTCGATGTTTGAAGATATATATGCCCCGTGTGAAGTTTTCGAAAGAAGAGTCAAAGGCGGTGGTAATGTATCATGCGGGATGAATATCTGAAAAGTTGAGTATCTAGAGCCAGGCCTATGATATACCAACAACAACAACAGCACCATAGCTCCCGTTTCCATGCCTCTATATAGATGCTAGATCTTTCGATATCTGAGGGCGTCGTCAGCCGGTCCGACCGTGTACTATCAAACAAGTGATAAGTTTGCTCGCCATACCGCCCGCCATCTCGGGTGTCACTCGATAGGCTCGGGTTATACAGAGATCTTCTATGATCTGGGCCCAGCCTGCTCGAATACCTCGTACAACCCGTCTTGACCCGTCTTCACCATTTTCTCGAATATGATTCCATAAACCACAAATAAATGGCCACTCGACGACTACACATTCACGTCGTCGTACGGTCGGCATCCGTGCCGTGGCCTGGAGAGGCTCAGAGCCGGCAGAGACTCGCCTATTATTGCTGTCATGGCGGGCATACTTGCTGGGCGGTCCTCTGTGATGCTTCGGATGTAACTTCCAGACCGAACTCTTCTCTGCTGGCAAATCTCTTCAGAGGAGGTTTCCATCACTGCTATATTCCGTGCCACCAAGGCTGGTCTCGTGACCCGACCGGGCTTGTGTTGAGGCCAGGATCCAGTCGCCCTCAACAAAACTTCAAAGATATATGCTAGAATGACAGAATAGGGCTTTTCGTTTCCCAGGTGAAGGTGATTCTCATAACTGGGAGGTATTTGTAATGCTATGCTTTGTTCAAATACCGGATATTTTGCGTCTATGTGTTGGTGTTTGATGCTCATCATCGTGTCTTCTTAAAATTCGGTACGACGCTCCGAATACAAAACCATCACACATCCTCAACATATCTAACTTAGGATGAATTTCGATTTCATTTTATTTGACTGGATCAGGCTTGATCGCAGAGTGATTACATCCTTCCTTCGCTAAACCCGAATCGTCAGAAGCAAGCACCAAACTTGTGATGCGAATGCTGCAAGGTATTGCATTCAGAGAAGAATCAAACGAATATCTCAATATCCATTACTATGCCAAAAGCATGGCCAACCTCTCTTCTCGAAAGCACTCGAAACAATCAACATCAAATGTGCATTGTCGAAATATGCAGTGATGAATTCTCATTGGAACATGCCCTGATTGTTTTAGTTATATATGCCTTGCGGTTTATGGCGTGCAGCAGTCTTCACGCCGACGACAACGTTCGGGTTCTATCTATTTCCTTCCTGCGGCCTAGAGCGAGAATTGGCTGATCTCATCCAGCCTGGCGATGCAGGAAGAAGTGCAATCCTCCATCGACGGTGTTTGGTACTCACCTCCGACATTGACGGCCATAAGTCATTGTCATATAACCATCAATCTACTTCTTTCTACGCCGTCCTGCAGTAGCCACAAGAACGCGAAATCTGCCGCTTCCGCAAGCCGAATTCAGGATGATAATCCAAGTACTATATAGAAGACCTGGCGGCTCAGTTTCACCCACATTCTTCCAGCTGAGCTGCTTAAACATGCTGTGCCATTTTCGTCAATGGACCTTTTGGGTCATCTCCTGCGGACAAACAGAACTCTGGGCCCAGATAAAATAACCAAGAGTCCGGGTGTCATCAATATGTCAAGCCCCGGTCTTGTCTCAGGGGTGAACCCAGGCCCTGATTACATTCACGGGCGTCATTCTGCGAGCATTCCATTACTGGACCTGGCCGTCGAGACTTGGGAGGCAGAGCACGAGAGGGAGCAACAGGCATCAAACCCGTCACTCTACTATTGAAGATCAGACCCAGAGACCATTATAAATGTCCACAGTCGCACGATATTGTGGGAGTACTCTGCCTCAAAAGATCTCCTACAATGGTCAGCAGGAATATCGCAACACCAGGACTGTAAAAAGCAGTATTTCACTGCGACTTTGCCAGGCCTCCGTCCGTGGCACTGTGGATCAATCAGGGTCCATTCCACCCAGTGTGACAGCATGATCTGTAGTCCCTGCCAATCTTGAGGAATGTACATCGAAGAAAAGTATAGAAGCAGCTGCAGTGGAGTCTGCACACTTGAAGTTCAATGTAGCATCACCCCGTAACGTTATCATTTCCCGGAAACGGGGCGCGTCTGGGAAAAGCGACAGGAAAGATCGAAGTACAGCTGGCACCGTTGCAATGGCGATGCTGACGGCACAGAAGAATCACGGGCCGCGATTGGAAGAACCACAAATAGGCCGAATCAGGACAGAGCAGGGGAACCAGAGTCGACTCGAGTTCGGGAACTGGTTCAACTCAATCTCGAACGTTACCACCGTACCCATGGCGGGTTGCGTTAGAAGGCGTAACTTGGAAGAAACCACAGAAGCCCGTCAGAAGCCTGTCTTGTCCACTTTACCCGGCTCCGTCTCCGTAGGATCGTGGACAGGGAACAGATAGCCGCCCACCTATGCCACCCTCTGAAATCCAGTGCCGCTGCGTTATGCCAGACATGGCAAAGGGTCAATTTAGAAGACGTGACGTTCGCTGGGTGGTGGAAACCGTCAAGTAGGATCATGTCCACGAAGAGCAGACGTCTTTTGGTGGTTACTCAAGTCGTCCTCTACGCATAACGAGACCCTGTAATTGGTTGTTGTAGCAGATATGAAGGAGACGAATCAAGAATCGTTTTGATGACTTCCCCTGGCACGAGCCATCATCTTGACCGTGGTTGGCAGTCCATGTTGGGTCGCATCAAAAGCATAGTGGTGACGTTGCGATATGTCCATCCTGCTGCTTTCTTTCTAGCATCGCATGCTTCTCACTGACAAGTGGCAGGCACGTAACACAAGATTTCGGGGGACCTGCAGGTGAAGAAAGTCGCGTGATTGTCAACGAGGGTATTCCTCAGTCGTCGCGTTTCTTATTGTCTCTCTCTGCTCTTCTTCCCGTGATGCATGTTGAAAACCGAATTCTTCCAAGTTATTTCCCAATTCGTCTTTTCCGATTAGCCTCATCATTGGAAGCCAAAAGTGATGCCGTATAACGATGATGTCGTATAAAGAAAGCAAGACGCAGCCACTGGGCAATCATTCAAGTCTCTGCCTCGTGTGCAGTCGCGGAATGCGAGATGCTCTTGGCCCATGTCTATGCACATCGGAATATGGAATAAGGTTTTATCAATGACAGTTAGATGCCTACGATACGCCTTCGGTCGTCGACTGGGATGCCGAGTCACTCCCTGCTTTTACTCAGCACTGAGTGCAGGATCCGCGTGGCTAGCTGAACAGAGCTTTGCAGGGGTATTATCGACTTGGGACCAGGGCAGCAGCGGGTGTGGGCGAATCTGCCGCAAAGGGGGCTCGGCAAGTCATCGAGATCACTCCATTGTTCCAGGTAATTCTTTGCAGCGCTGCTGGCTGTGTGGGAGTATCTGCCATCAGTGCCGCGTCAAGCGCTAATACGACTCGGCCGGAATGCGAGAGCTTCAGTGATTCGCACACACAGAAGGATTGTCGTATGATCTGCGTAGGCGAAAAATGATAAGTCATCCTCGAGTAAGACGTTGCTGCTATTCTAGGCGCTCTACCGCCTCTCTCGAATGACCCAAAGCTCTGTCAATGGTTGTCCAGTTATAAAGTTTCTGCCTTTATGTACATGCGACATCGGCAGGCAGTGATGAGGTGCTTCTACCTTAGTCAGGTCTGACATGACTTTGGGCTTTGGTTACCACTCGAGCCACTGCCACACACGAGGGCTCGCAACGACGAGAATATCTGCCGTGGTTGCAGTGGTCGTTCCGCTTGTGGGTTGTTGCGTGGATGACCGTTGGCAGTCAGTGAGAGGCGCAACCCCACGTAGTGGGTATTACGGTACCAAACTTCAGAGGCTCAGTCTGGGGTATAATAGGCCGGAATATTATCTGAGACAGCTTGTGGAATGACATAGTCGCTCTCGTGACAGGGTTCATCGTAGCGAACCATGGTCGAATATGGTCCAAACGATCTAGGGCCCATGGATTTGAGGCCGCATCCGAGGGTTTGCTGGACAGCGACCGGAGCCGGCCAGTGAGTCTCCTCATACCGTTAACATCTGAACACCGCCCATGTATCCTGACAGAGAATGGGACCATTTCTACTCCCTACATGATCGGCCTAGAGTCTTGGGGATTAGCGAGCTGTTTGACAGCTTCCAAGGTGGTATCGGCCTAGAGCAAGTATAGGCGCGGCACCATGGATGGATGTTCCGAGTGTTCCACATCCTTAATCTCGCAGATAGTGTTGTGACCATTTGTTTAAACTTTCTGTTTCGACAGGATAAAAAGAAACACAAGCCATCAGATACATGCACGTACTTTTGCCACGGTGAACAGCTAGGTAGCGCAAGCCAGTGCTGAGAAAAGAAGCAGAAGAATGACAGGTAACATTGTGTTCAAAGGGTCCTGGAAGTGTATTTTCGTGGCTTTCGAGGCATGGCATATCAGATTTCGACATCACTAGGTATTCGGCCCAGGACACGGAGGCCAGCTGAGCTCCCGTGGCTTCGGGTTCGCAGTATCAGCTGTAGCTCGGACTGGTGGATATATTTGCATGTGAGCCGGCTCCGAAATGGCGTTCCAGCATAAGCAATGGCGGGTCGGCAGCATAGAGTGCAAAGTCCTGTTCTTGGTGTCATGCAGAAGCTCTCCCATAATTCGAGCCAACCCGAGATGTGAAGACACAAGGGAGTACACCTCGAGACAGGTTTACTGACTCGGAGGGATCGGATCTTGTGAATAGACAAAAGGACCCGAGGCTGGTGCGAAATGCAATCCAGATGAGAATAAGACTGACTCGGATGCTCGTGCATCACTGCAAATCCCAGCCAACTGCAACATCATCGCCTCTGGGTTACTGGAGATATATCCAAACTGCCAACTATCTGCTGTGCCCTTGATGGGTGGGGTGGGGTGGAAACGTCAGGGTCTTGCTGCTGCTCCTGCAGTAAATCATCAGGATTAATAGATGAATGAATGAGACCCTGCTCGGTAAGAAGCAGACACCAGTACGTACAGTAGCTTGCAAGTAGCCCATGGGGTGGTGGTTCGGAGCGTGAAGAGTCGACCGGGAACTAGGGTTACCATCTTGCAGATCTCCCCTTTGTGCACCTGGCTTGATCCTGTCCGCATCTCGATGGCGCCGAGGAAGAGCAGGGTAGTGACAATGCTCCCTTGCTGCCCTGCATCACGGGCCCTGTCGAATCCCTGCCACAGCGCTGGGCGCTCGTGGGACTGCTTTTCTAGCAGCAGGCATGACAATTTGCAATTCACAAAGAAATATTTTGTGTGTGTCCCCGAACATGTTTGCGACCATGACCTTTCTTGTTCGGCCAGCGATCGTCTCACCAGTGCTGGCTACCCGGGTTGACCAAGGCCTCCGGCCACCCATGTTCATCACCTGCTGTGCACAGGGAATACTAGCAGGCTGTACGACACCGTCATCAGTGGCGTGGCAAAGTAGTACAACGGCCGAGGCGGCCACCAGGCGTCCGGAAACGATGCAAGACAACGCAGCTATCCGCTGCGAGATGCCAAGTCCCCGAATATATAGATTTTGCTCAGTTTTGGTGGAGTTGTGCTGCTGTTGGCGGCGACGTGGCCAGCTGCTCGCTTAGTTTGGGCTGAGGAAAAAGTACCGACTCGAGAATTGAAAGTCTCAGCGTTCGTCCCGAACATTGATGGTGAGTAGGTAATATAAAGACCGTGTCGTCGTGTTCTCTGGTTCCGTATTCTCCGTACTTGGCCAGTGCTATCGAGCTAGCAGGCCCAGTGTCTTTGCCCCACGGGAACTGCAACCATGGCTTGAGGAATCATAGTATGCCGGTTGCTGTCGAGGAGCTTCTTCTCTGTCACGAAGAAGAACAACAGAAGGTGAGCATTTGGTCCGGATCGTAGCCAATATTCCCTATTTTGACTTGATCGTGCACCGGCTGGCCGCATGTCGGCGCACAGCAATCGCGTTATTGAACGAATAGCAACTTGACCTGAGCCACGGAATCGCAGGGAACGAGAGTTGAGAATGTACGAAGCGTACAGACGTAGTCGTGATCTGATCAGACAAGGGTTGACCACTGATGCCCTGCGATGATTTTCCCAGGGGTCTCTAGCAGCCATCCCGTACAACACGATGAGCTCGAGGGTATTCTCATGTAGCGGACCCTGGTTGGAGAGGCCAGATCCAGCTCGACATGTCTGGTATGAACATGTCGGAATGCGATTGGCCTACGACTGTCCTATGTATCTTATTTGGGGCTCCCGTTGCGAGCTCATCCATCATGGAGATGCCGCAGAAGGCCGGGCGACTAATTGCAATATTCCGATTCGTTTCCAGCAAACCCATCCCTTTGCATTGGAGGCGAAGTGAATATGCTGCTTGCTTGCTTGCTTCCCGAGCTGGCAGAGTTTTTCCTTGGCTTCAGAATGACAGTACAATGCTCAGTATTAGCCGCTGTAGGTGGAATCTCGGTTCTAGTCGCATAGGCCTGGTTCTGGCAATGCATCGAGACTTCTTCCAGGGCGAAACGAGAGAGGTCATGAAGCATGAACCGTTTATATCCGAGGTTAAACACTCGATGGTATTCTTCCGGGTCGGACTGACTCTAAACCTGGAGGAAACTAGAACCGCAGAAGCACGGCACGGATATTGTGTTCTGGCACGAAATGGACGGGATGGATTGGATTGGGTTGGGTTTGTTTGAGCTTTTGGGGGTTTGTGGATGTGGGATGGAAATCCACAACGTCCCACGCTTGGTTCTGTCTGTCTGTAGTAAGACAAAATCAAAAACACACGGGCCTTGTCTAGGTTCTCCACAGGGTCAAGACTCCAGTCCAATGGATCAATGGGATCCATGTGAGTTGAGGTGACATAGGAAAGAGTGACCAGAACAAGACAGGCAAACCATCATCAATCGTGCCTACCTCGAGTCAAATGCCTAGGTTAGCCTATGTAGCCTAGCCCAACTTGGCACTACTCTCATCTGGTGCTTGCCTGCTACCTCGTAATAAATCATGGAAGGAAGCTACTGCCGTGGGTAACATGATGGATGTGATCCCCTTGTTCCTGCCTTTATTGGGGGGGCGTCGTAGCTCTACCGCTTTCCGGGATATTGGAACGAGCAGCACACCACTTGAGACCACTCGCTTCTTTTGGTCTTTCTGCCACATTTGAAAGTCCGGTAACTCGGAAATCACCTCCTCTGTACGACCATGACGAAGATTGATTGGATGCATGCATCGGTACTCTGAAAATATATTGCTTCCGTTGATACATCTCGCAGGTATCCAAGCAAGTACCTACATTTGACCTACATACTTGCGGTGACCGTATGCAGATTCTTTTACGGTCGGCGATCAAATATGCAGAAGCAGCATCGTGTGTCTGGGTACTACTTGCAACTCTGTTAAGGTTCAATCGACACTCGGGGCATGCTGCAGCTGCCATGCATCGAGCTAATAAATAGCAGAGTGGATTGATTGGATTGCCCTTTTGAGCATCACCTCGACGCGAGCGAGACGAAACATGCCATATACAATTGCTCAATACCACTAACCTAGGAAAATCTTCCTCTTCCCTCCACCTGAAGGTAGGTCGGGCCTCGCTTACATAGACCGCGCCCCAGCCTGTCGTTGGATACATGGGAATGCTCCCCAGTGGCCGCCACCCTATCCCACAGACCGGTTCTCTGGAAACCAAGAACCCTCTCGGTCCCCGTCCGTTGCATTGCGCCGCATACCTGGACCTGGTGCACAAGGCTCTTTTAAGTCAACAAGAGACCCGCCTCATCGCACATGGCAGGCTGTATGTAGACTGTACTTCAAAGCAGCAGCAGCAGCATGTCAGCGACCCGGCCGTCTAGCTGCTGATCAGATCCAACTTGTGCCTGCTCGCACCAATCGCCGCGACCATCTGGATACCGTCTGCCACCTTATTCCCTTTTGCCTGTCGTCCCTACGAGTTATACTGGGCGGCTCCCGTCTCAGCAGGCACATGGTCAACAGCCTGCATACCCACTGCGACTCAAAGCATTCCGCCCATCCAGAGCCCGGCGACTGGGCCAGGGGGTGAGCTTCCCACTTGGCTGCTGGTTCCGGCGTGATCTGCACGGAACCAAGGCTGCAACATTGGCCGCTCTTGCGTGGGATTGACACCAGCAGCATCCAGTACATGTTGTGTGGGAGTCTCTCTCCTCACGCCGCAAGGTATTCATAGTGCCTCTGCCCCGCCACTAATAAACATTACAACTATAGCAGCAGACTCTGGTCGCAGCGCCTTCAACCAAGAGGGGAGAAAAGTCGGGGGGCTTTTACAGGAGACAAAAAAAAAACACTTCATGCTCGGCCCTCCTCTCATTCAGCCATCATATCACGACAATTCCAATCATTATTTCCCCTTTTTTTATTTTCTTGTTGAAGTTAAAAGGAATTTCGACGACTTGCTTCTACATACTCCCGAATACGACCCCACCGCACCGTGGTTTATAGTCGTGCAATTCGATAGACGTGTGACGGCCAGCACCGCTGCAAGGATCAACCCAGGCGGGCTTTTTGCTTTGCTTTCTTTGGTGCTTCCCAAATTCCCACCAAGCGCGGAGGACAGCCGACGATTGTCTCAAAACAACATATTCAGCACTGCAATCCACTCTTGCATCTTCCGCCGGCCAACTCATCCCATAGATTAACGGCAGACCAAGCTTGCACACCGGTTGGAAGCAGCAGCAGCAGCACCACCAGCAAGCAGCCAGGCGTGGGGAGCGGGATCTTACACGCGACCGCGACGATACCCGTCCCCAGCAGTAGACATTCCTGACCCGGACCACGGGTCTGGCCTTTTTGCTTTTTCTCTCGAAAAGCTTAGCTGGGGTTCCTGTCAATTGTGCCCTTACCCAAGCAGTCGGGATCCCATCCTGCAAGGCTGGTCTGCAAGGAGCTTCGTTTGGTGGTGGTGCAGCGGCCAGCCCATAGGTTCAGCATAGCCGAGCCGCTAAATCTCGCGTCTATGTGTCTATATAGGCCTCTTCCTGAAAACAGCACGCCCTCCGCCCAGGATATCCCGTCATTCTCGAGGCTCAACATATCGATATCCCTCCAAGACCCGACCATGGTGGAAACCATGAGCCATCCACTCACTAATACGTGGGCTCCTCAGCCTGCCTATCCAAGATACTATCCCCAAGAGCTTCCAGGCCCTGCTCCTCGCCTACCACCACTGTCCAATGCGGTGGAAACGAGGAGTCCCGGTCATTCGGCCCCTCCAGCTCATTATGATCAGAGAGGAAATCATTCGTCTCATCCGGGACCGTACATTAGAGATGACTCAAATCATCCATTGTCTTCACGATCACCAAATCCATCGCACGGGGACTACACCACGGCCAATTATGATCGTAGGCATACGGAGGATATGCCGGGTCGCTTCCCATCAATATCCTCGTCATCCGGGGCCAGTCGAACAGAAGCAGACATGGGCTCAAATCGAAGCTATCCATCGATGGTGGGTAGAAATTCGCTCTCAGAAGGACAATATCACTCTCCTTCCTGGCCAAGTCAAGAACAACGGCCTGAGCAGTTTCGACGATTCAGCAGAGATGAGCCTCCTCGAGCTTCAGCCTCCCAGCCGAGTGTACATTCTCACCCTCGGCAAGAGATTCATCCTCAACCTTCCTCCAGTCGTGGTCTCTCGTCGAGAGTAGATGCCCCTCTACCCAAGAGAGTAGGAATCTCGGACCTTCTCAGCAGTGATCAGCGGAGCCCTTCAAGGAGCCAGCCCATGGGTCGCCCAACCTCGATGCAGTCTCCCATCACTCCTTCCATCCGGTTCAACTACACAGTGAGCATCCGACAGCAACCTGTTGCGGCCCGCTCTTGCGGCTTCGGCGAACGGGACAGGCGCGTGATAGACCCGCCACCGATTGTTGAGCTCAAGATAGAGGATCCAGCTGCCACTCCCGAGGACATCCGCAAGGGACTCGAGGTTCCTTTCTCGGTTGTACATTGCACGATCTGGAACGAGGAGGGCACCGAAGACATCAGTTTTATGCCGGAGGAATATCGGCAGCAGCGGCGGCTTATGGGCACGACCGTAGCATCTCCATTCAACGGACGTGACGAGAATGGCAAAGAGGGTTGCTTCTTCTGTTTTCCGGACTTGTCGGTGCGGACCGCTGGTGCATTCCGCCTCAGATTCGTCATGGTCATGGTAGATCCCATGGCCAACTTCATTGGCGCCCGTCACCCGGTCCGGGCTCAAACGATGAGTGAAGCTTTCACTGTGTACAGTGCCAAGGACTTCCCTGGTATGCAGGCCAGCACACCATTGACCAAAAAGTTGAAGGAGCAGGGATGCCTCATCTCCATCAAGAAGGGTAACGACAGGGCAGGCCGCAGCAGGGACGACAGCAATGACGAAGATGATGACGACGACAATGCCAGTGGTTCGGCCACTACCAGACGTAAGAAGCAGCGGAAGTAGCTGCTACGTCGCTCCCAAGCTCTCGAGGTGGGATGCTCAAAGCCGGGATCTCGAGTCGACGTTGCTAGAAGGTAGACACGATGAGTTTCATCATGGCATTTTTGAAGCAGGATTTTGATTTCAAGCGTCAGCCCGCTGCTCATTTACGACATGGGGTTTCATTGGGAAGCTGGTGTAGCCATCTCTTTTCTTCTTCTTCTTCTTCTCCTTTTTTCTTTCCTTTCCTTTTTGTTCCTTCATGATTTTTTTTCTCTTTCACGGCGACAGGCATGACGGTCAAGGCCATATTACGGAGAATGGAATAACGAATACCAATATCCATGGCGGGGATGCCAAGTGGATGCTACAGACAAAATCAGTTGTCGATGTGGCACAGAAGGATGGAGAATTGTGTCGAACCCAAAAGCAGGCTATCGAGGTTTTCCAACACATTGCCGTGTTTGGCTATTGTTGGAAATCAAGGAAGGGTTATACACACGGGTCGTGCTCCATTCGAGCAGACAACGACATCACGAAACATTGATCCGCTTACTAGAGTGTGTTTGTTCTGATGTATTTGGAGGGATACCGATGATTCATGCCCAAACTCATCTATATAGTTGAGTAGATAGGTTGAATATCTTGGCTTTTCACCTCACAAAACTTTCGAGACCTACTGCTTTTCGGAATTGGTTCAGTCAAACGTGGGCTGACATGCTCGTGAGCGCTGAGAACATTGAGATGTTGGATAGAACGCAACGCTAGAAGAAGGTCGACTCAAGGTGAAGCGTTTTCGATTGCGGGGCGGCCTTTATTCATATATGACATGAAAGCCCGAAAATTGATCACAGGTACGCGTACAGAGTAGTCGTCTGCTCACATTGCGAAGAATATCGGGCTTACTTACTATTGTCAAGTCGGAACCCGAATAACGGTAGGAACCCCGGACTTTTCTGTTGGTGCTCAGTCAAATCGTCCGGAAGCGTGTAGACTTTTTGTGGTGTAGGTAATTGAAGATAAAAGCTTCAGAAGGTCATAAGAAAAAGATATGTGTGGCGTTTAGCTTATTTGGTCAATTATCACTCGGTGCAATTCGAGTAGCAGGTATTTCGATATCGTGAGGCTTCAGGAGAAGGTCTGGTCCGGGAGGTCGGTCCGATGAGCTTTAATCCGTCCAATTAGGATGCTGCTAGACCTACTGACAGCGTTCACTTGTCCGACTCTGCAATTGCAGTCCGGGAAAGCAGAAGGAGATCACTGCGACAAGAAACAACAGCTATAAGCAGCTGCTTTGAATTGATGCCTCTCTTGCATGAACAGAAAAGCCCATCAATCGAATAAAAACATGGACAAAGATAAAAATAACTGGCAAAAATTTAGAGATTACCTAACCTAGCATACACGTTAGAGCGACCCAACAAGCTTGAAAGGCTCCACTGTAGCTCCCCCGTTGAAGCACTAAACCGATTCGGGCTCTAGATCTTGGTGAGGGAAATCTCGGAGCGAAACAGCGCAAAGTACCCCCGTACCTATGTCTCTCAGCGAAAATCCCCAACGCCAAATTATTTGTTGCTGGTCGGAGCTTCTCCATTATCTCGCGAAGCTTGTCTATCCTCTCATTTCTACCTCTTCGACCCTCCCATCCCCTCGACCGTCAGACA
Source organism: Pestalotiopsis sp. DP-2020a (assembly GCA_018115615.1). Taxonomy (NCBI): domain Eukaryota; kingdom Fungi; phylum Ascomycota; class Sordariomycetes; order Amphisphaeriales; family Sporocadaceae; genus Pestalotiopsis; species Pestalotiopsis sp. DP-2020a. Next base: position 269,803 of record JACVEI010000173.1, on the reverse strand, counting down.
GCCATCCACATCATGTTCTCTCGCGCATTGAGGGTACAGCGGGCTGCTGCCCCTTCGCTGCGTGCTGCCCGCGCAGCCCGCGCTCCCGCCGTCGGTGCCTTCAGAACCGTCACCACCGATGCGGCGTCGGCCTCTCTCGAGAAGGGTGTCCCGGAGGTATGCGAACCTGCTATCTGCCTAGTCGGGCGTCCATTGGACCAACACGGCGCTCCAAGACGATGCCATTGCGTACACTGGGGTCATATCTCGATGCGCATATTCCCGGACGCAGGTGCTGACATGATTCTGCGCAGGAGGATGACAAGCCCTTCACCGTTAACCTGAGCGACGAGAGCTTCGAGACATACGAGCTCGACCCCCCACCATACACCCTCGAGACTACCAAGAACGAGCTGAAGAACATGTACCGCGACATGGTCGTCACCCGGTATGCAACCTCTTGCACCCCGATCCAAGTGCTGCCTTGTTGGGAATGAGCATTTTAGCTGATTTGCGTCGCAGTCAAATGGAGATGGCCGCCGACAGGCTATACAAGGAGAAGAAGATCCGAGGTTTCTGCCACTTGTCCACCGGTCAGGAGGCCGTCGCCACCGGTATCGAGTACGCCCTGGACAAGGAGGACGATGTCATCACCGCCTACCGGTGCCACGGTTACGCCCTGATGCGTGGCGCCACCGTTCGATCCATCATCGGTGAGCTCCTCGGTCGCCGCGAGGGTATCGCCTACGGAAAGGGTGGTTCCATGCACATGTTCAGCAAGGGCTTTTACGGTGGAAACGGTATCGTCGGTGCCCAGGTCCCCGTCGGCGCCGGTCTGGCTTTCGCGCACAAGTACACTGGCCGCAAGCAGGCTAGTGTCATCCTGTACGGTGACGGTGCCAGCAACCAGGGTCAGGTCTTTGAGGCTTTCAACATGGCCAAGCTCTGGAAGCTGCCCGCCCTTTTCGGTTGCGAGAGTGAGTTGACCTGAAACGAGGATTCGAAAGGCAGGCTGCTAACGGTTCGACAGACAACAAGTACGGTATGGGTACAGCTGCTGCCCGCTCCTCTGCCCTGACCGACTACTACAAGCGCGGTCAGTACATTCCTGGTCTCAAGGTCAACGGTATGGATGTCCTCGCCGTCAAGGCCGCCGTCAAGTACGGAAAGGAGTGGACCACCAACGACAACGGTCCCCTCGTCCTCGAGTACGTTACCTACAGATACGGAGGTCACTCCATGTCCGACCCCGGTACCACCTACAGAACCCGTGAGGAGATCCAGCGCATGCGCTCGACAAACGACCCCATTGCCGGCCTCAAGCAGAAGATGCTGGACTGGAGCGTCGTCACCGAGGAGGAGCTCAAGAGCATCGACAAGGAGGCCCGCAAGCACGTCAACGAGGAGGTCGCCATTGCCGAGGCCATGCCCGTCCCCGATACCACCCCCCAGATCCTGTACGAGGACATTTACGTCAGGGGCAGCGAGCCTAAATACATCCGTGGCAGAACCGCTGAAGAGAACTACTACTTCTAAATATAAAACGGCGTCTTTCTCTTTTGTAGTCACTCTCCTGTACCATACTTAGAAGGCGGGAACGGATGCGGTCTTGTCGGTAGAAATCGAGACTCTTGTTTTATGATATCATCCAATTTGCGACTTTCTGGTTACTGTAATGGCCAATGTATGGATTGTGCATACCCAAGTGAAGAAACATGAACAGTGCTTCTTTACTTTGTGAGAGATGTATTCAAAGACGACATAGAACTATATATGAAGCCATGGCTTTTCGAGCAGCAATTTGTCAAGCCCTGAAAATTGAAATCGATTTGTATTTTATAAAAGAAAGCTACTGTATAAATTATGTTCAAACGTTGATACTGCATGGCTGCTTTTGCGACTTGTAACTTGTAATCCGCCGTCCCCACAGGTGCCAATCAGAGAGAGCCATTAGCTCATAGCTCGCTCGCTCGACAACTCCAACGGGCCGGACTACTTACCTGTAGGTACCGACCATTCAGCACATCCTCACGCCTTGACCAGGACTACACTGCGCATCCGACAATAATAGCGAGCGAACATCTCAAGCATCTCTCAACCGGAACGGAACGTACCACATACAGACATTACTCCCCAAACAAGAAGGGGCATTGAGAGCGCAGGAGACAACAGAGACAGAGAGGCAGAGCAAAAATGTCCATCCCAACACAGATAGCCGAGACGGTGCAGACGGCACACATCCAGCGCGCGCCGTCGCCGCACCACGACGCGAACCCATCGACGTCGGCGTCGGCGCGGGAGCCCGTCCGCCTGTCGTCTCGCCGCCAGTCCCGACGAGACTACCACCCGGGCCCGGACGAGGACGTGGTCGCCGATTCCGACGACGACGAGAGCGACATACCCGTCAGCGTCCTCCGCCCGCACCGGCGGCGCCAGAGCTTCCCGCCCATGCCGGATTTGCGCTTCGAGCAGAGCTACCTGCACAGCATCGAGGGGGCGCAGTCGTGGGGCAAGATTGCGTGGATCACGGTGCGGGATCAGGTACATCTCCCCTTTCCCTCCCTCCCACCCCGAAAGGAAACCTCACTAACGCGTTCCCATCGGCGTAGATCATGATGCCCCTCGCCCAGGGCGTCCTGTACAACCTGGCCCTATGCGGGTGGCAGTTCTGGAACCGCACCGCGCAGTACAGCGGGAGCACGGCGGGCGCCCGGCTCAGGCGGTGGTGGTACGAGGTGAACAACTGGAAGGTTCCGCAAAAGGCCAAGAGGTCGTGAGGATAGTCGAGAGAAGAAAGGAAAACAGCATTCGAGAAGGTATCCCTCCGAAGAAGAGGGTAACTGGTATCAAAACCTCGAGTTGGGTTGATTGGTAAAATACAGACGATATCGCGAGCACGATGTACGCTTTGACACTGGCTACAACGATGGTCATATTCTGCTTGACAGGTAGAAACCGGAGGTTGAATACCTCTCACATCACAGCAGGAGTCGTATACAGCACGAGGCAGCTCATGGTTCTCAAGTAGAGTCCATTATGATTCATGTACCGTAGCACATGGCAATGTGCAATATTCTGACCAAAAATACGTCAGAGGAGCGCGTAATGCGCAGACAAAACATACATATACGCCACAGAATACTTCTGTCTGCCCATTTATTGAGCGCAAGCCACCTGAATAAAAGCCGTCTATCCCTCATAAAAATTCGCTTTTCGTTTTGGCAGTGATATGCATGCTCTCATGGAAATCCCGCTGCAACGCCTGAACAACGTAGTCCGCAAACAACAAAATGGAGAGACACCATCGCCGCGTTTCCTTCTCCGTGACACAAATAAACTGGGTGCCTCTCCGACGAACATCTACTAAGGTCGAGCAGTAAAAGGCACCGCGCTCTGTGGCTTCTCTGGGCTTTCCCTATAAGCCAGAGGTTTGGCCTGTAGATTGTTCGGCTTGGGAGAGAATGGGGGTCGACCGGCCAGGACAGATGCGGCGGCATCTGGGGCTTTGCTCGGGGGCTCGGGGGTGCTCTTAGAGTCCGGATCTTCCGTTGCTTCTGTCTCCACCTTCGTCGCGGCCTTCTCGTCCGTCTTGGGAGCCGTGCCATCATAGCGGAATTTGTCAAAGTCGATTTTGACGCCTTCCTTCTCAGGTACTTTAAGCTTGACAACCATGCTTTGGGGACTGTCGTCTAGATCGTTCTCTTCGTCGCCCATCTCCACGTCTTCGTCAAACTCCTCTTCTTCCTCTTCACTTTCATCGGGGACGTGGTCGTCCTCATCATCTCCCAACTCGGGCTCAGTATCATCTTCATCGTCGTCATCCATGGAATTGTACTCTTGCTTCTTTCGAGACGACGACCAGCCATTTGTGCTGTGGTTGACTGCTGCTGACCTACGAGGGCGACCCGTGGGCCCGACCGAGGATTCCTTGGACGACGCCCTTGTCGATGCGCCTCTGGTGGATCTTTGGTCGTCGCCATCGACAGTCACAATATTGTTGGACGCGTCGACCGTCATGCGCGAGGGTGCCTTGATGTGACGGCCACTGGCGGTGGTGACCGGTCCAGCAGGCTCAGCTGGGGTGCTGGTGCCAGTGTTTCGCGTCGAGCGTCGCGCACCAGTCGAGTCGGTCATGAAATCCTCATCGTCTGAGTAAGTGTACTTCATGCGCTTGCCCCTTGTTCGTCCTTCATACATGGAAAAGCCGGGTTCGGGCCGCTTGAATCGTTCCTTCTGCTGTTGGCGATACTCGCGTCTCTTGCGCTTCTCCTCGGAAGCTTCGAAGCGGGGAATAGCTGTCAGCATCTGTTGCGCCAGCTTCTTGCCCTTGGGCTGCCCATCAAGGGTCATGAGCTTGTCTGCCAGAGCAGTAAGCTCCTCAATGTTTCCAGCGACACTCCACCATGTCCTGTTAAAACCGGCTGGGTTGCTCTCGCGGTAAACTCGGAAGTTGGTATCATCTAGACCTTCAACAAGAAAGTATCGGCGCTTGTCGCTGTCCGCACCCCAAGGTTGCACGGAGAGGGGTTGGTTCAGATCGTCATCGCGGCGGTTGCCCTTGTAAGATGTGTTGATGATCTGCTTCACGGTGTCCGACGACGATAAACTCCAAAGAACGAGAGTTCGCAAGAGGGTAAGCTATAACACGATTATTAGCAAGCGCTCCAGTCCCTATGCACACATGTTTGGGATGCCAAAAGTGCTGCTAATTATGCCGAATGCTGCTGTCGCGGATACGTACCCGCTCAGTGGGGTTCATGGACGTAAATGTTGCGCCGCCCGACAGAGGGCTCTTGTCCTGCCAATCCTTGGGCCATTGGCTCTTGTGGCCTGCGATCGCATCCTCCAAAGCTCGTCCGTAGTGGCCAGGCCTGCACAGGTTAGCTATCCAAGCTGCTGAGGTGTGGGTGGTGGGCTATTGCGTCATACTTGACATCTTGCTTGCGATTCAGCAAAAGACTGAGGACTGCACACAGGAAATGCTCGACACGGTCGCCGGGGACGGTTTCGGTAACGTCGCGCTCCAGTTCCTGCGGGCCAAAGTTGGCCATCGACTTTGGGAAGGCGTCGTTGAAGCGGCTGCGGAACATGACGATGAACTGCTCGCGAAAATAAATTAGTACGCGTCACAACGCGAATTCTCGCGTTTTCAACGCGACTGTAGCTGAATCACGTACCGCAATAGCTGGATTGTCTGCCAATACATAGTCATGGGGCGGTGAAGGCGATCGCTTGCGCGGAGGAGGCGAGGCTTCCTTGCTGGGCTGGGCGGGCTTGTTGCCCTTGGGGAGCTTGTGGAAGAACTTGAGGATGCCCTTGTCGTTTTTGAGCTCGACGTCATTCTCGTCGTCCGAGGGCGCCGGAGACAACGAGGACAGAGACGAGAGATCGGTGAGATCACTCTCGGCCATGTTGGGCAATCGGGTCGGTGGTGGTCGAGGGTGGCTTTTACCTAGTCGGATGGAATGTGGAGGGTGGAGGTTGAAGTAGAGTAGTAGAGCAACGAGCCGAAGGAGAAATGGTCAAGGTCACCCACACAATTGGGCCGCACTAGAACCCACAAGGCACCCCAGGGTCGAGCCGCATCATATCAAAGAGGACGAAGAATTCGATAGGAAACAAGATAATCTATTAGGCAACTAGGTAGCCATCCCATACCGCCGTGCATACCTACCCTATCAGTTGAGTGCCGTCCTCATGGACTGCCGAGGATCTACCACACTGCTGCATGTCAACCGCTCCCAACCAGCAGCCAGTCGACGAAAACGGCCAATGACCCAAATGCGTCTGGTTTCGAGTTGCACTCACCGTTCTTTAGCATTGCGTTATTACTTCCCTCAAGGGATGCATCACCTTCCCATGCTTGTCATGGAATGCCACCACAGCCGCCACAACGGACAGATCCCACGAGCAATATATTCATGCTCGTCACCTGGGAGGATCAATAAGCACAATCGATGTCCAGCACCCGTTGTGCATCCAGTCCTTCGATGATTGTTGTCGTGAGACATTGCCATCAACGTGGGCAAGTCGAGGCCTGCATAGATCGTCGTTGACACTGAGCCCCACCCAGTCGCCCAGACCATGTGCAAGCCGTCGATATATAGCAGATCGAAAGTTCGGCAAGCTAATCAATCAAGTCGGCGCAAGTCCTCGACTTCTCATCGATCCTGCGAGAAATGTATGGGAAAAGTGACCGGGTCATCCTTTACCATGTCTTCTTAGGAGGGCGAATCATTTGTGGCCGACCCTGGTCCTTGCGTCTTGACCGCAGGAGTGTGCAGAGAACATCGGCCCATCGAGCTTGGGCTGTGAGATCGGCAGGCTCCGAAATGAAGTCATCACCATTGCCACTTTCCCGCTCCATCCATGTGTCGAGCGGAGGTTGCTGACGACGAACGACTTGTGCAGACGCCCAGCTTCCGGATAGAGCGTGGAAGCAACTTCGTGCAACAGAGGCATGCTTTTGAGAGCACCGCTTCTGGTTTCCACCATCTCATCCACAACCCGCCGGCTCTGCAAGAGCATTTGCGGCTTTCTCGCGCAGCAGCGTCCCAATATTGGGTACTGTGGGAAGGAGTGCGCCAGGCGCATCTTCCATGGTGTGCTCCCGCCTGACCTCGGCAATCTCACAGAGCTGTCATAAGAGCGAACCCTTACGACCACAGCTCCCTACTTTGACATCGCAAAGCTGACGGATTGCTCTGAGCTCTGTTGTAGAGACAGACCTCGTACAGTCCCATTGAGGATGGCGAGTGCCGATTGTACTTCTCATGTCTTGCCCGTGTTGAGACCTCCATTTGCACCCCCGGAGTTCGGCCCAACCTTGCCAAATTGGAGTTTGCATCCACCATATCACGTCTGCATCCTGGAAAAAGATCAATCCTCACCTTTTGAGATACAAATGCGACGCGTGTCATCTCTGCGTACAACAAGTAGACATGGAGATGCAATGCGGAGGAGAGTCTCCTTCCAAATTGGCGACACTCAAGAGAAGACGCATCACATCGGAGTGCGACCACTCGGATCTGCCCGGACGCAGTTCGCCATGTCTGAGTCATTCGCGGTGAGATGACTGACGTGAGTAGACGATGTGAGGCAGACGTGACTGTAGCGTGTTGTTGTGATGAGAGACCCCGCCAGGTGGGAGGAACAAGCCTCGCGCCAATTTGCCATTGGACCGCATGCACGGACTCTGTTCTCATGCTCATTGCATAATGCAGCAAAGAGCATTACTAGTTTAGTGCATTGCTCTGTATATACTTTCGGTCGAGCCGATGTACAGCAGTCCAGTGCGACGGCAACTGTTTGTTTATCGTCAAGATACTTATACATGAGGCCAGTGAGGATGCGCAATACGAAGATAACCAGAAGTACTTGCCGGCTATTGACTACAGCGGATGATGATTACATATTTCTACTCACTGTATTGCTACTGATCTCATGATGAATATGTAAATAAAGCTGCTTCTTGGGGGCGGGTATGTCTTAAAACGGGAGCGGTTGGGTCTGCTTTGGTGCTAGCCTGCGCTCGGCACTACAATAAAAAGACCAGCGTCCATACCTCGAGGATCCAGTCCCTGGCCGGGGCTCGTGGCTTTTGCTGATGGGGTTTATCCGTTTCGGGCAACGCGGGGCAACAGGGAAAAACTTCAGCAGAGGCACAGCGCAAAAAAGAGGCGGGACCAGTGACGCTGTTGCTGCCCAGGACTACCTGACGTTAGGTGTGGAGGGAAGCGTGTTGAAGCACAGGAAAGGAAAGCCTTGGCACCCATCTGGCCTCCACCAAACCACTAACCTTGGGGATTTTGTGCCTGCGCTCAAAATATTCCCACTCCCTCCGACCAACTCTTCTTGATTATTTTCCACCTCTTTCCCACTCCCACGATCGTCACGATCACTACCACTGCTCTCCTGAACACTCACTCTATTCGCAAGCGCTCACTCCTCGAAAAGCGCCCATCATGAGTGACGCCCAGGCCAACGAGGCTGAGAAGAACGTGAGTGCTTTCCCCGTCGTCCTGCCCGCGACCACGCGCCCGCAAAATCCAAAAGAGCCCCGCCCTCGCTCTTCGACAGCAGCGACGAGCAGACCGCCCGCGAACACGACACGACGCCCTTCCATTGCGAGTCTTAATCTGAGCGCCCAGAAGACTGACATATCACCCGTGGACAGATTGAGATATGGAAGGTCAAGAAGTTGATTAAGCGTCTCGAAGCCGCTCGCGGCAATGGCACATCCATGATTTCCCTCATCATTCGTGAGTACTGCCCGTGATACCCCGCCGACACCTGCATGTATGCGACATGGGGTTCATATGGCTAATACACTTGTACAGCTCCCAAGGATCAGGTTTCGAGGGCAGCCAAGATGTTGGCTGAAGAATACGTATGTGGACAATGCCTAGTTGTTTCCCTCGCCGACGTGAGCTGACCGTTCCGCTTTAGGGTACCGCCTCGAACATCAAGTCGCGTGTCAACAGACAGTCTGTGCTCTCGGCCATTACCTCGACCCAGCAGCGTCTCAAGCTCTACAACAAGGTTCCCCCGAATGGACTGGTCGTCTACTGTGGTGAAATCTTGACCTCGGAAGGAAAGGAGCGAAAGGTCAATATCGACTTTGAGCCCTTCAAGCCCATCAACACCTCGCTGTACCTCTGTGACAACAAATTCCACACCGAGGCTCTCGCCGAGCTGCTCGAGTCGGACCAGAAGTTTGGCTTCATCATCATGGACGGTAACGGTGCGCTGTTCGGTACCCTCAGCGGAAACACTCGTGACATTGTTCACAAGTTCTCGGTCGATCTTCCCAAGAAGCACGGTCGTGGTGGTCAGTCTGCTCTGCGTTTCGCCCGTCTCAGAGAGGAAAAGAGACACAACTACGTCCGAAAGGTCGCCGAGTTGGCTGTCCAGAACTTCGTCACCAACGACAAGCCCAACGTCGCCGGTCTCATTCTCGCCGGTTCTGCCGATTTCAAGAACGACTTGAACGCATCCGACTTGTTCGACAACCGTTTGGCTAGCAAGGTCATCAAGGTGGTAGATGTCTCGTACGGTGGTGAGAACGGATTCAACCAGGCCATTGAGCTGTCCTCCGAGACGTTGGGCAATGTCAAGTTCATCCAGGAGAAGAAGCTCATCGGCAAGTACTTTGAGGAAATCAGCCAGGATACCGGCAAGGTCTGCTACGGTATTGACGACACACTCAAGGCACTCGAGCTTGGTGCCATCGAGGTCCTGATTGTCTATGAGAACCTGGAGATCAACCGCTGGGTCCTCAAGGACAGCAATGGCGCCGAGATCATGCTCCACACTACCAAGCTGCAGGAGCAGGACCGCACCAAGTTCATGGACAAGGAGACGGGCCAGGAGATGGATGTCGTGTCGCAAGACTCTTTCATTGAGTGGATCGCCGAGCACTACAAGGACTTTGGTACCAACCTCGAGTTCGTGTCTGACCGATCTACCGAGGGTAACCAGTTCGTCAAGGGCTTTGGTGGTATCGGTGGTATTCTCCGATACAAGGTCAACTTTGAGCAGCTGGCCGAAGTGGATGAGGACGATGATGACTACTACGACGATTGACAAGATGATGCCCTCGAATCATCCGAGGGATCAGCTCAAGCCACCGCGTCGTCATCGGCACCTGCTGCCAAGGAGTCGGCCAGTCCAGTGCCGCCTAGCCTCAAAGCTGCGCCAGCAGTCAAGGCCGAGCCGTTGTCCTACGGGGAGCGGCGCAAGATTACACTTGGGCCGGCAACTTCCCTCCACACGGCTAAGCAGGTTGCCCGACCGAGCCCGCTTCGTGATATGATGACGTCTTGAGTTGTAGTTACAATATTAAAAGGAGGTGAGTGCCATGTCCCCCAATAAGTAACATGTGATCATGGAACGCTTGACTGATATTTATATCTTAGATCATACAGATATCTTCCCTGAATGTTACGACGGGGCAAGGACATGGGATATGTTTCGGTTGAGAGACTGCAACTGCGCAGAAGCGAATAGGCTCGGGCTATATACTGAGTTGGGTATCGCCTAGACACTACTTAAACCTGCAGTTGTCCTTTCAAGGCAGCTTTCCACATGATTCGTAGCACAGGGTCGGCATTGGGGGAAAAGATACCTCGGCCGATGTATTTCTGGTTATATTCCCTTGGATTGAATTTAAGAATCAAAAGTCATTCGTTGCTATGCTTGAAGACTGCCAGGGCTCGGCTCTGCTGCTGTGTTGTGAGTTACGAGATGACGCACCTGGTTATGGATAGAGATCTGCACCAAGATGTACATGATGTTTGTCTACCCAATTATAGTCAGACAGTAGGTGAAGCGCCGAGAAATCTATTGTACACCTTGAAATGCCCTTGGAGTGGATCGGCGCCCTACGGAGTACATTTACTGCCGCCAACCAGTCCCACATAAATTGTCAGTCTGCGCTTGGCTTCACGCAAAACAGTTGCTTACTGTGATTCTTTACAATTGCAATTGATCGGGAGTCAGTAGTGAAGTATCACGATTGCTTGTCCAAATACTCTTCCTAATTGGTCTCTGGAATTGGTCTGCATTCTCGGTACACACCTGTCATTGAATCGATTGGCCTGGGTAAAAATATCGAACTAGGCCTCCGATCAACTTCCGAAGCCACAATCCCGACCGAGACGTCTGTCGCTCGTTTCGCGGGGAAGAAGAAAAAGTCAGAGCCAACGGAAGAGGAAAGAAAAATATTCTCTAAGCAAAATGACGGCAGAAAAGCCGGTAGTATGCTATCTAGGCCCGGAGACGTCGTATACGCACCAGGCGGCGCTGCAGGCGTTCCCGGCCGACGAGTTTGAGCACCTCCCCGTTTTGACCATCAAGGGTAGGTAGTATCCGGCGAGCGCATGTCTCGCCCGGCCCGGCCCACCCCTTTCTAAAAAGATAAACTCTCCCATGCCGAACGGTTTGGCGTTGTTGCATTTTCAAGACTGACGCCTTCTCTGTGCAGATGTCTTTGACACGACGCGGTCCGGGAGGGCGGCCCGCGGCGTCGTGCCCTTTGAGAACTCGACCAACGGCTCCGTCGTCTTCACGCTGGACCACTTCGCGGACCGCGAGGGCCAGTACGCGGACCTGAGCGTCTGCGACGAGGCGTACCTGGGCGTGCACCACTGCCTGCTTGGCCACGCGCCGCCTACTTCTGCTTCTGCGGAGGAGACGAGCCTCGCCCACGTCAAGCGCGTCTACAGCCACCCGCAGGCCTGGGGCCAGGTGACGCGGTTCATGCGGGAGCGGCTCCGGGGCATCGAGACCATCGACGTGAGCTCGACGAGCCGGGCGGCGGCGCTGGCCAAGGCCGACGCCACGGGGTCCAGCGCCGCCGTGAGCAGCGCCCTGGCCGCCGAGGTCCAGGGCCTCGAGGTGCTGGCGCGCAACATTGAGGACCGCGACGACAACACTACGCGGTTCTTTGTGCTGCGGCAGACTGACACTGACACCACCACCACCACCACCACCGAGCCGACGAAAGCGGGAGGAGCAGGAGGAGAGGGCAGGAAATACAAATCCCTCGTCTCCTTCACCGTCCCGCACTCGGCGCCCGGCGCCCTGGCCGACGTGCTCGACTGCTTCCGCGCCGGCGGGCTGAACCTGACGAGCATCAACAGCCGGCCGAGCCTGCGCGAGCCGTTCCAGTACGTCTTCTTCGTCGAGTTCGAGGGCCACCGGTACGACGACCCCGAGGGCCGGGTCCGGAGCGTCCTCGAGGGCATCGCCCGCGTCGCGCAGAGCTGGCGCTGGCTGGGGAGTTGGGTGAACATGAGGGTGTGAGCGAGGGACGGGTGGACTGGAAAGATCTGGACGGTCATGTTTTGTTCGAGCGGTATGATCAATAAAAATCATGTGGTTTCATGATGAGGGGGGAAAATATTTACAGGCAATGATTCATATGCAGTGTCTCTGAATGAGCCTTTTGTCTTCTGTTGCACAGTTATGGCATTTATCAACAGGGACAGATGAAAGCCTTCAGCTTTCATGGTTTTTCCATAACGTTATGCTGCGCTCCACGTTCAATTAACTTTAAATTATATCGTCAAAAAGAAGAAGAGCTAGGCCATAAGATAATAATATATGTCTACGAGAATGCGTTCCTCATGTGATGCCTCCTGAGATGTCGAAACTTTCAAGCCGGTCTATCGTTCTGATCGAGCCCATTTGGCGCTTCATTATCTGGAACGGATAAATCTGCTTTGATTTTGAGGATCAGATCACCATACTCTGTTATGGAATATATTTTGCAGGTTCGAAACCAAATGAAATCGCAAACTGATGAGCGTCTGCAAACCGTAGTCCTATCTGTGGTTACGAACTGAGAGTGATAATGGCTTCGCTTACTCGCTCGACTATATATGACTGAAGGCGTCCTTCTGTGTAGGCGAGAATTGTAGTAGAGGTTCAGCCTGACGACAAGACAGAGTTCTCATTGGTTGATGCAGGAAGGTTGCACTGCTGCACCAATCAATCGGCGTCTTCCTGGTGTTTGACAACCCCTTTGTGAGAATTAAGATTGCAGTGAAAAGGCGCAGCATCTCAAATCGACAAATCGAAGGCCGTGGCAAGGCGATCGAGAAACACGAGGCGGCGTGGGTCGCCAGCCAGGCAGACGTTTACCTGGCGAAAAAAACAGGAAACATCACAGAACACGGTACACTGCAAAAGAAGGCCGTTTTTCCACCATACAAAAGGAGTAAAATATGCTGTCAAGCCTGTTACCTGCGCTTTATGCATTTCGAGCTTACGGTGACTGGACGGAACTTCAGAGCTGGGAATCTAGTCAGCCCTTGAAACGCGACAAAAACGCTGTTTTTCACGTTTTTTACTTTTCGTTTTCAATGTTTTACACTTCCCTAACGTGGCCAAAGACCACATAGTTTGTCTCTCAAAACCATAGTGCAGACTACCTCTTGAATGCTTGGATGCCTACCCAAGGAACATGATGAGGGAAGTCAGCATGCATAGAATAAATCGCCTTACTTGGGGTAAAGTAGCAATTATTTGATAGCCGGTGGCTATGGCTACTCTGAACCGTCGGCCTATATATCAGTTGCCCCCTTAGTGAGGGTCAAAATTGCAGTGAACATCCGCTTCGATCAGGTACACCAGTTAGACGGCTTGCTTCTGGGTTCCGCCAGACAGCAGGCGAGACCATAATTGGATAGTGGCGTCCAATCATCAGAAGCGCCATAATCGACAAAACTGACATCTGTCGAACTCATCTGTATCATGATTAATAGATCGCTGTTCAGACTAAGGCGGTAAAGACCAACGCAGCCTCGAGAATCAGATCAAAAGAGTCATGTCAAACGTAGTCCATATTTGTCCTAAAAGACGGATACTACTGTAGAACGCCGAGCACGTAAATTTTGCATTTTAATTCTCCTTGCAGTTCCCTTGAGGAAAAGTCGAACTGTTCGTTTGGATTATTGTGTGTTGAAAAGTCAGTACCTGCCTCATCTGCCGGTTTGAACTGTTTTAGCAGAACTTGAAGTCATCTGAGGCGGATTCTAAAAAAGAAAAGAAAAAAGAGAGAAAAAACAGCACCCCAAAATGATGGACTATTACACCAGGTCCTTTCTGCTGTTTGATAGCAGCCCCAAGATACGTATGTGTAAGGCGACGAAGCTATAAGTGCACCCTTAGTGGGAGCTAAAATTGCTGTGCTATTCTAACCGGTGAGCAGGGAATATCTCGAAATCTTGAGCGTCGCTGGCGGAAGACGCCGGGCGACGAACTTAAGAGCGATCCCTTTGCAAGAGCAAAAATTGCAGTGAACACTATTCTAGTACACTATTCTGACCGGCGAGCAGGGAATGTTTGACAAGTTGTGCCTCGCTACCTGGAGAAGCCGGGCGACGAGCCTAAGAGCATTTCCTCTGTGAGGCTTAAAACTGCAGTGAAAACCCCACGAAATCTGCCTCCTATTCCGGGGCGACGCCGACTGCTGCCGGCCGGGTCTGTCGAGGTCCGACTCGGAATCCCCGGTATCTTCAGGCTGCGGAGCATCATGTGTCGAAATAATTCTTTGCGAGAGTGAAATTTCAGTGAACATGCATACATTTATTGAAGCCCGGAATACTCAAAATCGGCGAAGAGCTAGAAGTAATAAGCATGAACCAGAAGCATAGCCTCTCCGGGCTGTATGCGTAGTAGTAGAACTAAGATCAGAGACAGACTCAACAGAAAAAGTCATGATGGGAATTGGTGCAAAATTACACACTTCTAGTGACGTATAATCTGTATAACTATGCCAGCGCAACAATTGACAGAATTGGTCCGCCAAAAACGCACATCGTGGAAAAAGTCATCGTGATTCTGGTCTCCAAGGTTGTGGATAGAAATACAGATGGTCGCCTTAAAGTGGAGCCTCAGGTATACCGCAGACCGTTATGTCTGGGGCCGGAGACTTGGTCGATCTCCCGGGTCGTCATGCTATCGTAACACCATCGATCAACAACAAAAAGGATACAGATGAGCATGAACGCTTAATCCACAGGCGAGACATTGATGTCAGAATGAATGCCAAGACCGAAAATCCGCGGGAGCAATCGCTCCTTAACGATGCGATCGATTGAGCGCGTGGAGACCCTTAAGGGACCTACTCCTCTAGGGGAGCTATTCCGCCCCATAAGGTGCAGAGCCGCCGGAGGGGTTGGCCCGGGATCGACGGGGCGGCATGAGATCATACAGCCCAGAGATAACGAGAGCACCACTCGGGCACTACATACAACCAATTATTCCTTCTGGAAACATCTTCGCAGCACCGTCATCCTCGGCCACTATAGCAAAGAATATGAAGCTTCTGTCTGAGGTAAGCAATCATAAGAAAATAAACTGGGGACCATGATTTCATCATGAAGTCAGTTCCCCGGCCTACTATAGTGACCACTTATACGCTTCTATGACGTATACAGCTGTCAAATACAGACATGTGAAGTATATGAAGTCGTAGAAATGCCATTTTGTTAGTCCAAAAAAATCCCAATCCAGGTTTTTCAATCAATAAGTTAAAGCAATCTTGATACCCCAAGTCACTCTCACGAGTAACACCCAACAACCACACACACCAAACAAATACATCCACCAAACCGAACCCACACATACAAACAAAATGGCCCCCGGAGACCGCCAGCAGGACCTGCGCAACATCGCCGACCAGGCCGAGCGCGACCTCAACAGCTACCAGGCCAAGACGGGCGCGGGCAAGACCTCGGCCAGCGACGACGCCGGCGTCGACTCGCGCGTCGAGAACCGCTTCCCCGGCGCCCAGGTCCAGTACGACTCGGACCTGAGCACCAACCGCGGCTACAACAAGCGCATCCCTCCCGAGGAGGGCGGAGACCTCGACTCTCGTGGAAGGTATGTCTCTTTCCCCCCCTACAAGCGTCTCACATGTCGCCTTGCTAACTCATCCTTCTCAGACAAACCCGCGGTGAGCACTTCGAAGGCAAGGGTGGTCCCGAGCACAAGCTTGCCCAGCAGCAGCGCGACTTTGGAGGCGAGGACACTTTCGACACATCTGGAAAGAGGCAGCCTCAAGGTTCCGACTCTTACGAGACCGGCAACCGAGATGCGTTCTCCGAGGGCAAGCAGTTTGCCCAGGAGAACCTTCAGAGCGAAGGACAACCCCGTACCAAGGGCAAGTTCCCTGGCTCTGAGTACTACACTCCCGAGACCGTTCCTGGATCCATCTCATCGGCTGGTTATGAGGCTCCCGAGTCGGTGACCCAGGCAAGCCGAGAGAGTGAGAACTTCTAAGTGAGAGGGGTTGAGTCAAGTGAAGCATTGGTTATAGCGTTCGAATTGGAAAAGTAATGAATAGTCATGAAATCTCTTCATCCACTATGTACCATCAGGGTGCATTAATGCTACGTGCCTAGAAGCTGATAAAACAAAACCTCCCATGAGCCCGTGCACTGCGGCACACTGACAATCGAGACCACTGTGAGAGTGCGGTATTGGTATACCCATTCTACAATCCCATCATACAGTCTCACCATACCACAGGTGACTCACCCTCCCGCTTTTCCACCGCCACACCCACAAATACAGCGCAGAAAGCGGCATATCCCAATGTGGCTATGAACATTTCGGTATCGTTGGCTGTGGTGGAAAACACCAAGACAAGACAAAATAATGTGATGAAGAGGGAGCTTATGAGAAGGTTCTTGGCGAGATCGCCGATCATAGACATGAGTAACTGTATCGCTCAATTAGCCGGCCGAATTTCCCGAATTTCCAGGTGGCAGCTATCAAGCAAGGACTTCTTACCATTGGAATGATGACAAAGCAGGCACCCATCAATGCTGTCTCTAGACGATGGAACAGGCGTCCATCCTAAGCCCTGTGCATTAAGCCTAGCCGACGTAAGGATTTACTGCCAGTAGACGTATCGCTCGGCCGACTGCCAATGGACTGATTGGTCTTTTGCTGAGTAACGCGATTGCCATTGCCAGCACCATTTCCACTCTGTCTCTCGGGGCTCACAGTCCCGGATGATCTCGGTGACACCCGTCTGAAGGGTATGATAAAGAACGGGCGATCCATTCGGTCCAAGTCCTTTGGATTGATGTATTCTTGGCTTGGTGCCAAACCCATCTCGAGGTCTGAATTTTGTCCCCAGGTGCCGTCGTTTGAGCGTGGTCCGGGGGATTCCACATGATTTTCCACGTGCTGCTCTGCGTGCTGCCCAGCCTGCTGTTCTCTGTGCTGTTCCGTGGACTGTCCTCGGGACTGTTCCACGGATGGTCTTGTGTGCTGTTCTGTGGAGTGTTTCTGGGGCTCCTGCGCGGGCTGCTCTACGGACTCCTCCGTTTCGTCTTTGTCCGTATGTTGACCGAAAAGATTGTTGAAACCAAAGGAGCTCTGGCTCTCTAATAATTGGTCAGCACTGCCTAGGGATGTTTCTACTCTGGGACATACTTCGAATGGATGCGAGCAAGCGTTCTGGCTGGGCAGAAGCCACTCTGGTTTGCTCCCCACTGGAGAATGGCGGGTTCAGAGGATCATTCTGGGTATGATGAGAACCAGATGAGTCCGATCCAGAGTTCCGAGGAGCAGAGCGAAGATCAGGGCGAAGATCAGGGCTGTCAATAGCATTTCTTCGATTGCTCATATCCCGCAGCGGTGTTTCTGGGACTGGCTCCATGGCGGGTGGTGTGGTTCTTTGAGCTGAAGTGTATTGATGCATAGTTTTGCTGAAAGACAATACTGACGGTAGTTGTTGATGGAAGACAAGAGTTTGGTTGACCGGCCAAGCTCTCGAAGGTCTTGTAGGCGCTTACACTCAATGTACTTGCCATTGTTGTGTAGTCTACGGTACGTTGTTGTTTTGATGACGTACAGATGCCCAAGCCGTACTTTCCCTACACAGCCATCATGTTGTTTGTGCCTTCTTTGTACTGAGTAGGCACCTATGTCAGACATCACGGTCAGCACTTATTAGACGACGGAAGGTGAAAACCAAGTGGCACCGGGAATGTATGGACTCAAGTAGTCTGGTACTTTCTCGACATCGAAGCGATACCCTGTAGAATTGAGAATACTGTATTTCCGTATGACAAGTTTCTGGGAGTCTCTTTCAGCGTCAATTCTGATGCAGTTGAAGTGAGTTGGATTTGCTGAATTAAGCTTATGGCACACTGCAAAGCCTTTGTAGTAGCTAGATTATCATTGTTAGGAAGGTCTGAGATGATGTATTGGAGTCGAGGAACGAAAACACACACACACATATATATATACATTGAAATTGAGAATTGTAAAGCAAGAAATTGCTCAACTGGAAACGAGAATGGATATATATTGGGAGGAAGCAAATGGTGGGCGATGTGTTCCTCGCCGTCCTATCAAGCCGAATAGGACTTCATGATACCTCGAAAGAGGCGTATAATCGTACCTGTCGCATGGAACCCGCTAACAAACGGCACTTGAGGAGCTATGAAGCTTATAGCAGCGGGGTACTTCTAGCGTCCCCACTGGATGGTATTTACAGGGCCATGAATGAGTGCAACAGATCGGACTTAAGCGCGAACTTGACCCGAACGCGATAATGCTTGCATCATTGAAGATAACGGCCGGTTGAGTGGTCGTCGAGAAGCTCAATCCATCCATCAGCCGTTTGCTAGGTGACCTTCTTTCTGCGCTACACGACCGTGTATGTGATACTCAGCAGAGCTTTCTTCTCACTGAAGACGCCGAATACCCTCTCCATCCGTCGAGGTCAGTGACATTGCGTTCCAGGGCCTCTCGTCAGGCCCATCGATGCCTCCACCTTCGACACCAGCATTGCCACGGACCGGATCGGCAAGCGCTGCTAATTCCAAGCTCACCAATCCATCTTCCGGCCTGCCCTCGAGTAAGCGACGACCCTCCGAGACCCAGCCGACCGGTCACGACCTCAAGAGACACAAGAATACCCCCTCGCCGCCCCCAGCAGCAACAGCAGCAGCAGCAGCCCAGAAGATGAGCAAGGTCATTGGCAAGCGGCCGGCGGCCGACTTCATCGACCTGACCAAGCCCCAGGGCACCACCGCCTTTCAGCCCAACAGAGGCGCCAAGAAGCTCGTCATCAAGAACTTTCGCAACGTCTCTAGGACAAACGAGCTCGAGCAGTTCTATGCCAAGGTCTGGGAGGATCTGGACGCGGCATTGCAGTCGGTCTTTGCGAGACAGCAGCCCAGGAAGCCGTTGGACACGCTATACAAGGGAGTCGAGAGCCTCTGCCGCCATCTCCGCAAGAACAACAACGAGTCGAAGCTCTATGAGTTCCTACGACAGCGATGTGAGTCCTACCTCAACGGCGAGATGGCCAAGTCCATACACGGCGCAGGAGCTGGCGCAAACTCGGTCGAGGTTCTGAGGAGTGTACACAAGTACTGGGTCATATGGTGCCAACAATTGGTAAGCAGCACAAGTATATTTGGTCTCTGCATGGTCATGATTGCTCATAAAAACAGGCCAGCATTCGTTCCATCTTCAGCTATCTGGACAGATCGTTTCTGCTCAATTCCAAGGACCATCCCATGATTAACGACATGGGCATTCAGCTTTTTAGAAGAATGGTTTTTGTCTCGTCGAAAATGGGGTCAACAGTTCTGAAGGGCATCACCGATCTTGTTGACCATGACCGCAGAGGAAGCTCCAGCTTTGATGCCTCGCTCATGCGCGAGTCCATCTCCATGGTCCACGTCTTGAATATCTATGGAAAGTCTTTTGAGCCTCGCTTTTTGGAAACCTCTCGCGAGTACTTTGAAGCATTTGCAGAGATACAGAGCGCCTCTTCCTTGAAGTCCTACATCTCTGCCTGCAAGAGGCTACTTGCCGCTGAAGATTATAGGTCCATTGCATACAATTTCGATAGTCTGACAAAGCGGCAACTCATGGACAGTGCCCATTCCATTCTCGTCGAGGGCTACTCCGAAAAGCTACTAGATACAGGAAGCGTGAGCAAGCTGCTCGACGAGAACGCCGTCGAATCCATGCAAGCACTGTATGAGCTCCTGCGGCTGTCTTCAATTCAGAAAAAGCTGCGTGGCCCGTGGGAAGAATACATCAAGACAGCTGGAGCTGGCATTGTCAATGATACCGAACGGGGCGACGAGATGGTTGTCCGGCTTCTCGAGTTTCGAAGAGCTTTGGACATCATGGTCCGCGATGCTTTCAATCGGGATGACGACTTTACGTACGGTCTCCGCGAGGCATTCGGTCACTTCATCAACGACAGGAAGATAGTGTCCTCCTGGAAGACTGGTACATCAAAGGTTGGCGAGATGATTGCCAAGTACATCGATATGCTCCTCAGAGGCGGCCTCAAGACCATCCCTCAGTCACTATTATCAGACAACAAGGACCGCATGGCCGCGGAGCGAAGTGGTCTTGCAAGCACCGGAGACGAAGATGCTGAGTTGGATCGACTATTGGATCAAGGCCTGGAATTGTTCAGGTTCATCGAGGGCAAAGACGTCTTTGAAGCTTTCTACAAACAGGATCTGGCACGCCGGTTGCTCATGAACAGGAGCGCCAGTGCCGATGCTGAGCGCAGCATGCTGACCAAACTGAAGAGTGAATGCGGCTCTAGCTTCACCCACAACCTTGAACAAATGTTCAAGGACAAGGAGCTGGCGCGGGATGAGATGAGCGCCTACAAGTCGTACCAGGAAAACATCGGCAAGGAGAAGGCACCTGTCAGCCTCAACGTGGACATCCTTTCGGCAGCTGCTTGGCCATCATATAGTGACGTTCGGCTGAACCTCCCCGCCGACGTCGCTACCCAGATTGAACAATTTGAGAAGTTCTACATTAGCAAGCACACTGGACGACGTCTGACTTGGAAGCACGCTCTCGCGAATTGTACTGTCAAGGCCAAGTTCAACAAGGGATCAAAGGAGTTGCTTGTCAGTGCTTTCCAAGCTGTTGTTCTCGATTTGTTCAACCAAGTTGAAGGCAAGGGCGAGGAGTTCTTGACGTATTCTCAGATTGCCGAGGCCTCGGGACTGTCGGACAAGGACCTGGCCCGTACACTGCAATCACTTGCCTGTGGAAAATCTCGTGTGCTGTCCAAGTCTCCCAAGGGCAAGGACGTGCAGACAACAGATACATTCAAGGTCAACAAGGCATTCACAGACCCCAGGCCGCGTATCAAGATCAACCAAGTCCAACTCAAGGAGACCAAGGAAGAAAACGAAGCAACTCATCAAAAGGTTGCAGTCGACCGGCAGTTTGAGACCCAAGCCGCCATTGTGCGCATTATGAAGAGCAGAAAGACCATGACACACGCCAATTTGGTGGCCGAAGTCATCAACCAGACCAAGAGTCGTGGTGCAGTAGACACTACGGAGATCAAGAAGAACATTGAGAAGTACGTTTCGATATTCCCCTCCGGAAAGCTGAAAGTCAAGCTAACAGTATACAGGCTCATTGAGAAGGACTACTTGGAAAGAGATGGCAATTCGTATGAGTACTTGGCGTGATCTGATGTATAGGGAAACTTCGGTAGGCTTGGACCTGTACTTTTATGAATAAATGAACCACGAGAACACACCAAGTTTACATGGGTAGCATTAGACAATAATGCCCAGTCGAAATTAGAAGTCACGCAGAGGTAGTCCCATCTGTTCAAGAGCCCTATATCCTGAAGGCTGCCAACTAAGATATGTGAGTGAAAGTGAACAACTGCAATTACGAACAAGAACTACGTTATTCGCAACTCAATTAGATCAGTTCCAGAACAACTTCAAAATATTCAGAGGCAGCAGTTCCCCATGATCTCTGAATAGGGACTCGAGATGCATTATGCTACTATAAAAAGGGGCCATGTGTCGTAAATCTGTATCCTGTTTCCTTCTTGCGCACCACAAAACAACCAAAAAAAAACGCTTAGATATCCCCAAAACTAATACTTACTGATAGCCCGGAAAGAATATCTTTCAACATGTGTTTGGGGTCCAGCAGTCACGACCGTGACTACGACCGCGGACGCCCGCGTCCGCGTCCGCATCCACGACAGCGTCCTCCCCGGCACTCAAGTCACCGCTACGGAGAAAACATCGACATGCGCCGCCCTCCCCGCGCCAACACCGGCCAATCGTCCTCTTCGCATCGCAGGAGGGATAGCCACAGTCGCAGTGATGGCCACAGCATCAGTCGCCCCAGCAGCAGCAGAGGAGATCCGTACCTGTCCAACGCGCTGAGGGCGCAGGAGAACCCTCGCAACCACCTGCACGACGCCTTCGAGCAGCTCGGCGTGCCTACACACGGCCGCCATGGCCAGGGACGCCTCGAGATCACGTATCCGACGGGCCAGCGCAGACAAAAGGCAGGGCACCTGCCGTCGAGGAATTCGAGGAGTAAGAAGTATAAGGAGCCGCCGGCCTGGGATGATCCTGATTGATAGGGTCCTCGTGAAGTGAGGAACACATGTCCCGGCTGATTGAAGCTCGATACACCACGATCACCATGTACCTAGGTAGTAATTGACTGCTATGGCATACCATTCCCTTATTTATGTGTGTAATTTGTTTCACTTTGGGTTGTGTCAATTTTATGTGCTGTTTTCATACCGAGGTCATGTCGCACTGATGACCTGCTTGACCTTGGATTATGATGAGATCAAATAGACCTCAGTCCTTACAGGTGAATAAGATCATCTCTGGGGTATATTGGAATAAGTCAGCATCACTTCTGCCCGCTGAAAGTTCTGAATAGAAACCATCAAAACGCAATAGTATCTACAAGAGGGACCACACAGCTCAAACCTACCGCACTTTACCCGCTTCCCTTTTTGCAAAGAGCTCAGAACTGAACGTTAGATATTCTCGATACCAAAAAGAAAAAGGAAAACCCGAAGTTCTTTCAAGTCCGCCATCAGATATAACCAACATGGGCTGTTGTTTCAGTAGACACCATGACGAAGACTGGAACCCCGAAGGTCCAAACGCTTACCGCCTCTCAAGCTACGACACTGGTGACTCCGCCGCCACAAGCGGGTTCGGTCCATCTGCATTTGCTGATCCGTATCAGCGGTAAGTCAAGACTCTGGCTGCCTTCATTGACTTGCTTCCCATCCCCTCGGAAACAGATATTGAGCCCGGGGTTGCGCAAAAGGATAATTCCATACTTCGTACTTGTGACCTCGACGGAATGTGTTGACCTATCGTTGTGCAGAAGAGCGTACTCGCGTACCAGTGTTTCCACATACCATCATCCGCTGTGGTAATTTGTGTCATGGTTTGTATGTGCTGGGTGTTGGAAGCGAGATAGCATCTGGATGTTTTCTAGTTCGCGAACGACGGGAAGGGGAAATGAATTTTGGTCCGAACTTGGGTCTGAACTTGACGTATAGGCACTATTCTGTGTGAAACCCTCGCATTCTACGCAAACCTCGCAAATATGCTGTGTGACAAAGAAAGTTCAATGGCTTATGGAATGCTATTTTCGATTGGAATCAAAAGTAAAGACAATACGGTACCAACTGTACGTGTTTGCCATGGCTGGTTTCGGATTTATCCAACCAACGCGACCTGAATTATAGAAAAACGAGTCAAAGAGCCGTCATCCCTTGCGCCGTCGCCAACGGAGTCAGTCGATAAATATCAGTATTCTAAAAATTCTGAGATGACTCAACTTGCATTCACTTTTGATTTCGACGTCCCCGTACCTCATCCAGCAGACGCTCACCACCTACGCTTCAGTGCGTGCATTGACGACGTTCGACCGATTTCGCGACGTACCTTCAAAGACTTTTTTCTTTGACTACCAAATTCTACGAGCTTATCAATCGGCTACTAAAACAGTCTTGACTAACAATTTACCTCGGTCCATCTGATACGAAACACTTCATCACTTCAAAGCCTTTCCAATACACGCATTCACGAACAAGACTATAGGGTGCTTGATCCAGCGGATCCTTCGCAAGATGTCCGAAGACGATCTCAGTGGCAAGACGCTTGACTTACGGTGGGCGGTATTCTTGGAAAACGACGAGATAAATTTCCCGTGGACTTTCGAAGATAAGGTGGCTATCTGGGCAGCCGTGACACCTCGGGCAGCTATAGTATTTGAAGAGTCGAAAGCGAGCGAAAATGGCGGTGCATCTACATCGGACACGGAACTGGTGTGGCCAGAGTGTCCGGGCTCGCTGCACTGTGATTTCCGAGAAACCGCCAGCGAGGATTTGTCGGAAAAGATCGCAAGGTCTCTTCAGGAGTACTATCCGGATTACCATTTTGGACA
Source organism: Pestalotiopsis sp. DP-2020a (assembly GCA_018115615.1). Classification (NCBI taxonomy): domain Eukaryota; kingdom Fungi; phylum Ascomycota; class Sordariomycetes; order Amphisphaeriales; family Sporocadaceae; genus Pestalotiopsis; species Pestalotiopsis sp. DP-2020a. Next base: position 246,064 of record JACVEI010000173.1, on the reverse strand, counting down.
GCAGGACGTGAACAGTAGTGGCTCGCAGAAGGACCTCGAGACCGTACCGCAGTCACCAGCGCAAGAAAAGAGCGAGGATCGACTCGGTACCGATGATCTGAAAGCCGCGTTGCCCTCTCCACCGGCCCCCGGTAAGGAAAAAATCGAAGAGCTCCAAGAAAACGCCATCACGTACGCCGTGAGGCCACAGTCCTAATATTTGACGCGACAATGACGCTGTGCCTCGTCCACGGACTGATCCTTCGGCGGCAAAAAGTCATCGTCACCAAGAAAAAAACAAAGATCGCGCGGGAAAAGAGCCTTCAAAGAAGAGTCGCACAAGTGAAAAGAAGCGTCATCATAAGTAGTGGACTGCAAGACTAAGAGAGGGGGCGGACACATGATAAGTCAACTGTACGATTGTTAGGGGGTCGTTTTGAGACACGGTAGCATCGATGAGACAGATTATTTTTGCCATACGCGATTGAAACTATTGCAAGGAACCAGCGACTCATGTTTATTTGGCATAATCTCCCCCAACTGCACGTCTACAACTTGGATATATCAACCATACCCCATTTACACTTCATCAAGCTTTGCTATAAAGTCCGGTATCCCAAATCCTGATCTCTCCACTCTTCCTATCATCATCCGTGAAAAGTCCATTCCACGCGCTCCAAGTCTGCTTCAGAACAACGCCCTTGTCAGCACCGGGCCCAGAGGCTCCAAAGTACTCCTGCAGCGCAGGCTCGATGCCTTCGTATCCGACAATATACCTGGGCATCTCCTCATTCAGACCATCTACAGACCACAGCTCATTGGCGAGGAACCCGACCTTGTCTGCATCGAAACGACGGTCCTCTGGGACGTAGGCCTCTCGTTCTGCCGAGCCGGGAGCAGTATGCAGCGGCGGATCACAGATTAGGGCACGCGCCCTCAGGGCCGGGTAGATGAGATGCGAGCGCCAGGGGGTCGCGTGGCAAGGCGTCAGGAACAGAGCAAAGAGCTCCAGCGGTTCGGCAGTCTCATTGGTGTACGTAAAAGGCGCAGGAATCGTCAGGTTTTGCGGGTGAATCCGCTGGAACTCCGCGCGGAGCTCGTCCATGACCAAGATTGGCCCGGCAGAGTGAAAGTACGACAAGTATGTTGCGATCACGAGATTGACCAATAGTCCGAGAACGAGTAGAGGCTTGCGTTGGATGCCCACCGCACCGCGCGAGGTGGGAATGCCGTCTGCCTGAGGTACAATGAAGAACGACGTAATGTAAGGGGCAGCAAGAATGTGCAGCAGGGGAACCAGAGGATATATGAACCGGACTTCCTTGTGGACGATGAAGGACAGGGTGGAGATCGTGATGAGAACCGCGAAACTCAAAGCCTTGAAAGCATTCTTGGCGACGATGGAGTTTGTGGCAGTCTCCTGAAACGATAGCAATCCCATCACGGCGAAAGGGCTCAGAGTGGTGCATGACAGGGTAATACCCTGAGACAAGTAGTAGTGCCAATCGTTCTGGCCGTAGAAGATGGCCAGTGACTGCGCAATGTTGAAGTTGAGCCAGTTGAGCGGCGGAAATGTCCACTCGCCAAAGTATTGCTTGTCTGCTAGTAGGGAGAGTCCGAGAGCAAACGATCTGAAGAGTCAGCCAAGCACGAAAAATCGACGATATTTGATAGACATACCCGCACAATAGGGCTTCCCGTATGAGAACCAACACAGTCTTGGTCGTAAAGGGCGAACGCCCATCCATAGTCAGCCTGGTCAGCGCAAGAGTGCCAACGGCAGCCCAAATGAAAGCATTCGTAGGACGAAGCAAGATGGCAAAGGCAGCGAATACTATGGACAGCCGAAGACTGATCATCCTCAAGCAATTAGCAATCTTCTACTCGCAGAAAACGTGGCTCGGCCATTTCCTACCTGTTCACGGAACCCGTCTTCTGGAATACTTCTCCATCTCCATCGTCATTCTTGGTAGATTTGTCAAGACCGAGCAATTCCCATGGAAAGTAGTGAAGCGCAGCAATGGTGAGTGTGGCTTCGAAGCAGTTTGAGAATGTTCTTGTCGAACAGTACCATTGCCAAGGGTTTGCAACACTCATGAGCAACTGCAATTACAGAGTTAGTCTCGAGTCGGAACCACATGACTTGACAAACATACCACCGACCAAGCGGTCGCAGTATTGCGCCCAAACAGCTTCTCGGCAAGTCTCCATGCAAACCAATCGGTCAAGGCAGCCAGGCCAGCCTGTACGACCTTGGGAGCGGCCAACAGAGCAAAGGCCCTATAATGGCCAGGCAGAGAAATGGTCGACAAATAGTTGGCGACAGCGGCGTAGCTCAAGGCGAAGATCCCCGGGTGCAGAGACGAGCGCAATCGATATTTCCATTCCTATGGTATAATGGTTAGGCTATATGATCATGATCATCCACCCGGGCAAAGCAATGGGTTCCTGCTCCTGAATTCAGGGGTTTCTCACCCAGGTCATCCAGGCGCCACCGTCTGGCCCAAACACCAGCTGCCATGCCGGCTCGAGGGCTTGGAAATACTCGTCCGGCTGGAAATAAGTTCGAATGCAGAGCACATTGGCAATTCTGAAGGCAAATAGCACGGCCAAAGCATCTTTGACCTGCGCGGCTGCAGTGTTCTGCTGCACGGGACGAGCCAGGGACGCGTCATTGGCAGAGACGGCCGCTGTCCCGTCCCGAGATTCATTGCTGGGGGCCATGACGGGTCTGAATGGGCCGATCTCGCCTCGCAATGGTACAAAAATAAGAACGTTGAAGACCGAAGCAGCCACCGTTAGACTGTTCGACTTTGCGATTGCGCCTCAATGTTTGTGTTGCGCCGTCGACTCTCAGCCGCGACTTGGTATCGGCAGTCTCCGATGTAGTTTCCTGAGGCTCAACTTAGCCCCCATGTTGGCTGCCACTAATGCGGTTCTAGAGCCCGTGGCTGCGTTGTGGCGAGCGTGGGGAGGTGAGGCTAGGGGGGGTTTGGAGGGTTTGGAGGGGCAGGCATCAGATCACAGAGTCAGGATCAGCGCAGTGGGACGTCAAAATGGGCCGCTGCAGGCCGCCGAACCGCCCGCTGCCCATTGCCTCGATTGCCCCTCGTGCCCCTCGTTTGCTTGCTGCTTGCCATGGAAGATCAATCAATGACCCCACGCACGTACATTCGGTCATCGCTCTTCAAGGGTGACAATTCACCGAAGGAATACATTACATGAGATGACGACTCACCCGTCTTTGCTCCTGATAAGCCCGGCGCGCAGGTGTGATACAGGCAAGTGAGGTGCATGCCGCTGCCGGCCAGGCCGTCGAGCGTCAAGCAACCGCCTGCGAATGACCTTGGGGCTGGATATTGACCATGACAACCCCTGACTCGCTATTGGCCACTGTTGCGAATCGCCTTCCGTCCCTCGGACATGACGCCGTGCCCGCGTGGGTTGGCCGACGGTTGTCTCGTCAGCGCCGAATTGCAAACACGTCGGGCTCTCGAAGGCCATGGGAAGACACTGCGACGAGGATGCGATCAATGCCCTCCTGGATCAGGATGACTGGTAGGAATTACTCAATTGCTCTCCTCTGTCTCTCCTCTTGGCCGCTTTGCTTCGGCTTGGAACGCCTCATGTGACAGATTCCAACGCAAGGTCCTGGCTTAGTTGCCAGCAATGGACTGCAACAATCGCTTCTACTTGCACTTAGAGGCTTAGTGTCTACGGCATCCCTTCCACACTATGCCCTTGGCCGAGATATTATTACTTAAGACAATCCCCCGCCTATCTGAGCATTGAACTTTCCTTTCTCTCTCCTTCTATTGCCTTTCCATCCAGACTGCTCCATTGCACTTGTCTTGATACTTGAACTCATTCACAGAGCCCGGTTGCTCATACCTGCCAGTCCGCTGCATCGATCGCGAATGGCATATTGCTCCAGACAACATCACATCTTTTCATTCTTTGACACTGGAACAACATCCGTTGCCTCCAACTCTCCCGTCTAATCACACTCACCCCGTCAGCTTCCAAACCAAACCAACATGGCTCCTCACGCAAACGACGTTGTCGAGAACGGCTCGGTTGCCTCTAGCAGGTTCCATGCCTCGTCGACCAAGGGTGCAATTGATGCTGAACACAAGTTCGCTGCTCACAATTACCACCCCTTGCCTGTCGTCTTCTCACGTGCTTCAGGTGTAGACGTTTGGGACCCCGAGGGCAAGCACTATCTCGACTTCCTGTCCGCATACAGTGCTGTAAACCAGGGTCACTGCCACCCCGAGCTCGTCAAGGCTCTTACTGAGCAGGCTGGGCGTCTGACCCTCAGCTCGAGGGCCTTCCACAACGACGTCTTCCCCAAGTGGGCCGAGAAGGTCCAGCAGATGTTCGGCTACGACATGGTCTTGCCCATGAACACGGGAGCCGAGGCTGTCGAGACGGCCATCAAGATTGCCAGGAAGTGGGCTTACAAGGTCAAGGGTGTCCCAGAGGGCAAGGCCCTGATCTTTGGTGCTGAGGAGAACTTCCACGGTCGAACTGTAAAGTGTATTGCGAGACGACTTACCGACTCCTTACTAACATGGGAATCAGATGACTGCCGTCACCCTCTCGACCGATCCCGAGTCCAAGGACAACTACGGCCCCTATGTTCCGAACATTGGCGCAGTGAACCCCTCGACCGGCAAGGCGATTCGTTACAACAATGTGGAGGACCTCGAGGCGGTTCTTGAGGCCCACGGCAAAGAGACGGCGGCGTTCATTGTTGAGCCGATTCAGGGTGAGGCAGGTGTGGTTGTTCCCGATGAGAACTACCTGGCCACGGTCTCCAAGCTCTGCAAGAAGCACAACGTTCTCTTCATCTGCGACGAGATCCAGACTGGTATTGGACGTACCGGTAGAATGCTCTGCTCCCAGTGGGCTGGCATCAAGCCTGACTTGATCACTCTCGGCAAGGCCATTTCGGGTGGTCTGTACCCCGTGAGTGCAGTTTTGGGCAGCAAGGAGATCATGCTCGTCGTTGAGCCCGGAACACACGGCTCCACGTATGGCGGCAACCCCCTTGGGTGCGCAGTGTCCATTCGTGCCCTCGAGATCATGGAGGAAGAGCACTTGACGGAGCAGGCCGAGAAGCTTGGAAACATCTTCCGTGAGAGCATTCGAAGCTTCAACTCGCCAATCGTCAACCTTGTTCGTGGCAAGGGACTGCTCAATGCCGTTGTCATCAACGAGGATCAGACCAACGGCCACTCGGCCTGGGATCTGTGTCTCCTCCTGAAGGAGAAGGGCGTCTTGGCCAAGCCAACCCACGGAAACATCATTCGTTTCGCCCCGCCTCTGGTGATCAGCGAGACTCAACTTCGCAAGGCCATCAACATTATTGGTGATGCTCTCAAGGAGCTTCCTACCATGAAGCAGCACGAAGATGTTCACGTTGGCATCGAGAACTAAGTGTTCTGTGTCCACCGCCTCTACTACGGTCTTGTAGTAGCGAGGTGACACATGTTCGCCTAAACATACTACCGAGTGGCACTGGTTGCCCGCCCCTCTGGTATCGCACACAGGCAATGTCACAGCATGTGTAGCGCAGGTGTTGCCATGATGGCATCATCAAGGAATGATTTTGAGTGTGCCGCGCATGATGCACCACAGGCATTTGTTTACTGTGGTTTCTGCTACGACCCCGTTTATACCTCGGCTGGCCAGCCAACTTGTGTGCTTAAAAGCGAAGCCATCTGATTTATGGGAACGGCGTTAGTGGAGGCTTGTACATGATCATTAGAGGTTGAAATTCCTGCCCACATGTTGGGTCTACATCTCTTACATAGCACAAGTATCACAATATACCCCATATGCAGTGTAATGTTTCTCAAAAGTCGAACACTTTTATCTCGTGTGCGCCCGTTCATGTGTACATCAATAATGTGTCCGGATGTCCAGGCCGAAATGAATCACCAAGCCATCTTTGCATGCATGACCCAATGGATCGACATGGCCTCGCAGGTCTGTACACGGTGATCGAAGCCTGATCGGATAGGCGCTGTCAACCTGGGATACTGGATTAATCGCCCGATATGGCAGCCTTGTCCTTCAAACATGGGGTGACGGAAAAGTTCAGAGTAATCCGGATGCATCTCGTGCATATTCGCTCCGCCCGGCTGCTCTTGCAGGTGTTTAGAACCTACCGGGGGCTGATGTGCGGGGGAAGACTTCAGGCAGACGAAGCGAATTGGTGTTTTATACCACTTGCCCGAAACTTATACAACGACATGCCGAGTATAAGTACAAACTTTGGCCTCCCCGGGCCAGGCCCTGACGTTTGCGTTTGCGGGTGGCTGTTGGATGGGCAAGACATGCATGGAGTATCAAGGGTTGGTAGAGGTATGTAGGTGATATGTTTGCGCTCTGCGAAGGTCTACCTAAAATGTATGTACGTACATCGTACAAGGTAGGTATTACAGCGGGGGCTTTCTCTCTTGAACTGTTTTTGCATTCCTTGTCTTGCCGATAAACGTGCAGAAGCTCTGGAGCCAATCGATAATGAGATGCAGGTGACTCGAATTCTACTCTTTTTTTCTCGGTCGTAGGGCTCATCGTCGGCAAGGGTCCAAGGGGTAGTTTTTATGCAGTCAATATGTACGTGTGTTCAAACCGTCATGATGCTGCAGATCTGCAGGGTTCGAGTCGGGAAGCTGGATGGATTCAGAAATGGCCGTCTTGCCGTAGCCATGTTATGGTACACACCTGGCAATACCATCGCAGACATCAAGTGCATTCCACGCCAAACAAGACCGCTCCCTAGCTAGGTGCGGACATTGTGTGGGCTTCTTCCTTTTTAGTACACGACCACGATGCTAGCGACTATATTTAGGACGCAGAAGGCCAATCCAATACCAACCGCGGAATCACCAACGTTGTCGGACTAGATGCACTTCGCGATCGCTCGTCACCAGCTTGACTCATGGTGTGTCCCGATGCATACAAAAAGTGATACTACCCACACTTGCAGAGTACCTACCGCAACCTGCTGTATGTTTTATATGGCCCATATTCGTCTTTCGTGCTCTCCCTCTCCCATGTGCCCGGTCAAGCCCGGTCTCTCGAGCCTTGGCGTGTGTATAGCTGCTGGTGCCCACTCCGATGGGGAACCACAGGCGATCGCGGGGAAACCTTGGTGGAACTCTCCCATTCCCAATCAATGCTCCAATGCTTCTTCCCCCTCAGGGTTGGCGATAAGGAGGAAGGTCGCCCAGAAGTGTGTCTCCAGAGAGACGATAAAAGGGAAAAGGCAGGGGACCTACTTTAATATTACCCGCTATAATACTTCCAGTGGGTTGCATACAGAACCGGGCGAAAGAAACGAAAAGGTGATGGATCCACTTGGCTTTCCTCTGCTTCAATGGGCAACGTGGTGAAACCCGCCGCAACCGCGTGGCCGTGGGAATCTATCTGCCCGCTTGTTTCTGTTTTGGGCGCCCAACCCAACAAGACGGGCCTGAACTGACGGCAGGAAGAGATATGCATGTAAGCCGAATGAATAGACGGTCGCCAATCTCTCGTTATCTCTGCCTCCGTCGGTCCTATCTGTAGCTCTTGTCTGTCATGGTCGATTGCGTCCAAGACTCTTGTCTCATGACAGACAATGACGAGCCAGAGAACCGGGTCAGCTCATTCGAGACATGGATGGAAAACGGGATCTTTGACGGGCTTTGACAACCTGGAGTAGTCATCCCAAAATAACAGAGTTTAGTTGTATGCTTCTCACGTAGGTATCACCCAAGGTCCAGTCCCGGATTTGGTAAGCCGCCGCTTCCGTCATCAGCAGGCGGGATCTCCCAATCGCCTTGGTTATGAATTGCCCTTGGGCGATATTCGGAAGGGCTTGTCTCGCCTCTGATGAATCGGGGGCAGACGGCAGACAGAGTCGAGGCGGGCGTGCCTACATAGGTTAGGCCCTAGCGCAACGGTATCGGACAGCGCGCTGTGCTGTGGCAGATCAACAGATCATATGACAGGGTCCTAGCACTTTGGGTACAAGAGAAAAGATGTGGTGCCCTCTTCCCCCGTGATGGCAACATATGAGGGCGATTCCGCAATTCGTGACCGGTTCGTCCCATCAGTAATCCGTAGCGCTTTGGCACCCTTTTGCCATCGGTCCCCTTTTTTCTTGAAAGGAGAAGAGATGGCGAGAAAAGAGAGAAAAGACGGAATTGTATTCAAGCATGTTGCCATCGGTTAATAATCGCAGGCGATTGTCGACTCGCAGTCTGCATGAATTCTCATAACTCTCACACAGGCCTTTGGGTTCCGCCCATTATGCATAAATGCGTAAAACCCAGCATTGACAGTCAAAGGCACTTTGGATGGCATAGTAATATCGATGGAACAACGTTCCGTCCTTCGCTGCCTTCTAGCTGCATACGGACCATCGATGATGGCGGCCCCCCCAGTAACCAGACAGTCATCCAGAACGGAGCTCGAGTGGAATCGCCATACCCCTGGAGGCTGGCTGATGTTGTCTGACTGCCCCATGCATGAATCGATGCCGGGTACAAAGAGCATGCAGCGTTTCTACAGCGTACAAACTACAGGTACATATGTTAAGGTGCAAGGGAAGCTCCTTTCGTCAATCTTGCCTCGGTGCGCTTTGCGGGCGGCATAAGAGCATGCATCAAAGAGGAATAGATAAGATACTCTGTCGGCTACCTACAGCAGCCATTCAATCTAGACCTGAGTACGATATGATAGAACCCTCTCCACATGGAGGATATGCACTTGTCTTGTACAGAGGTGCAGGCCGCAGGCAAGGGGGCGCACAACAGGAACGCAGTGCTGTCGGGATCTGCTTGGGGGTTTTACACTACCTGGGTAGGACTGTTCACTCGGTGACCCCCTTCAGAACCTCGAAGACAGGAGAGAGAGGGAAACATGGGGGAGAAGCAAGCTCTTATCGCGGAGTTGGCTGGCTGGCTGGCTGCACTTGACCCCAGGGGGGACGTGTCATCCATTGTCACGAGCCAGCTGGACGGCGGGTAATCGATATCATTCGTAAGAAAATAGGGATCACAGTGCGTTGGGGGGAGAGATGCAATAAAGAGGCGTCAGGACTCGGGGGCTCGACTCGTATTGTTGTTGATTGATTGGCAGCGATCAACACCGTGACACGAAAAGGGGTCCTGGGGGTCTGCTTGTCTGTTTCTCACCTCACAATACATGAGGCTTACCGGGAATGACTACTGATACAGGAGTTTCTACAACGGCCTGTCTCGTGGTGTATCGTATGCAGCATTCAATCATGGAAGTAGCCGAGGGACTGCAATTATTACATTAGGTGAAGGGACGCTGGGCACTAGGCGCCTCAGTCCTCTAACCTAGCGCATGTACTCGACCCCAGTTGAGGACCTCAGCACGAGCACCAAGAGGCCGGGCCCCAGCTCGGCTTTGATCGAAACCAAAGACAATCAATACCCACTTTAGGACAGGTCCCCATGCCAGAACTCGCTGCCATAGCCGCCTCATCACGTCTTTTGCGGTCGCTTTCTTGTCATCTGATACCCGTCACCTCTTCTTTACATACTCACACGCACTCTTGTTGGGATCTTCTGCTTCTCTCTCTTCTTCGACTCTTCTTTCCCCCTTTTCTTACCTCCTTCTCACCTTTATACCGCTCTGACCAGTCGTCGTATCTTACAGCTTTGAGTTTTCGGTTCCATTCTTTTTTTCATTCATCTCATCTTTATAATATCAACTCTTCTCTTCTTCCATAGAAGGGTGACTCAGCTTTCGATCTCCCCGGTCCCCGGCACGAGACGACAGCGAGATACATATATTCGCAGGTAGTCAGTTAACGGGGTTTCGCTTCGCCCTCTGCCGAGTCATTCAGTTGATGTCGGTTGACCAACCAGGGCAAGTCACCACCCGCACCTTGGACCTTGGAAGCTCCACCTGAAGCTCCCAGCTCTGACTAGGACGCCTTTCCCAACAGCGTATCGTCACTGATTTGGGTGACTGCCTTACCCTGCCTATCGGCGCCCCATCCATCCATTATCGCATCGCATCCATACGAAGGGTCCCTTCTGTTCCTCGTGCTGCTGCTTCGCGTTCCATTCGCACTCACTCGTCTATCCTCCTTCACGATATTCAGGCATCGCCGTCGACGATAAACTTCTATCAACGCCCGCCCACCCTCTCCCCTGCCGTCCCGACGCCCTGCCAGCGTTCACAACCGCACCCTGTACCCGCCTTTCGTCAAGGTACCCAAGCTTCCTCCCAACTCGAGCCTATCGGATACCCGCCGCCAAGGTACCTGGTTGTAGGTACACCCTTCCACTTCCAACATTCTGCCTCTCAAGGTTCAGGCGTGCGCATCTCCTCATCTCTGCTGCATTTTATTGCACTTCTGCCTTGACAAGCAGAAGAGACGACTGGATCCGTGCCTGTTACCCAACAACACCCCCGGCATCCTCGAGTTTCCTTCGTCCTAGACTCGCTCTTCTACCATATCTTAGTCGAGGTTCCAGAACTAACCCGAGACTCGTCCCTAGACTCGAGAGCTACAACAATACATCGTCCTCTTTCCATCAGACGCCTCGGTGGAAGAGTCTGGAACAGGCTCAGATCTCCAACCCACTTGTTCGATACCGATGCGCCGCTCCGTCTGATAACGCTTGCATGATACCTCGAGTCGCTTTGCAGCTCCCGATTCCCTTATAAGCCCACCTGGGCGCCAACTCCCAGGCTTCCTGCCCGAGCCAACTATACACAGGAAGCTATGGCGGACCGTCGTTCAGCAGCATCGTCCTCGAGGCGCACGCGAGCAGGCGATGGCGCCGTTGGCCAGTTCATCATTGGGGCTGAGATCGGCAAAGGCAGCTTTGCGCAGGTCTACATGGGCAAACATCAGGTTCGCATTCCCTGTCCATGAGCGTTCGTCACAAGAAATGTTTCCCATAATGTTGCATTTCCACAAGTACCTTGTCTTAATCTCTTTGGATTGTGTCAAGACGTTCAAGAGATGCGGCCATGGCTAGTTTGTAGTACACTGTCGTACCTCTGACTCATCACATGCTTCGTATATACACCCAAAGATCAATACTAATCTTTGATGGTGATAGACCTCGGGTGCTGCAGTGGCCATCAAGTCCGTTGATCTCGGCCGCCTCAACAAGAAGCTCAAGGAGAATCTTTATAGCGAAATCGACATCCTGAAGAAGCTTCGCCACCCTCATATTGTCGCCCTCCATGACTGCCTCGAGTCATCAACCCATATCAACTTGATAATGGAATACTGCGAGCTGGGCGACCTCTCATTATTCATCAAGAAGAGAGATAAGCTGGTGACACACCCTGCTACCTGCGACATGGCGCGCAAGTACCCCAGCGTACCAAATGCGGGCCTCAACGAGGTGGTTATTCGCCACTTTTTGAAGCAACTCGCCTCCGCATTAGTGTTTCTGCGGCAAGGTAATTTCGTACATCGTGATGTTAAGCCGCAGAATCTTCTTCTACTTCCCTCGGTCCAATACAGAGAAGGCAACGGAGAGGTCCGGCCTGTCCTGAGCGCCAGTCGTGACTCTCTGACCCCAGCTGTGGGTCTGGAGTCGTTGCCAATGCTGAAGTTGGCAGACTTTGGCTTTGCCCGAGTTCTGCCCTCGACTGCATTGGCAGAGACGTTATGTGGATCTCCTCTCTACATGGCACCGGAAATTCTACGTTATGAACGATACGATGCCAAGGCTGATTTGTGGTCGGTCGGCACTGTTCTCTACGAGATGGTCTCCGGAAGGCCACCTTTCCGCGCAAGCAATCACGTGGAGCTTCTACGAAAGATTGAAAATGCTGAAGATCAAATAAGATTTTCTAGGGAATGTCAGATCAGCGCGGAAATGAAGGCCTTGATCCGGGGATTACTCAAGCGGAATCCTATTGAGCGCATGACCTTTGAGAACTTCTTCGCCAACCCGGGCGTTACTGGCGACATTCCTGGTTTGGTAGAGGATGACGTGCCAAGGGTTCAAAGATCGCTGTCCCGCCGAGATTCTCGAACTGCGAGCAAGACGGAGGAGCCTCAATCAACGCCACGTCGTATGTCCATCCGCCAACGATTCAGGTCGGAACCTGATGCCGTCCAAGAAGTGGGTTCTGCGTCACCACGGGAGAAGCCCATGAGGTCTTCGCCACTGGCTACTCCCGCCGAGTTCCCCGGAGAGGAGCCCGCCCGGCCAGCTTCACGCATCGCTCGGTCGCCACGAGAAGATATCGTACCTGGTCTAGGCATCCGACGTCCACAACCTGTGCCTTCAACGTCAGCACCCGTCCAACACACACTGCTCAGTGAGAGGCGCCGCAGGGGACCCTCGGACGCATCACTGAATAGATACACTCGGGAAGAGCCTTCACCATCGACTTCGGCGCCGAAAGAATCGAGCAAGGGTAAGGGACGAGGCACCGAACAAGGTGATGATGATACACAGGATATCGCCTTTATGCGAGAATACGTCGTCGTCGAGAAGAAGCACGTCGAAGTCAATGCGTTCGCCGATCAATTAGCAGCTCAAGGGGCACAAGCACAAACGATGGCTCCAAAGGCTGGTCAAATTGTCCGCCGAGCGACGCAGCAAGGTGTACCAACGTCTACGACGGGGGCTATACCTGCCGAACGTTCCAAGGCTCTCCAGATTGCGCAGGGCAACAGACCTGGCCACGGCAGGCGGGGCTCTTACGACAAGGCCTTGTCTGCAAGTCCCAAGTCGACGACATCAGTGATATCCAAGGCGATTCAAGATGCTAGCCTGCGTCTGCTAGGGTTCAAATATCCAGCTCACCTGTTAGGAAAGGGTCCTTCCCCGCCGCATCTCTACAACCCATTCCCGGCGTATACCTCGCCAAACGCACCGCCTGGACTCCTCACGGATGGCCGGCAGAGCGGTGTGATTGACGAAGATTCGCGAGTAGCTCAGATCATTGAAGACTGCGCTACACGGAGCGACGTCGTCTGGGGTTTCGCAGAGGTCAAATTCAAACAACTGGTTCCTTTGGCACCATCGCAAGACCATGGCCTCGGAGGAGCATCCGCTGACCAAATGGCTTCGGAAGATGAGGACGGCTTGACTACCGAGGCAATCGTTGTCCTGTCGGAAGAAGCCCTCGTACTCTACGTCAAGGCCCTGTCACTTCTGGCAAAATCCATGGATATTGCCAGTGGCTGGTGGACAAGGAAAGCTAGGAGCGATCCCACAATTGTCCGCGATACCTTGGCCACTCAGAATCTTGTCATGAGAGTCAACTCGGCTGTCCAATGGGTCCGCAAGCGCTTCAACGAGACGTTGGAAAAGGCCGAGCTTGTTAGGCTCAAGCTGATCGAGGCCCAAAGGCAACTGCCAGAGGATCATCCTAGTCATCCGCAAAGCAACCAACAGGAGCTTGCCATTGCTGGCGCTTCGGGGGCTGAAGGAATTGTGCTCCCGGCTGGACTGAGTGCCGAAAAGCTCATGTACGACCGAGCTCTTGAGATGAGCCGAGCAGCTGCTATCAACGAAATCGCCAACGAAGACTTGGCCGGCTGCGAGTTGTCCTACAATACCGCGATTCGCATGCTTGAAGCCGTCTTGGATAACGACGAAGACTTTGTCAAGAACAAGACGCCAGGCAGCGCAACGGGGGATCGGGACGACGCCTCGAACATGAACCAGGACGACCAACAGGCTGTTTACAAAAGTGAGTTTCGCCAATTGTACATATTTTTATCTTAACATGCTGACCCGTGATGCTAGTGATACATATGATCAGAGGTCGTCTGGCTTCTCTGCAGAAGAAGATGCAGATGATTGCAAACGCTTCTCGATCTCAACAAAAGGCTCTCCCCAGAAGCCGTAGCGGCGAAATGACACCGCGCAGTGCACCACAGCACTGATAATACATATACTCGTCACGAATCACGAAGACACGTATAAGACTGCTTACACTCTCAACTCTTGATGCTACCATTATTACTACTATTACTCACGACGCCCCACGGCTAGCACACGAAAAGCCGATGACTCTTCTGATGGAAGAGTCTCGGTCGCGCACATCATATAACATTTTCTCACAGCTTCATCACAATAGGCGTTTGGCCAATCGGATTTGATTTTTTCATTGGGTTTCAGTTTGCTCGTACTCCCACATTTTGCACTTTTGAGGAGTATTTCTACATTACCGCCATCTTTGGAGGGCTCGACAGAGGGTCGACTCTCTTGGATCCGAAGAGCGTGCATTCGACACATGGGCATCCGCTTGCACCTAGGCCTCGCCCACTGGCGTATAGCAGGGTTGACGGTACCATTTGGCTTCTCCATCCTCGAGAGGGGCCGGAGTTGACAGTTGTGCTTGCGATTCGCAGCGTGTCACTCTTGGAGCAGATGCATTTGCCAATTCTTTCCTGGGAGCAGCATCGACTGTCCCATTTGTTGCGGTTGGCGAACATGGCGCCAAAGCATTCATTTCCTTTAGAGCTGAATACAGCAAATGGCAACTTTTTGGGCGTTCAGGGCATGGATGTTGTAGGGTATCGTGGTTTGGTCGATATGGTTTTCTTATTGTCTTGCCTGCTTCTTGACGCTCTCTTGACCTCGACATCTCTTTTTCAGGTTGTCAACTGACTCTGGTATAATCCGGGTCTCTGGAGAGATTTACAGAAGACAGGAGGGCATTGTTATAGGGCGGAACGGAACGGATGGAATGGAAGCGAACATACGCTGAGAGAATGACATCAGGAGCATTGACTCCAAGCAAGACCACGAATATTAGTGGCGAATCGAAAGAAGTAAAACCATGCACCCTGTCTTGTGGCTGTGATTATCATGATTCATTCGGGCTTGATATTTGCTGTGACCTCACTTATGCCTGAACAATTCGACTGAGCCATGGCAGAATTACACATTGACTGCTCATGAGATACACACCTCTTTCTTGAATCGTGCTTAGTAATCTTTGTATACTGTACAACAGTTCGATAATCTCGCCGCCCGATACAGATAGATTTCTGTGGCTCCAGGTGTTTGCCATCATTTGGTGATATTCTCGGTACCACATCTCATGGCTCGTATTTCTCGTATTTTCGTCAATTTCTTGTTTCTTTTATGATGTAATCGCATCGATACAATGCAGTATCATGAAACCTGGGGTCGGGGAAAGAGGGGCGCCCATACGCATCTCACATACATCTTGGATGGCATGCATATATATATCTCTACAAGGCGCAGCACCCATAGGTGGTATCGTGACGGGTTTATAGACGTGTTGCTATACTGCCGCCCCGGAGCGATCCGCTTGACACGAGGTCTTGCGAGTGTACTGTACCTTGGAAGGTCCCTGGAAAGTGGGCTCTTTTATATATATCTTGGACGGATCTGGACCCTGGGCAGGAACATGGGGTCTCCCCGTTTTGCTGCCCGGGGATGAGAGAGAGAGAGAGGACTTGTTTGTTTCCGGGGAACGAGGAGTATACTGTACTATATAAGTAGTATGAGTGATGCAATGTCTGCGACCTTGTGGTAATATCGCGAGTTGGAATTCTCCACCAGAGATAGACTTGGTGTTTCATTATAGCAAGATTGTTTGGGTTGATTTCTTGGGAGGTATGATGCAATCAGGTAGGTAGAGAGAGAGAGAGTGTGTGTGTCACATTGTGGCCCAGTCCGTGACAACCCATGTTCGTTCAAGCGAGGCGCAGGCGGCGGCGCAACATGTAATCTGTATATGCGAAACTTGACACCCGGTCGGGAGCCGAGGCTGCTTTTTTTTGTTCTTCTTTCTGGGCATATTATTATCTATTGTCTTTTTATTTTATTTTTTTCGCGCCAGGAAGGATGACGACCTGGGAAACGTAGCAGGGGCTGCGGGCACCAAGAGGCACCATGACGCGTGAAGCTGGATGTCGTGACCTATCGGAAATATGCGCCCTGCAGACCTGGCAGCAGCAGCAGCAGCAGCAGCCAGAGCAGCCGCACATCAACATGGATAGACAGTCTAGACGGAGGAAAAGGAAATGAAGCAGCGTCTCTTTACTACTAGAGAGACGCGCAGCAGCAAGATGAAAAGTGTAAGCGCAGACAAGAGGCACGCAACTGAGGAAGAGGGAAATAGGGAAATTGATCGAGGAAGATAGACGTCATTCTTCGCGCCTGCGACGCTACACCCTGGCCCCCCCCCCCAGCCTTTCAGGTACGGCGGACCGATGCAGCAGCAGCAGCATCTTATTTTTCTTTCGCTCTTTTTTCGTCCTTCTAGACCTGATTAGATCAGCAGATATAAGATTGCGCGCAGAACGCCAATATCCGTCTGGCAGTGGTGACGAGGTAGATGGGTGGATAGTGGACACTGGGGGGAGGCCTTGGGCCGATATCTACGGGATTCCGAGTATGTTCCCTTCACGTGGAACATGATGTTTTTCAAAAAAGCCTTTTATTGCTACCATCGTCAAAACGGCGAGTAAACAATTTTAAAGGCTGCGTAACCCTCGCACATGGATGGCTGCGACCATGTGGGGTGGCCTCGCGGGCGAGTTTCCCGTAAGAAGGGTTCGCTGGCGCCGGATATGATCGTTAGGGGAATTCCTAGGGCCCAGGGGGGGTGACGATGTTTGACTCGGGGAGCCTAATCAATCCAGAAGAGAGAGATGTTGTTATCGTATGTTATCCATCTGGTATGGATATAGGCTTGGTATGTCATCGTCGTGGCACATGTCACTAGTGGAAAGAGAGAGGGCAATCTAACGGGTGAGGAGCGTACCCATTTATATGACCCAATACCCACGTGGTAATATGCATGGGCAGATACGATAGATACAGGTACCGATGGTGGTATGTAGTGTACTGTGTAGTAGTATAAGAAGCCTGTTTGGAGGCATACGGGGTGTGACGAGGATAACGATAGTGCGACAGAGGCAAGAAGAGAATTGAGAGTAAAAGAGTGCCGATCACCAGCAATATCTGCGAAAATGCCAAAATGCGTGACCGCAGATACTCGAGCCCCTGGATAATACATGGTTCGGAAGAGTTCTAGACCTCCAAGGCAGCTGGTCCGAACCGAGAGGTCAGCGCTCGATATGGTGAGATCGACGGCACCACGCGCTGGTATGCATTTTTTTTTTGTTGCTGGCACTCCTGGTCCAGGTCCAAGATCCCCTGGGAAAGATCATGAACAGGTTTGAGGGGGGTGTGGCCGCAGATCGCTGGGCAGGCAAGGCCCAAGCAAGAGCCAGAGCGCAGCGCAGATCGAAGCGGCACTAGACGGGTCGCTATAATCTAGGTAGCGCGCGCTTCGTGGGCTATTATTCATGGCCTGATGGAGGTGATGGATGAGCGGCGTCCGACTACTGTGGGGCTATAGCCTCTCGTAAGATGGGAGTTTCCCGCCGAGTCAGTGGTTACAGGAGTCGTGACGAACGAGTCGAGATACGGGACCGCTCACGAACCAACTCAAAAACTCGGGAGCGGCGGAACAGAGGTCGCTGACCCGCTTGGAAAGAGCTTCTCCGGCATGGAGATGAGCGCGCCGGCCATCCGGTTGCTCTCTTATTCGCGAGGCACGGTGTGGTGAGTTTTGGCGTATGCCCGCATCGTATCCCAACTTCCCAAGTGCTTGGCTCACAATGGGAAGAGCCGTCAGAGGTGAGACAGCTGCGAACGGCGGTTGCTGATAGTACGTAGCATTCTTGGTAGTTGCCGGCCGGCCCTCCAAACGGCCGTTTGCGGCGAACAGACAATAAGGAGAGTCTGGGCAGCACTGACGTTACCTACCTCTACTTACAATGTTCGGCTGTTGTTCTTGAAACATGATACCTGTACAGAGGCTCCGGTGCCTGGTGTGAAGGATTCAAGTTGGATTCAGCGCAAGGGTTGAAGCCACTTGTCCAGGGCTCAAGGCGGCCGTATATATCCCACTTTGCTGCCAATTGGACAGTAAGCAATCGATGCCTACCAAAGGATATTTTTACGCGCATTTCATCCTGTGTTCAAACTTTGAAGTAATGACTGTAGTATGAGCCAACGTTCAGAATCACATACACGAAGCAAGGAAAAAAAAAAGAATGGTTCAATTCCGATCGAGTTTAGCTTTGCAACAGCCGAAATTGCAGCCCTGGGGCAGTCGAGGCAGTTTGAAGGTCTCGAACGTTAAAAGCAACAGGGAAGATGGAGGAAAAAAATATTGATTGGACAGAGTGTATCCTCTAGCTACCGGTTGATCATCTTGGTGTGCAGATCGTTTGTAGAACAAAACGCGAATCAAAACCACGAGATCAATCGAGATATTTTAGGTACCTCGGGGATTTCGCATGAGGATCTCTGTCACTTCCTTCATTGCAGTCCAGTGCTGGGTGGAACGGCTATCAAGCTTGGTGGTTAGGGATCCCTGAAAATTGTTGAGTCAGGTCATGAGCAGGGTGACAAGGTCCCTGATATCTTTCATTGGGTGGCCAGAGTGGGAACAATGAAGCTCTTGAAGATGATTTTCCTTGAGACGCGTCGATCCGGCCTGGGTATTGACTTGAATGGGCACCGGCCAAGATGCACGGCACCGCACCACGCGCACCAGATCGATCGCAGTCTCTCTCGGGTCAAGCGAACGCATTCTCCATCCCCGTATCACTTGCTTGCGTCGAAGATGCCTGCCTGCCTGCCTGCCTGCCTGTCTGCGTAGTTGAGGCGAGCGAGCTTCCTGGGGCTGAGTGACTGGTGAAGAGAACAAACGCCTGTGTCTGATCTTCCGAACAACTAAACTGGGTTGAGAGGCGTGGCTTGTTCAAGTGCTACCGCCTTTGGTTAAGCGCCAATGGACGGAAAGCTAACGAGGGTAGCTTGAGCCCTGGTCCCATAGGAATCATTGCTAAAAGGCATGAGCCTACGTCGCCTGTCCGCCGTTGATTGTTTAACTCATGTGCTCTCATCAGATACATGACTGGTGAGTATTCATCCAGTCTTCTGTCCGTAGACATTCGTCTTTGCTGGCTCCTGCCGAAAGGAAAAGATTCAGAAATGAAAAACATCGAATTGGCCCATCTGGACACTTTACAGCCTGCCTGGATTGCCCAAGAATTTAAAAAAAAAAAAAAAAAGACTGCTCGTTTATTTCGGTCAATCCGTCCAATTGGATCAGCTGGACCGAGCAGCCAAAGCATGATTGATGTCCTGTCCTGTGCTGTCTGTCCTAGGTTTAGAGGGAAGCTCAGCGCGAGTCTTGCGTACGTCGTCCAAAAATAGCGACGGCCGGATTTCTGATGCCCAGCGACCAATTTCTTTCTCTGCCTTGTTTGTCTACATTACAGTACGGTTTAGTACACCAATGATGAAAAGTCACAGCCGATCACAGGCACAGAGTACCCCATAGAGTCCACGCTTATGGTCAAACCTCCGCTCATATGCATGCACACTCTATTTTGCTGCCGGAGAGCACAGAACGCAAGACAAGAAACGAAATGAGAGAAGAGACGATTATGGTGCAAACAGGGGAGAGGAGAGATCACCAACCCGTCGACGGCATATGCCGCCAGGTACCCATTTAGACTCTGGCAGCTTTTTGCATGTATTGATTGTTTGATTTTACCTTGTTCGTTCATTGATCTTTATTGTATTGCGACGAGGAGACAGCTAACCTACCTTGTTCCTGCTCTAACACTAGTCTGGCCTAAGCTAGTTGGCGGCCAGTGATGAGTCTCCAGTCGAGGTAGTCCAGTCCAGTCTGTCTCCAGTCGACCGCCGACACCAGACATCCAATCCACCCCCCAGTCAGTCGCCTGTCGCCCACTGGCCAGCACTGATCAGCGACCGCCCCCCCGAGCCCAGCTCGACCTTTCCCCAGCATCCCAAATCAGCCTTTCTCCCACTAAAACTACCGTCAGCATCCCTCCCACCCCCCAAGCATTATTGCCTACCTGACCTACCTTGCGCACAGAGCAACAACACCACGCTGCCCACTCGTCGCAACCCATCGCACTAGCAACTCCCGCCTCATCAAGCTGCCGTGCGCTGCCTCCCGAATGTACCACGGCGTCCGCTGCTCCTCTCCGCTCGTCACGAATCTGTTGTGATTCTCTGCCGACATTCCGGAGACCTCAACTGCGAGTCGCCGTCTAGTCGCCCCCCGCCCCGACGACGACGCCGATACGATACTGCCCACGACGGTCGCGGTCGCCCGCGCGTCATTGTTCCCACCATGACGTCCGCCGCCGCACCCTCCAAGCCAGCGCCGACGAGCCCGCCACAGCACCTCGCACAACCCTCCTCCGCCGTTCCTCAGTCGCCCCCGAGCAAGCGGGACCTCAAATCCTGGTGGAAGCGCTTTCAGGTCCAGTCCAAACATCAAGAAGCCCAAGGTAAAACGCCCGCCGTCCCTCCTTGTCTGCTGCCCGACCTGCATCACATCCAGACCCTTTCATCGATTGTCTGCCAGCTCAAGGCAGGCACGAAATAGACTCCAGCGCGCGATCTGTTGGCCACTCTCCCAGGACCAGTCTCGCAGTCGACTGTCGGGTTCTGAAATCCAGACAAGTCGGGGCTGGGCTGGGGATGATTGACCCTTTGATGCTTCTCCCTTCCCCTCCCTCCTCTATTTTGAACATCAGTCGGGCAGATGTGCACCTGCTGCTATCATTTCGCGGAAACTCCTGCCATAGCCACTGTCTGTCACAATGTCACTAACCAAGTCGACACAGAGACCCGACCTCATGGCATATTCGGCGTCCCTCTACGCCAGAGCATTACCTACGCCAATGTGGCCATCTCGCTTGTCGATGACGATGGCAAGAGCTACATCTACGGTTATGTTCCAATCGTTGTCGCAAAATGCGGTGTATTTCTGAAGGAAAAAGGTTCGTCGCCCACCACACCTGTTTTTGTCACGGAGAAGTGACATCACTGTCGCCTGTATCGTGGGGCCGTTGCTGACATGTCGCCACAGCTACCGGTGTGGAGGGCATATTCCGTCTGAGCGGCTCCGAGAAGCGCATCAAAGAACTGAAACAGGCATTTGATTCCCCGGATAGATATGGCAAGGGTCTCGTCTGGGACGGTTACACGGTGCACGACGCGGCTAACGTACTTCGGCGCTACCTCAACGACCTGCCTGAGCCTGTGGTTCCACTGGATCTGTACGAGAAGTTCCGACAGCCTCTCAAAGGACATACCAAGCAGGCAGTGGGCGATGTCGAGGGCACTCAGCTGGCCGACAACTTCAACGAGGTCGAGGCTATTGACAAGTATCAGGACCTGATCAAGATACTGCCCCCGCTCAACCGGCAGTTGCTTCTCTACATTCTCGATCTTCTCGCCGTTTTTGCTGCCAAGGCCGACGAGAATCGCATGACGGCCCAGAACTTGGCTGCCATTTTTCAGCCAGGAATGCTTTCGCATCCTAACCATGCCATGGCCCCGGAAGAATACCGACTCAATCAGTGTGTCATCATCTTCCTCATTGAGAACCAGGATCACTTCTTGATCGGAATGCAAGGCACCGCAGCCGACGAGAGTACCAAGCAGGCCATTGAGAAGGGAACGCCCGTCATCGTTGCCCCTCCCGTGACGCCGAACAAGAACCGTAGCACAGGAGTGGTCAGAACTGCTTCCAATGCCAGCGCAGGCGCCGAGAGTGTTAGTCGCGATGGCCAGATTCGTCGGAACCGCTCAGTGTCATCGAGGCACTCTCGCCAATCCAATGGAGCCTCAACGCCGGGGAGCCCAGCGCTGGCCACAACTCCCATCACTGCAACAAGCGGCGGTGGTCTAGGTAGGAGCAACACTGTTCCGTCCAAGAGGTCTCCGCATATTCCCTCGGGCCGCTTTCAGCGACAGGGTCAAGACGGCTCATCGGCTGCCGGTCAAGCATCAGGTCCGCCATCACCAGCTGCGAACAAGGCCATGCATCTGGCTGTAGGCGATACGCCAGTCCAGTCGTCTGGAGTGGCCCCGATTGTTACACAACCTAGTGCTCGGGAATTCAGACTGGCTCCTAACTCAGCTGGTGCTCCCCAGAAGAGTAGCGAGAGGCTCTTGGACCCCTCATCGGCAGCAGGTTCGGAAACTACCACACCCGCCAAGGAGCGAATCATACAGAACCTGTTCAACCTATCGCCGCCCGATGCCGAGAAGAGACAGCCAAACAAGCTCCGCAAGAAGAGGATACCAGGTAGCGCTAATCCTAGTGCGCAAAGCTCTACCGCTTCCCTCACTCATTCCGGAGCTGTTTCGCCTGCTCACGAGACCAGCAATCCTTTTGACAAGTCTACCCGCATAGAGCCCACGGTTCCCGAGCATGCCCCTGTAGAGACGTCCTCGGAAGCAACGCCGACGGCGTCGACAGGCTCTACGAGCACCGTGCAACCGACAGAGCCGACGCAACAAAACCCGCCTACGCAGCCGATACAGCCTACACAGCCGACTCAACCTACGCAACCCACTCAGCCTACGCAGTCTACGCAAGGTGCGCAGGTTGCGCAGCCCGAGCCGACCAGAACTCTCAAGCCCAAATCATCACCACCTACCTCGCTTCACTCTTCCTTCAATGAGGGTTCAGATTTGGAACATTATGACGACAATGCTTCGAACTACGGGCTTGACCAGGATAAGGAGAGAAAACGCCGCTGGAGGTTGTCGAGGAGGAAGGAAGATATGCCCGGCGCCTACAACGCTCATTACCACAATCTCGGAGTGCACAATCACGCCGAAGGAAGTACATCATCCGTTGGTAGCGGAGGAAGGGTACGAAAGAGTTGGACCGGCGAATCATCCGATGTCGCCGCTACTCTGGCAGAGACCGAGTCGGCCAGGGAAAGAGATGAGTCGAGAGGTCCGCTAGGTTGGATCAAGACCAAATACCGCGAAGTAAAGGAGACGGCCGACCAGAAGCGGACAAAGTCGCCGCCCGAGGATCAAAGCATCCACGGTTTCTTGCCGCGGCGTGGAAAGAGTATCGACATGAAGAGAGGTCCCGAGGAGAAATCGGAGCCAACGAGTGAGCCGCACAATGTGCCCTTACCCATGTCACCGCCTCCGGGACGGACTACGCATGAGGAGCCCCCCAAGGCTTCTTCTTAGGAGGAAGACGCTTTACTTTTCATGCAAGTATAGGTCATGGTACAAAATATGCGATCACGCGAATAAAGGGTGGAAAGCGAACTGTCCTCCAACGAGTTTTATGGGATGTTTTGGCGGGGAGTAAGTGGACATCAGATCGTTTTCAAATTTTCCAAATTTTCTTCTTTTTTTCGAAAAAAGGGGATTTCGAGTTCAAAAAATGATCCTCTAAATGTCTTGCGTTTCTTAGAGAGGAGGCTATCATGTCTGAAAACGTTTATATGGGGGACTTTTTGTTTTCGAAAGCAAACAAGAAAAAAGTTGCCTGGGCGAGGATGATGAGGGGAACTGAAAAGGAAAAAGTGGCGACGAGCTCGCTTCTTTATATGCATATACCCCAAATCGTTGCCACGACTCCTACAATACAATGTAATATCAGGTCTCATATACCCTGCCTTGTTGTGAATGGAGTATAAGAGGAACCCGTGATGACTTGAA
Source organism: Pestalotiopsis sp. DP-2020a (assembly GCA_018115615.1). Classification (NCBI taxonomy): domain Eukaryota; kingdom Fungi; phylum Ascomycota; class Sordariomycetes; order Amphisphaeriales; family Sporocadaceae; genus Pestalotiopsis; species Pestalotiopsis sp. DP-2020a. Next base: position 222,548 of record JACVEI010000173.1, on the reverse strand, counting down.
ATATTGAAGGGGATGTGTTGAGATTTACAAGTTGTGAATGGCCGCGGTCACGCGAGTTGGGTAGTCCAGCAGTCGAAAAGGGATGGTCATTTATATGCAATCACGGCAACAAATAAAGCTCTGGGGAGAACATTCTTCTTTTGGAGGTTGTCCTCTGTTTGGATAGAGGCTCTACTTGGGGTATCAAACTATTTTGTATCCTAGCTGTCAGGCATGTCTACGTGTAGTAACCATCATGATGTTCTGCTTTTCTTCGCCTTCTATGCAAGACTGGCTCTCGCCGAATGATCCAGAACGCTCACCACAACTTAATACATGTACTTGAACTCGGGGTTCAAATCTCCCAGCTCCGACTTTTCGTAATCCGACAGGCCGACGTCGCGGACGGACCGGGCGCGGCGCCTGTTCTCGATCATCAGGGAGACGAGGTAGGCCACCGAGGCGAGGCCGCTGAGGGCGGTGAAGGCGATGGCGATGGCGTAGCCCTTGACGTAGTGGGGCGCGTCGGCGTCGAGGAACGCGTACGTGGCGATGATGCCGCCAATGTTGCCGAAGCCGACCTGCCAGGCGACGCCGATGGAGCGCCGGTGGTGCCCGCCCAGGTTCATGTTGAACCAGCAGACGATGATGGGCATGGCGCCGTACGTGCCCATGACGACGAGGAACAGCGCCGCGTACTCGAGGTGCAGGTTGTCGTGCACTGAGACCAGGATGCCGAAGCCCGTGATGGAGAGGCACAGGGGCACGATGGCGAAGAGCGCCCGGTGCCGGAACATGTCGGAAAAGGCCGCGATGATCAGCGAGAAGATGAAGGATACGGCCCACGGCGGCACGGACCGGAGCTGTGTCTGGATGGCGTCGAATTGGTACGTCTTGATGATCTGCGGCGCGAAGAAGGCGTAGCCATAGGCCTGTGGTGGCGTCAGCATATTCCTTCCGTGGATTCTTGTGTGTGCAAAATTTACCGGGACAATGAGGCCGAAATACATGAGACCTCCGAGCCAGACCTTGTAGTCTTTCATGACGGTCACCACATCGCGGAATCCCACCTTGCGCTCGGCGGCGCTGTGGCCCTGGTCCGCCTGGAGACGAGCGCGGAGGTAATCGCGCTCGTCTTCTCGGAGCCAGTGGGCCTGTTCTGGGCTGGAAATCGAGTCAGTCGAGAGACATAGGAACAAGGTCATGCCGACTTACAAGGATGGGAAGAAGAAGAAGAATACAAAGGCGACCAGGACGGTCAGAACTCCCTCGAGGATGAAAATCCAGCGCCAGCCGGAGTAGCCGCGAATGCCGTCCACTGATTTTGGTTGTTAGTTTTCTGGTCAAGAGGGTTACGGCTCAAGTACTCACTCTTTCCAATGGCCGAGGCCAGCAAGCCTCCAAAAGCACCCGCGAGACTGGTGGAGGAGAAGAAGAGACTGTAGCGCTTCTGCGCCTCGCTGCGCTTGTACCACATTCCTGGACACGGCGGGTCAGCCTACAATTCCGCCAACGTTGCGATATTCCAGCATTACGCGACAACTCACCCAGGAGGTAGAAGCAGCCCGGAAACATGCCCGTCTCGAAGAGGCCCAGGAAGAAGCGGCAGGCCAAGAGGCCCGAGTAGTTCTGCACCACGCCCTGACACACGGACACGATACCGAATCCCATCATGCAGCCCGGAAGCGTAGAATTCTCGTGTTAGTTGAGGTGGAACGCGGGGAGTGGGAGAAGTAGACGTGGACTTATCATATCTTGGGCGACAGACGCTTCAGGAGAATGTTGCTCGGGATTTCGAAAAACACGTATGGTATGAAGAACATGGTCAATGCTGCAAGCAAACAAGTCAGTTCCGAGGCCTCAAGAGATCGCGTAGAAGGGGTACGGGATTCATCTACTGACCAGTATTGTACTCCGTGCCGGTCAAATTGAGATCGGTCACGAGGTGAAAGGTCTTTGCGTTGGCAATGTTGACGCGGTCCAGAAAGGCCAGGAGGTACATGATGATGACGAACGGCATCAGGCGCATGTCGATGCGCTGGACCATGTGGCGCTCCGTGGTGTGCGGCGGGCACACGACGCCGAGCTCGTCGTAGACCATGTCTCCGACGTGCCCGGCGTTGTCGTCGCCGGCAACGTCGGCTGGGAGCATGTCAGCACTCGGCACGACAAGGAGGTGCGTGTTGGTACGATAAAATGCCGTTTGTAAGTCCTAGCTGGTATATTTCCTTTGCGAAGGAGAATATACGGCGAGGAAGATCAATTATGCCTACCTTTCTTGCCTGAAGCGAACATGACGCCAGCTTCTTCTCTGACTTTCAGCTGACTGGACTACTACACCTCTCTCTGCGCCGATGACTATACTTGAAAAGGGTCGCTGGTAGAAGATGAAGGAAAAAGGAAAGTAAGCGTGCTTGGCGGCGGTTCAAGAAAGAAAGGAAAACCGTCAGCCCGAATGCTTAGCAATACGGAATACCGATATAGACGCACAAACCGGGCAAATAGAATCGCTCGCCAAAAAATAATAATAAAAAGGCGAGATGCGACAAACTGACAGGCTGGTCGTGAGTAAGGTCCGAGTCCGGATCAGCGCTGTCCTGAATGGGGCCCTGGGTCTATTCCCCAAATGGGGACCCTGTCGGGGAGTGTGGGGAACGTTGCACCTCGGTAGGATCCATGAACGCTGACGGTGGAAAGCCAGCCCATGGGGAAAATCCCTTTTAGCGCAGAGGGCCCGAGACATTTGATGGGCAAACAAGTAAAAGCGCCCATTCTCTGCGCCCTAGCCAACACCCGTTGCGCAACCAATCACACGTCAAGTGTGCGCCCTGTGACTGTGATATGACTGCGCTGGTACTGGCGTACATATCTCTTGCACGAGTTGGGGCCAGGGAAGCTTTGTGAGCACACGCGGAACGGCGGCCGATGGAAGACCGTCTTTCGAGTACCTCCGGGTTCCGATGTCTAGCTGCCGGTGGACGCTATATTCTGTCAGGGACTGGATTATATACATCTCCTCATGACACAATGCAGTTTACCCCGGAACCCCACTTGTACTACTGACCAGTACCTAGGCATCCGCATTGAGAGTATACATCAGAGTCCCCCAGCCCAGTTGGTCATACCCGCCACTAGTCGACCCGTAATCCCCGCTGCCGCCCTCGGCGCCGCCATTCGCCGCGTTCACCGCGTCCCGGTACTGCTCGGTCCACGTCACGTTGAGTCCCTTCAGGGCCCCGTAGTGGTTGTAGAGCAGCTCCCAGATCGGCCGCTGGTCCCCGCGGTCCGTGGCGCTGATGGTCGGCAGGTCGAGCTGGCCGTTCGAGTAGGCCGTGTAGGGCACGTCGTAGCCGAGATTATACTTGGCCATGTATTCGGCCCTGGGGAAAAGGTCATGTTAGTTCAAGCTCGAGATTTCAACAATGGACTGTGGTTCAGCTTACGCCGAGAGAATAATGCTGTCATTGTTGGACATGATGCTGTCGTCTCCTTGGTTATACGCCATGAGTCCGATAGGGCCCAGGAGAGCAATCTCGAGCATGCCGTGGCCTTGGTCCCTCCCGGACTCCTGCGTCTGCCCCAAGATCTGCCCGTCGACGGTGTGAAGAAAGGGCACGACCCGGTTGATCTGCCCGTTGGTCGGGCCGTCGAAAAACCACTGGTACCCCTGGTCGTACATGGTCTCGTTGTCCGAGAGGATACCGATCGCCATGGCCGACGCCATATTGCACAGGTCCCAGTTGGCGTAGACGCCGGGCGCGTACTGCGCGTACTCGCCGGCGTCGTGGTTGACGAACCAGTCGTTGACCTTGGCGTAGAAGACGTCGACCATCATGGTGACGAAGGCGTCAAAGTTGCCCCAGGAGCTGTAGTCGCGCATGATCTCGCCGGCCTGCGCGAACTCGTAGCCGTAGATCCCGGACGCCAGGTACTGGTCGCTGTCGCCGCCGAGGGCTGTCAATGTCGACGACCACGCGTCCAGGACCTTGATCGCCGCGTCGCCGTAGGTCGAGTCTCCAGTGACTTTCCAGCATACGGCAAGGGCGTACGCGGCGGCAATGTCCTCGTAGAGGTACTGATAGTTCTCGGCGTTGGTCCCGTCGGAACCACGATAGACGACGGGAACGGCCTGGGGCGAATAGCCCGAGTCGGCATACGGGCTAGATATCAACTTGTTCCATGCTGTGCTCCAAGGTTCGGTGGCAGAATCGACATTGGACGTGATGCGTTCAAAATCGGCTGCGGTATGAAGAAGACCGGGATGAACAAAAGCAGCAGCAGGTAAAACTGCCCCGAGAACGTTCAGGAGATTAAACAGCATGATCGACCAAGTCTGAATTGCTAGGCAATAATACAGAGGCAAAAGTGTGATATGGCAAGCAATGGGAAGCCAAACATACCACCGCTTGATTTCTAACCGTACTGTATATATACATCGAGCTTTTTTGTTCAGACCTCTTGATAATGAAATTACAGGCTGCATAATTGTTCGCCGGGCAATGACATTCTTGATTCCATCGTATAATCGAAGTTAGTCAAGGATGTTCAGGTTCCGCCAATCGTCGTGAGCTTGTTTCAAAGGCAACTTGTTCTCTTCTATAGCAATTTAGTAGAAACCAGGAGGCTCCCTGTCACGCGGGGCCTGAACCCCTGATTCGTTTCCGTGATGTCCGTCCTGAATGTCAGTCGTTTGAGAATCTCAATGGTGGAGAATATATCGAGGATGCAATCTTTTCAAGAACAACTTGCGCGTTCTTCTCCAACTGAAAATATATCATCACACCTATATATGCGGCGGCCGGATTCATACAAGGCCCGGGTCCGGATCGGCACGTCGAAATTGTGCTGGTTTTTCCCTGTGAAAGCGTGGTGCCGATATCGCCCCTGAATCACCGTACTGCCAGGTTGACGGGGAGGACTAGTCTCACAAGGGACTAGGTTAACTTGTCAACAGACATATTCCCCGTCATATCCGCCAGCTGTGCAGCGCGGAAAGAAATCTGGTGGGTACTTTGACACAGTCGGTGGCCGGTAGGATTCCGGACGTGCTCGGCCCATCTTAGCCAGCGGGAGCGGTCCATTGTCTCTGATTCTTGGTTGACAAGTCCGACATGGTAATCAGTCGATCGGTCCGTTGAGGGCCAAATTCTTTGCTTTCGCCAGTGACACTAGGGGTTCTTGGTGAACCGCGGTATAGAGTCTGGGACATTGTAGCGCCGTCATGTTCGTCGCTCGGCTTTCGCAGTCGTTAGGTGTGTTGGTCTGTGATACTGCACACATTCGCGTATTGACGGGGCCGGCGTAGATTGAGTGTGTCGGCCTCGAGCTTTGCGGCCGCATCAGACTTTGCGACGTAACTTGCAGTTGGTCATCATGTTCCTGAAGAGAAGGCTTACTGTTCTGGTCGCGCAAAGCTTCTTTGGACGACCAAGAATAAAGCCATCCAATCCGACGATGGAAATTGTTCAGCATCTCCAGGTCGGGCGGCTCCTAGGTAGACTAGCTAGCCCTACGTTTTTGTTTTAGACAATTCCCCGGCCATCCCACAGGAAGGAGCCGCTTTTTCCAATGCGGGGGAGCCCCTCATCCGCGACGCCCCGGCGCCTTCCTCCAGAAAGTGGCACACGGCGTACCCAGAACCTGCCCCGCAGTTCGTGTCACTACCTATTTCAAATTTGTATGTTCTCAACTGTGAGGAAGCAGGTCAGGTACCTTACGGACGTAGCTCTCGGCCTCTGCTTCCATTGACATCTCTTCACTCGTGCAACATGTTCGCTATCTAGAATGTATACTCAGATGGATCTGCCAACAGTCTTGTGTCGTCATGAATAGTTCGATTGCTTTGATCGCAAGCTCGTACATGGCAAGACAGACGACAAGCTGATGGCCTCGGCGGCGTCTAATATGTCTCGGCTGAGGCAATGCCTGAGACGTGATCTGGATCAGACATGCCACAGCTAGGAACTTTGAATCAAGACACTATTGTGGTTTTCTAGAATTGTATGACCCGGTGCTTCGATGCAGATGCAGGCAATCTGATCTGGGTTTGCGTACAGGTAACTTGCCAGATGACAGAGGACTGACGTACGCAGCGGTGGGGCGTGTGTACTCCGTACATTGACCAAATCCCCCGATAACTGATCTACCTACGCCATGTCGGATGCATGCTGACGAGATCTATCCCACTATGAAATGGGCTGCCCGGCCTGCCGGTACTTTATTCGTAAAATGAATGAACATATCTCTGGAAATGGTCTCGCCCGGGATGCTAGTATTTCCATCAATGGGTATGGCGAGCTTACAATCCCATCCGCTGAAAAGAATACTGGACGGACCTCAACTGGACGTTATCTGCTTCCACTGGCACGGACCGACTACCGGTGCCGATCACCGATCAGGGTTCCTTGCCGTAGTAGTAAGCACGCCTGTTCCCAGCCTGCCAGACCAGCCCAGCCCAGCAGCTCCCTGGATGGAATAAATTACAACAAGATACGCCATCAAGGCCGCCGTTCGCGGTATTTCATCTGGCCTTTTATGATCTACGACAGCAACATTATAACTGTTTTTGCATTTCTCGAACTTGGGACAATACACTCCCTTCGCTAATCGTGCAACCTGTGCCTCAGGTCTGTATAAATGTACGCTACGTCATGACGGTTCTTCGGCTCCTGCCTCGCCACTTCTCTTTTAGTCGACTCACGATCTCTTTAGTCGGCTCACGATGTTGTAATTCCAAGGACTTTGAATGGGACGGAAAATCGCCAATCAATTATGCAAATGACCATGTGCCATCAGGCCTAGTCGTCATCATAAACGCCTATCTATCTGTCCGTGGACGAGGGTCAATTCTCATGGGTCGATTAATACTACATACATAACACCCCGGCAAGCCTGGCAACCTGCCCCATCACAACAGGGCCGCTAGCCAGATCCTACATCTCCCAGGTGCCCGGGAACCTCGAGCAGCGGCGCGGCCAGTGGACAGGACCCCACAAAGTCAAGCACGCAATCCACGAAACTTATCTCACGCCAGTTTTGGTGTGTCACTGGGCAAAAAGACTGATGGAAAAGTCTCTTTTTAAAGTAAAGTTCTGACAAGACTTTTATTGGTAATTGGATGTGTGTGAAAAGTGCGGTGCCGTCTTGTCTTGGAAGCAGGATGGGAGAAGCCACCAGTTTCGGGCCCATCCAGTGTCTTTTCTCTCTGGCGCATCAGTACCTAGGGGCCAGAGACGTTGCGCCAATGGCGTGATTGTGAGGCTGAACCGATCGGAGAGAAGATGGGAAAGAGTACTTTAGAATGCTTGCCTCTGCTTCCTGCTTATTACCTAGGACATGGTCTTCTTGGTCCCCAGTTTTAGCGATTCCTACAGGTACGGCTAACCCAAGCTTAGCTGCTCTTTCTGTGGGAAAATTACCAGGTTTCGTCAATACCAACGTTACAGCACCTTGCTCGAGTCGCTCGTACGTCCAACTCATTCGCCGCTAGCTGCCTTTTTTCTCTTTAATCCGCCTGTTCGTTCTTTTAAACTCGCTCTTCTTATTACCCAGGAGGCCACCCAGAATAGTCTTTTGCAGCAGTATCAAACTCTGGCGCGTATTCTTCTCTCTTTTTGGTCGTCGAGTACATAAGTTACCCGGCCTGAATTTGGATTCGAAAGACAACCCGTCTCTCCTAACCTAACCTAGGCACATACATCGACTCGGATAGCACTTCCCGCCGCCACCCGTTGCTTCTGCTCGTGGTGACCGCATCTGTCAGTTTATTGACATTCCATATTTGCGCGTTCGTCTCGGACGCTTTCATTCGCCATGGGTTTCGACACGGCGTCTGATCCTCCCTCCAAGGGAATCGCTGATGAGCGAGGCGCTCATGTCGCCGCCGAGCCAGGTCGCCCTCAAGGTCTCTCCGCCTGGTTTGGCGGCCCCAATGTTCGAATCGGCCGGCGCATTTCGCCTTTAGTCGCACCCATTGGATCAGAGGCCGCCGCGACCTCGGACAGCGATATCAACAATGCCGAGGACATCATGATGAAGCAGAAGAGCGACGAGGAGAACGCCGCCATTCAGTATCGCACGTGTAGCTGGCAAAAGGTGCGATACTCAGATCTCTCATCTTGGCCCCAAGACATCTTCCCGCCCGCCCAGACGGCAGCCAAGGCATGGCATGCGCTAATCTTGAGATTTTAACAGACTGCCGCACTCTTGTTCTCCGAATACATTTGTTTGGTATGTGCCGCCTTTTCGAGAGTAAAACATATGAGGGCATTGTAAAATGATGCGCCCAAGTATATTTACAGTCGCAACATCGTTTACCTAGATGAAAAGCAACTAATATCATGACAGGCCATTATGAGCTTTCCCTGGTCATACAGTGTTCTTGGCCTCGTGCCTGGGTGAGCACCATCCTCTGGTGGAAACCTTGTCTGCGCTCGTTATACTAAACCTTTGCTTACAGTCTCATCCTCACCATTGTCCAGGCTTTGCTCGTCTTGTATACGTATGACTCCCAACTAAGCGCTACTGCATGATCGCAATGCTGACATGAATCAATCAAGCTCGCTTATCTTGTGGGAGTTCTGCCTGAGGCATCCCGAAGTTCGCGATGTATGCGATATTGGCCAAATGTTGTTCTGGAACCAGAAATGGGCTTGGTGGTTCACTGCTGTCATGTTTGTCTTGAACAATACCTTTATCCAGGTGAGCTGCTCTTGAAGCCGAGCCCAACTATCGTGATTTGCCAATGTTGACGAATTAACAGGGCCTCCACGTTCTCGTTGGAGCCAAGTACATCAACACCATGATCGGCTCGGGCGACCCGGGCGTGTCCTGTCAAACTGTGTCTTTTGGCATAATCATGGCTCTCGTCTCCTGGATATGCTCTCTGCCCCGAACATTTGACATGTTGTCAAAGTTGGGCACGGCATCAGCTTTCTTCACATTCATCTCGGTCATTCTGGCTACCATTTTCGCCGCCATTCAATCCGAGCCAGCCGGCTTTACCGAGACGCTGGGAGCCCCTTTGGTCACCGCTATCCCGATCGCGGGAACCTCTTTCGTCTCTGGTCTCAACGCATTCCTCAACATCAGCTACACCTTTATCGGCCAAATCACCTTGCCTAGTTTCATCGCCGAGATGAAGGAACCTCGAGACTTTCCCAAGGCCTTGTGGGCTTGCACCATTCTCGAGATCCTTGTATTCAGCATCGTGGGAGCTGTCATCTATGCCTATGTCGGTAACCAATACATGACTGCGCCAGCTTTTGGATCCCTTGAGGAGCTTTATAAGAAGGTCAGTACAGCCCAAAGCATTTCTGCGGATCGCAGTGATCACTAACTTACTATTTCAGATATCCTTCTCTTTCATGATTCCAACTTTGATCTTCCTGGGTGTGTTGTACGCTTCAGTATCAGCCCGCTTCATCTTCTTCCGCATCTTCCAGAATTCCCGCCACAAGAGTGAGCACACTCTTATTGGCTGGGCCAGCTGGGCTGGAATTCTTTGTAAGTTTCAATGGATATCACGTACCTTATCATTTCTAACCAGCATTATAGTGGCAACCTGGATTTTGGCCTTCATCATTGCCAACGTCATCCCCTTCTTCAGTTCACGTGAGTACAAACGCCTCCCCCGTTTCCATAATTTGGCAAGCTAACGGCGTCTCTAGTACTATCTCTTATGTCTTCACTCTTTGACTCATTCTTTGGGTTCATCTTTTGGGGTGTCGCATACTTTCGAATGCGGAGGGCTGATGGATCGGTCTCCATCATGGGAAATCGATCTTTCCGTGGTTGGTTCGAGGGCATTCTGAATATTGTGGGTTGATAAACTTCAGTCTGTCCCAGTTAACGCTCAGCTAATCACTCCCACAGATTATCATCACCACCGGATTCTTCTTCTTGACTGCTGGAACCTATGCCTCAGTCGAGGGTATCCTCCTTGAATTCGAGGCTGGGTCCGTTGGCAGCGTTTTCCAGTGTACAAGTAATGCTATTTAAAATCAACACCGGGGGAAGACGAGATTCAGCGGTATACGAAGATTACACGAGACTGGCCCAATCCGGCCGAGGACAAGATCGATTCTCGGAAAGCTGGTCTACAGCAGTACAATGGGAAGGTTTTGCGTTCAGGATTTGGGGTTTGCAAGGTTCAATTTTCGGCCACTGCATCATCATTGAATTATAGTAATGAAAGAAGAGACTCACCAATGGTGGGCTCTTCAAGATCCATTGTCGAGCAAAGCATCCAGTGGATGCGGACCAAAGTCCTCACGAGGACGTACGTCTCTGGCGGACTTGGTTTCACTTTTACAAAACACAATCGTCCTGACCAATGCTAACAGTACCAGACCTGTTCTAATTATACAGATACCACGCGCCGCAGAGACCACGCGCCGTCTCTGTCGTCCTCCACCGATGTCGTAGTGCCGGTCACCTTGGCACACGTCAACAAACACGCGACCCAGACTAGGCAAGTATCAGTACGACCATACGCGCAGGATTTGATATGTGAACACTGTTGCCTTTCTGTGCCAAGGAGAGCGGATGAAGCACTTGGCGCCCATCTACGGATTGCTTGTTCTTTGGCATACTGTGACCGAATCATACGATGTTGCCATTATTGTGAACGCTTTGAGCAGAAGATCAATCACATCAGCTGTAGCGAACACCGGGTTCTATTCAGGCTGGTACTCGGTACGCTTAAGATTCTCCATGTTCTGTAGGAATCCGCTTTCAGGAATTTCCTCGCCCGGGGGACAGACTGGCGGTCCCTTTGATGGGGGCGATGGCTTCGGTGGCGGCGACTGTTGTTTCCACGTCTGGTTTGATCAGTCTTTGCTTCTGCTCCCTGTTGCTCAGATATAATATCCCCAGGATGACCACAATCTAGAGGACATTGAGCCCAAGATTGGCCTTGAAGCTAACCACCTCGGCGCGCCCGTGGCCGGATACATGACCACCTGTACTCCCGCCATGATGCCCTGACCGATGGAATTCATGCTCGCCGCCACGACGGCCCGCTCTTCGGCATCGTGGGCCATGGTCACCGTCGCCCAGCTCATGGACATGGGAGACAGGGCTATGCACATCTTGTTAGCCAGTCGAAAGTGAAGTTTCTCAAGTCAGGGTCCAAATCAACTCACGGCCCATGAACCCTTGCAGTATAAACCCCGCCAGGCGACCAGCCTCGCCCACGTCCCAGACCACCAGTAACGCGGACCCGACGACGACGAGCACCGAGGTCGCGACGGCCGGCATCCAAAAATTGCCGATCCGGTCCGCCGCGACGCCCGCCAGCCGCGCGCCCACAATACTGCAGGCCGTCGTCGCCGTCGGCAGCGTGTTGACCTGCACGACCGAGTAAATCTCCGGGCTTTGCGCCTTGAGGTACAGCGAGAAGGGCGTGCCGAGGTCGAGGAGGGTCCAGATCAGCACGAAGGCGTAGAAGTGCCACCGCCCGAGGACACGCGCGAAGATGCCGCGCGAGAACATTAGGCCGGGTGGTGCTATATAGCCTTGTAGGCGCTTCTGTGCTAGTATGTGCTCGGCTGAGGAGAGGAGCCATGGTTTTCGGCGGGATGGGATGTTGGGGAAGAGGAAGAAGCCGCTTTGTGATGTGTTAGCTTTTCTTGGAGTCCTGGGCTTGAAATGTGTCCATGGTAACATACAGAGAGGCAACGCCGAGCGTGATGATGGCATCGATGATGAACAGCCATCTATTCGACAGAGCGTCAGTTTCTACGAATCTGGTGACAGAGGTAATACTTCTTCTTACCGCCACCCGGATAAACCGTTCACCTCGTTGAAATTGGTGTAAGCCGCGGCCTGCAGATATCCCGCAAACATGGTCCCGAGCGGACTCGAGACGAAGAAGAGCGCGACCCGCCGCGCCGTCTCGCCGGGCTTGTACCACGACCCGATGACGTAGATGGTGCCGGTGAAGGAGGCGCACTCGAAGAGGCCGACGAAGAAGCGCATGGCGCAGAGGGTCTCGACGCTGCGCGCCCACGCCAGCCCCAGCGTCGCCAGGCCCCAGCCCAGCCCAGCTCCAGCGACGGCAGCACCAGGTTGGCCGGGCACCGCGTGATCAAGTAGCACATGGGGATCATGAACGTGCAGTACGAGGCCCAGAAGGTCGCCGTCAGGTAGTTGAGCTCGTTGCCCTGGAGGCCGATTTCTCCTTCATGCCGCTGTCGAGGTCAGCATACTGTACGATAAAGAAAGTGAGTCGCCGGGAGTGTGCGACGCACCTGACGTATGCATTCGTCAAGCTCTGCTGGTCCAGATATTTCGTAAAGAAGCTTAGACACCCAAAGATGAGGATGCTGAGATCGAGTTTGAGGTCTAGGAGCTTTTCCGACGACGGCATGTCAGCCGGATACCATCCGATGAATGTCCAGAACCGAATCCATGGGTTCTCTTTTTGTGCCGGAGCTACGACATCGGCTGGAGTTCCAGGCACCGTTCCGGGCACCGTTGCCGGCCTCCGTGCCGACCGCGGGATACTCTTTTGTGCCTGACATTCTCAACTATAGCTTGACGATCAGCTGAAGGTTTATTCGTACGATCCTGTCTAGGTATGAGAACGGGATTCTTAAATTTCGTCAGGTGCAATTTTTGTCGTCGGTGTATATAGAAGTTCAACTTGCCCCTCAGTCTATACATGAGCGGACGACCTTCCGACAGAAATATCCACTAGATTTGTTCAGAGTCACGGCATTGGCTGGTGTTCTGCAGGACACCATAGCTACCCATAATGGCGCCCGCCTCCCAATCGGAGATAACCATCAATGACTCGACATTTCCAAGTCATGTTCCAATCAGAATAACTGTGGCACGAATAAACGTTGTTTGACAGCATAGACTTCATATACACTCTATATTATAAACTGGGCGATCCTCTGTGTATGCATGCACTGTATGGCGGGCTGAAGTCGTCATATATGACCTACATGGCTCAATTGAATTTCTGCCAAAGATCGAAGATGCGGTGCTGGAAGTGATTGGTAATGTCCAAGACCCCGTAGATTTCAATCTACCTCGGCGATCAAGTTATTCACTTGCTTTTGATTGCGTTACTCTAAATACGTACCTAGGCAGTATGCAGCTGGCAAGTTGGTTGTGTTGTAGAAGCGGCAAGCGGCCCGATTGGCTTCGCTTTGGCTTCGCTTTGATATGGGTCGAACCGTAGGGGTTGGTTTCAATCACAATGTAGGCAGGGCGATGAGTGCTCGTCCCTCCCAACTTGCTGGTCAATCTCAATATTCGACAATTTCGCCTTCTGTCAACAGCATCATGCTGGGCCAGCATCCTCCCACTGCTGGAATTTCTTCGCGTCGTTCCGCATGCGATCGGTGCCGCACGCAAAAGTCAAAATGCCTTCGCCAGCGTCCCGATCAGGTACGCTGCGACCGCTGCAGTCATGCAGACTCTGAATGTGTTACGAGCCCTATTTACCGTATGCGTGCTTGGAAGGGGACTTCCGGCGACTCCTCTGGGAGCTCTGCCATGTTACCATCCCAGCACAGTGAAGGGGCTAGAAAACGGCAGCGCCAGCAGTACGACTATCAACAGCTTTTGACTCCAAGTGAGTCAAACAGAGCACGCGTCTCGGAAGATACACATTGTGCCAATATCGCGAATCATTTCGAAGATATCTCTTTTCGCAGCTCTGATTATAGCTGTGCTCAGCAGCCTCTAGCGGGACCACTGCAAGATCGGGTGCCGGACACCACTGACCTATACGACTCCATTTTCGGCGACGTCATGGATCAATATGAAGAAGGCGTTGGATGCTCGTCTGGTGACCCATTCGAAAAGACCACGCTGCCTATAATCCAGCCAGAAGCACCAATCCATTTTGCATCAACGCATACTCAGCCTCTAGGTCGCGAAAGTCGATACTTTGCTGTACCCAGCCCAAGTGAACCCTCAGTTTCACCAGCCAGCACCAGAGTCGATGATTCCGACAATAATAACAGCATCTCTATTGTTCAGGATAAGGACACACCGCTTCAACAACTCTCAGGGGTAGACTACGACCTCATCACTTTGCTGAGTTTCCTTGAAAGAGGGCCTCCTAGAGTCTCAATGAATACTCTCGTCTCGCCTATTGATGAATCCAAGTCTTCCACGCCGGCCGTGGATGATATATTGAACAGAACACGAGAACTCGTGGATGTGCTGAAGCTCCTATCTGAGCAGCGGAATCCAACAAAAGCCCCGACGGTCAAATCTAGAAATACGGGCTGGAACGGTGCCGAATCTATTGGGGACAGATCTGAAGATGAGTCTGACGTGGCATCGTCCCCTGATTCAGAGTTTTCAATTGCACCGTTACCCGCCGAGAGCTCTAACGCCCATCCTAGCACAGCGCTCGATACTGCATCTTTGATTGCTATTTTGAGCTGCTATATGCGAGTTATTCGCTTACACTTGATCGTTTTCGCTCATATTCACGACTTCTTGAAGGATATCTCGGAGAGTGATGATCCTGTACTTTGTCCTATTCCTGGACTCAGCTTTTGTACATTCCCGATACGTAAGTAATTATCCTTCTCACCTTGCCTGACATGAGAACTCTAATACTCAGTAGAGTCCGGCAACCTTCAAACAATCATTCTGATCCAGGTGGTCACAAGTCTTTTTGAGCGCATGGAGATTTTACTTGGGCTTCCACGCGAGGTACGACTTGGCACGCGGAAGGAAGACACTTTAGGCTTATTCCGTGGCAACGGCTTTCTGGACATAGCCGGGCCCATCATGAAAAAGGAGGAGGAAGGAGAGCCACACCATGGAACAGGGGGCATCAAGTGTCTGCGCAAGTACATCAAGAAGACCAAGCAGTTACTGAGGGACAGAATTGCACCCTGAGTCTTTGGTCAAGTCTAATCGTCCGCATTCAAGAGAGTTGGGAGAATCTAGATCCCGTGACTGATATCACTTGGAACCTTTGAACTTATGCGCGGAAACTACGATCTGTGCCATTGATTCGAAGCTCAGCTCGTCAGAAGCCTTCGTCGAGCTGGCTAAATCTTGTGAATCTCGAGAAAGTGGTCCGGGGAGTCCTGGGCAGTCTACTGAAAGCCCAAGGTACGGAGGTGAGGGCGAAACCCAACTTCATTCATCACCTGGGTG
Source organism: Pestalotiopsis sp. DP-2020a (assembly GCA_018115615.1). NCBI lineage: Eukaryota > Fungi > Ascomycota > Sordariomycetes > Amphisphaeriales > Sporocadaceae > Pestalotiopsis > Pestalotiopsis sp. DP-2020a. The sequence continues at coordinate 207,431 of JACVEI010000173.1, read as the reverse complement.
ATATTGAGCTGCACCTCAACGACATAAAGTCTCTTATGAAGGAGGTCGATCTGCGAGAGTCTGCCCAAGATGGTAGGGAGAGCTCATTGGACCAAGGTTACGAAGAGCTGCCGTTGGAGCAATGGGCACAGAAGGCAACAGATGCTGGTATGGATGCTAACGTGGCCGCGCTTCTGAAGAGTTTGGAAAGCTCTGAAGACATAATATTTCCAAGATTCGTTTGAACGTCAGGCTCCGTACTGGTATAAGTAGAGATTTGTATAGAAACTTTCAATTTTACAGTTCGCCAAACGTCAGGCTTGCTTTTCGTACCTTGAAACCTCCACTGGTAGTAAGACAGAACCCGGTTTCAATGACTGGTACCGGCCAATGCCCATCGTTTGTGCTGATTGGATGATGTAGTGTGAGGCTGATGTTTCCTTAGGTACAATAGTTATTCATTTTTGCAACTCCATGTTGATCATTTGAACAGTGCCATGGATGCGATGTATCCGGGTGCAGCATCGCGCTTCTAGACCGACATCAGTAGTGTGGCTTGAGTATCTGTCCACCTGGAACCAACGATGCACAAGCTTGACGTTGGGCTTGATTATTGCCAGTTCGCAAAGTCCAACTTCCCGTGTACCGCATTTCGCGTGTGCCGAACGGCCATGCATGTCTCAGATCGGGGGCCCTAACACCCCTGCACGGGACCGGCGTTCGCAAACCCAATGCGGATAAGGAGCTCCGGTGACAGCCCAAGACCAGTCCGGCGCCGGGGTGGATAACGGCCATCTGCGTACCGACCAACAAGTACCCATCCTTGCAGTCGGAATTGGCAAACGAAATGGCAGGTATGCTCTATCACCTTTTGCCTGCAATCTTCTGCGATTGCGATTTTTGTACTTCGTTCATTGTAATTCCTCCTCTGTATGATATGATCCTGGCCGCCTTTGAATCCAGCAAGCTACCATAAACTTCGACGCCTGATTCAGAAGCCTGCGTAGACTTTCCGAAGACCTTGATTGGCCCCGTTATATAACGCATGTCAATAATTCGTGGGAAAATATGAAGGACTCCGCTGGAGGTAAAAATGAGGCATCATCCGACGGAACACAGCCAATATGTCCGTCGGAGAGCTCATCACATCTTCGCACTCAAGACGTCACCCCAAAGACAGACCCTGGTGAAGATGACTTTGAGCGCGGCCTGTACTTCTGGGCTATTATCATTGGTCTCGGCATCACCAACCTGCTCGGCGCTCTTGAAAATACGGTGTTGTCCACGGCAGCACCAGTCAGACTTTTCATTTTGGTATAAGAAACTTGATCTATTTACACCATTAGAAGTCATCTAACCTAGTTGACTATTACAGCCCCGCCTCAGGTACAAGCATTCATAAACTGCAACAGACTGAAACACCAACAACTAGCGCAGACAGGGTCATATGTTATAAAGAGCGTAATCTGCAATCCTCCTGTACAATAATGAAAGTGCCCTCCATGAGTTGAAGATCAAACCATGTTGAAATCTTGTCGAATTCCTGTTGTTTTCTGTACCTGCGACTGAGGTGCCTGAAGAAGACTTTCCTCTACCGTCTGGATTCCATCGTAAATTCGGGTTTGTTGAGTTCCAACTACGTTGTGTTGGCGAAGCCACATTGTAGATGCGGATACTTGGGAAGTGGATTCTCCATGAGGTTGACTGGAGTCGGATGAAAGCTTGTTGCGGCCTGCGCTTCTATGGTAGACAATCGTTGTGCTACTCCACGAAGCTATGGAGGTTTTCAGTCGAGCCCATGAGTCACGAGAGGGCAAAATGTTCTTGTAGATGGGCGCGCAGCAGCAGAATATGGTTAATGCCATTTGTAATAGGTCCCAAAAGCCGTTGGTGACATTGGTTTCTGGACACGAACATTTAAGTCAGCATTCCAAAGAGTATAAACCGTACTGAGTAATACTTACTTCCGTCTTCGTCCGGGACAGCATATACTTCTCCGATTTTAATGAAGCCAAGAACTCCAGACAGCCCGCCCACAATGAACACGGCCGTAAGTCTTCCCTTGAGATATGCTTTCATCTTGAGTCTTCGCACCATGCATATTGCCAGAACCACCATAGCAAAGTCTACGCAGGAGTTGACCGTCTCCTCAACAGCTAGTAGGGCTGCATCGTTCATGCACCATCCGTCCACGGTGCCCAGTACGTCCCACCATTTTCGGACGGGAATGCACATGAAAATGAGAGAGAAGAAAATGGCGATGAACCAAGTCAGCTGGATGACGGCCAGAATGAAAGTCCAAAAGACGAATGTGCGGTTGGTACGAAATATGCGATAATAAAGCACTAATAGGCTGGCTTTGGCGAAAAGTTGATTTATCTCAAAGAAGGGAGCTGCAGCATACGCCATCTAAAACAGACAATCTCTGAGCGAAGGGTCAAGATGCATCGGAACGGGACACAAACCTTTGATGTTGTGACGGCCATATCGAGTGTAAATTCGTCAGAACTCACACCATCAGTGAGTGCAAACCCTCCACAACGTAGAACTTTAGACACAGCATCGCAGATGTATCAAAGAGTGTGGTACGAACCTCCGAGACTCAAACCACTGTAAACAAGAAATGCGAGCAACGCCAGTGCAGCAAAAATATCGTCCCACCCATAACTTCTTCCAGCACGGCGTGTGGCGATGAAACGGAGTATGGTAGCAGCAGTGCATAACGGTATTGTGATGATCAGTAGAACGGTGATGGGTCCCTCTGAGACATTGTGCAGTATAGTTTGGAAGCCCATAGCTGCAACTGGGTTTGTGATCTCTGTACTCAAAAGGGTTGATGGTAACGCGAGTTGTGAAGACGGGTGCACAGCAGATATTGCGAAATCCGAACAAGGCGCCCTTGCGTGGGTTGGTATTACATTTTCATACACTGAATTCCCCATACAAGAGGGATACATCTTATGCCGTTGGATTCCAAAAATACATGCATCCTGGCCGTCCGGACCTCAAGCACAAGTTATACGGGCAAATCGGAATTCCGTGTCCCAAAAGGGAAGGCCAACGCCGGCGGTCGGCCCCACGCTTTCTCACGTTTACAGCCCCCGTGGGGGAGGGATCTTATTATGTTTGCTCATAGCTACCTAACCTAGGTACGATTCTTTTTCAATCCACAGGCTTTGGCTGCTCAGTTAAGTAGCGTTTCTGGTCAGGTATTTTCAGACACTCGATTCGTCGTAGCTATCGAGTACACTCTTCGCATGAGCGCAATCCAATATGGCTGCTCAGATTTCCGCATTACGATCGTCGTTGATCGAGGTCAGTACCATTCAGTGGGTATCACTGCTAGCAGCAACTGTAAGCCTTAAATGTTTTTCCTCTAGCAGTCCCCAGGCGCCAACTCCGCCAATCCCACCTACATGCCTTCTAACATGTACCTAACCTTAATACACTAACTTACTCAGATTACCCTCTACGCCTCATGCCGCACTACCTATAATCTATTTTTCCATCCCCTGGCAAAGTATCCGGGGCCTAGCTTTGCTGCCATTTCCAACGTGTGGTATGCATACAACTGGTAGGTGTACCATTCCCATGAAATGTCTTTAGCGCCACAGCATTACATCTCACACACTGTCGCATCAGGTTGACTGGACGATGGCCATGGAAGATCGAAGATGCTCTGAAACGTCATGGTGAGCCAAGAAGTCGCACAATTCTTCTCCGGTAAATTGACTGGTGTTAAGGCGATGTCGTCCGCATTGCTCCAAATGAGCTCGTTTTCATTACGCCTCAGGCGGCGAGAGGTACATTCCTGGTTCTAAATATGCCGCACAGCATAGACTAACAGTCGCAATACATTTCAGATATCTATCTTTCACATGATAGAATGATGGAGGCATTCGTAAAGACCGACTTTGAAGACCTCGGCGAGGGCGATGGAGGGATCTCATTCGAGACTGATCCAGTCAAGCATCGCGAGGTAGCCAAAAGAATGACACCTGCATTCAGCATGAAAAACTTCAAAGCCAAGGAGGCTACTCTGCAATACTACATTGACCTGTACATCGACAAGATGAAAGAGGTCGGAGGCTCAGAGAAGGGAGCTGAGAGTAAGCACTGTCCAGCAGTACCGGAGACTCATTCATGTTCCCGAGATCGTCAATTGCTGACACGTATTATCGCAGTGAGACGTTGGGCGGATTGGCTGTCCATGGATATCGCGGCCGACATGACATACAATCGTCAGATGGATGAAATAAAAGACAGTGAGATGGCCTTGCTCTTCGGTTCTGGTCTGAGCTGACACTAGAGAGTGAAAAACTCGATTTTCTTGGATGCGGCCATCAAAGTCAACTTATTCGGAACCATCACACAGATCGCCAAAAAGTTTCCTCTTCTCAGTCCCTTGATGTATTTGTTCATCCCACCCTCCGTCTGGCTCACCCTGCCGCGAGTCATGAAAATAAACAGTCAAGAGGTCCAAAAGCGGATCGACCGTCGCGGTCAAACAAAGCATCTCGATTACTTTGAGCATATCGTCCCTGCAGATCAGCCGGCACCAACTGAGAAGAAACAAATCACTCATCTCGAACAAATCGCAGGTCAATTGCTCGTTGCCAGCTGGGAACCGGTCTCTAACCAATTCTACTCGGTCATTTACCACCTCCTCCAGAATCAGGCTTCCTACCAGTCGTTGGTAAAGGAGATCAGGGATGCTTTCCGGTCTTATGACGATATCACACCCGATTCCGTGGCTAATCTAAAATTTCTTCATGCCTGCCTGCATGAAACCTTCCGCCTCCACCAGAACACGGCCGATGGGCTGCCGCGCATGAGTCCTGGAGCAGTTGTCGACGGAACATATATCCCAAGAGGAGTAAGCCCATCACACATTATGCTCGCACAGGAGTCGTATAATCTGACTGGATCCAGGTTGTCTGCCAGTCCAGCTATTTCGCGGCGGCTCGTAGCAGCCGCTACTTTGCCGACGCGGTGGAATACCGCCCTCAGCGTTGGCTGTCGACCGAGCACCCAGCATACGAGACCAAGTATCAAAATGATGATCCCAAAGCATTTCTGCCATTCAACCAAGGGCCTCGTGCGTGTCCAGGATCAGCAATTGCTGGAGCGACGACAAAATTGTTTCTGGCAAAGGTCTTGTGGTCTTTCGACTTGGTTGCCACGCCGGATCAAAACATCAGCTTTGACAAGCACTTTACGTTCTACTCGATGTGGGAGAAGCCAGAGTTCTGGGTGCGGTTCATACAAGTCAGATAATCTGAACAACTTAGGAAGAAATGCGTATCCATATCCAGGAAACACCAATCTAATTTCGCCGCCGCTCTGCTTTGTCTGCTTTCTTCTCTGCCCAAACTGCCTTCCTCTCGGATCTTCTTTCCGATCTCCTCTCCGATGCCTCTGCTTTCTTCTCTGCCCATATTGTTTTCCTCTCTGTTCGCTTTTCTGATCTCTTCTCTGCCGCCTCTGCTGTCCTTTCTGCCCTTACGGTCTTTCTCTCCAATCTCGCCTCTGCTCTCTCGACTTCTTTCTCTCCTCTCCTCCTCGCTCTCTCGCATGGCGGACAGTGATCGGAATGTTGGATTGCGGGCTGCGTTACCCATCCCGCGCAGGGGCCCTGACAGGGATAATTGATCGGCGTTGGTTCACCATTCTGATGAACACAGGAGAAGTTGCACTGCGTGATGATTATTTGGCACATTGTGAAGTTTGTTAATTGAAAAGGCGCGTGGTCTTCACTGTCTTTGGTCAGCTATTCAAGAACCCTGGAGATGGCGAGCTTTGCTGTTTGACTGACGGCTTCGCGCAGTGCTTCCAGAACTCGCAAGGTGCACCTAAAAGTGTACTTTGGGTCCCTAATTACTCCGCAGATATAACAAGATAAGATTTTGGAAATGGCACTCAGCGTCTTTTTGTGTTCCTGAATAGATTTGGCAGGATTGTAAATCCGAGAAAATAGAAAAGACAATGTTTCGGTGTGCAAAGCATACCTGCCCAAGCCGAATCTTGGCATTCGGGCAACAGAACGGCCGCCGGGCGTCAGATGTACGATTGCGTGGCAGTCTGATGTATCATTTCGCCCGGCTTCCAAGAGGTGTCATCACGCAACCAAAATGTGGCTGGCTAGGTCCAACGGGCGCATATTCTATTGGTCATCACCGATCGCATCGGGAGCCTCACGTCTTCGCTTGGAAACAATCTGCGACTTCTCTACCGAGCCGAGGCTCCAAAATTACCAGATATCAATTGTCATGCCGTCGCTACTATAAAATTCTTTCCCAATCACGATGTACCGATCGGGCTGGAAGTTTGCTCGGTCGCAGTAACTCCTGGATCATTATTCGAATGTATTGACATCTGGACCTGTTTTGAAGGGAAATGTGATAAGAATAGAACTAGAACGGCAACCAATGCGACAGCCTGTTGTGTGCTAAACGCCGAGTCCATGCGATGATACGTCATGTATGATTGGATCAGACGTACCGCATTACAATAAAGCGTCAGATAAGCCTTGTCGATATCTGAGAATGCCGAGAAAATATAGCCAAACACTCCAAGGGTGGAAAGCATCGCGACGACGTTTTCCACCAGGGCCAAGCAGTGGGCCGTGACCAGCGTGGCCCCCATGTTCCGCGCCACCGTCGTGATGGCCTGCAGCTCCTCGACGGTGAACTGCAGGGACTCGAGCTTGTCGGTGGCGGACGCGATGCCGCCGCACGTGCACACCTTCAGGTGGTTGGCGCCCTTTCGCATGTTGTCCCTGGCGGCCCGGAGGCAATCTGGCACGCCGTCGCACAGACGCCCCAGCGCCGAGGAGGCAATGCCGGAGCCTTGGCAGCAGTGGCCGCCGGTTCATGTCCGCCTGTCTGCGAGAGCATCCGTCCTCCTTCGAACACGCGCGGGCCGGGAATCAAGAACTCTTCAGTGGCCTGGGCGTGGGTAATCGTGGCGCCTCCCGTGCCTCTGAAAGTGGTGAGTCCGTTTGAGAGAATGCCTCTCAGGATTCCAGCAGATCTGAAATAGCCGTCTCGTGTGGGAATGTGAAAGCACCGTGGAGAGTCTGGTCATTGTTAGCGCATAGGTTCAATAGCATGCGTCCAGGAGAGGAGCCAACTCACAGCACTACCATGAACAGCCATCAGATGAACGTGGCCTGTCTTGCTATCAATAACGCATGTACGTCATCTTAGGTCCGTAATCTTTACTTACAGTCAATCAGACCCGGGCAGACGAAATAGTCGCTCGCGTCAATCCTTTCAACCTTTTGTCCGGCGTATTAAACCCCAGAAGAGATGTCCCTAGCTGTGGTTGGAGAGATGCGTATGATTTTGCCGCCGGCAAGCTGCAAGGTCATGTTTGGACGAACCACGCCCGCTCAGGGGTCAACTATTTTGGCATTGGTCAAACGATATGCCTTTTGCGGTCCTGGTAGCCATGGCTTCTCCGAAATATCGTACTGAGGATCTGGCGGGTAGAAGGTGGCGGTCAATTCGGCAAACGACTCGACGTGTGAGTATCCCATCCGAGGTCTCTGTTGGAGGTTGATCTCGCATTTGTGATCATCGGATTCGTCAATGTTGATGAACTCGAAGCCCGAAATATTACTGGCTGTGGAGTCGCTGCAATCCGTACACACAGTGCCTCCCATGATGTATTCAGGTGTCCTAAAGGCGCGAAAAGAAAGTATTTGCTTGGTATCTTGTTGTTCGAGTTTATGCTATCGTGCGAGGAATTCTGGCATCCGCCTTTTTCACTTCATGGCCAAAGAAGGATTACCGGTCGACTCGAATACACCTAGGTCGTATATACAAGCGTGTGCCAATGCTACTTGCCAAACTGCAAGCATTACCGATGAGAGCGTGGTTTCGGAACGAGCCGACGTCGGTTAGCCGATAGCTGCTCAAAGGACCGCCGGTACCCCACATTCTCACAACGCTTACGGCGACTCATTGAACTCTTGTGCGCAGGGGGCTCTTGATGATACGCCGGAGTTTCGGTCACTGGACCGGTGATTTCTTTACCAGCCTTTGCTCTCGGTGACTCACTGAGACACGGCCTTGGCCAATTGCCAGACGTACTTCGTACCTCGCAGTATAGCGACCCTTGTCTCCCTAGCGCTGTATTGACCCAGTTTAGCTTCAACCCCAGCCCCCACCCTGACCTGATGATGCTATCCAGAACACTGTAGTGAACAGGCTTATCGAATTGCTCCATGGACATCGGATGGGCTTTGTACTCCTCAGTCTAGTCATCGTGGGACCTTTACTTTGCTTTTGAATGTATCACTTTCTACTTTGCATTGCCATCGGTCGATGCAATGTGACAACATCAACTATTCCGAATACCTTGATATGATGAAGATGCTGTCAGGACAAACGTCGGTTCCCATGGCGAGCAGCCTATCGGATATCTGTTCCACTCGGAGATGCAGATGATGGCGCTCGGTGGTCAAGAGCCGTACGATGTCTTGAGGCATGCTACCATCGGGGGAGCAACGTCGCTGGGGCTGCATGATACCATTGCGCCGATTGAACCGGGAAAGCTCGCAGACATGGTAATATACCCAGCTGCTGTATGTACACTGGAGCAAGTGTTCAAAACAAGTATGCACACGGAGTATGTCATGAGCAGAGGTACGTTGTTTGGGGTCCAAGACGGATTGATTGAAGTATGGCCGAGAGAAGGAAGACGACAAGCGATGCCAAGGGTTGAATCCAGACGATGACCTGCATATTACATCTTAGTCTTGAGAATTGTTAACCCACCGGTTGATATGAATGTCACTGATGCCCTCCTCTTCTCCGTGGACATGTCGCTTGACAGCCTGGCTCAAAGTCCTTCTTAGGCTCGGAGTTCTGGCGTACGCTGGACAAGAAACCCCACGGGCGCGCGGACACTTTTGGCGGCCCCTCGGTGACGTGGCCCTTCCTGAGGCCGCATCCCACGAATGCCATTACATTGCTGAAGCTTGTTCTGGCGGCTTGTTCCTTACTACGCACTGAGTTACGCGTCAATGAGAGTGGTGTGCAGTCTGCACATGTGGTTCTTCAGCCTTGCTGTTAGTCGCTGGCGGTTGCAGAAACCAAAGGGCGGCCAATGATCTCTCTCGAGTTTGCACTGTAATTCGGCGTCGTGATAACAGACCCGGGCGCTGGAAGGTGCAATGATCACTGGTACATACCTGGTCAAGGTCAAGGTAGGTACATTAGGTCCCTAACCTTAGGTAAATAGGTAACCTAGGTTAGTGAGGGGTAAATACAGAGAGGAGCTCGTAGTAGGTCGGCGGGATCTTTCCCTTCTGCAGCATCAACATTCCCACGCTCCAGTCATCATGCAACTCGTCCTACACAGGCGTCTCTTGTTGAGGATAAAAAAAGAACCTAAAACTGATGCGATGCGATGTCAGCTCCAACCCGAAGGCCGCATTTCGGCCACCCAGCTTCGGCTCTTGGGGATGGCGGCGCATGTCCCTCATGATTGGCTCTTTTGGTGCAGACAGTTGTGTATCAGCATCCTTCCGCAAGGATTCCAAACTGCATCGGCGCCTAGGCTCGGCTGGATTGACGCTGATTGGTCGCAGCGAACTCATTTAGGTCGAGCAGTGATCATGTTGGTTCGAGAGGCAGCGAGCCCGCATAGGGGAGGCCGAGTGCGAAACGAGTGACGAACTTGATTCATGGGAGGTTGCCAGCTCATATTAGAATATGTCACCTCACTTTATACTCGGACTATACTGCCCTTGCACTTGTTGCGGTGGCTCTCTCGTCTCCCTTTTAATACTCAGCAGCACTTGAAAACCAGCGGTGCGATTGAACAAGTCTTGCACAGTAACGATAGCCTTCACGTGCTGCTCTTACACAGACCCCCAGGCAAATGGCAATCCCTCAAGATCGTCGTGCCGCCAAATGTCTCGTCGAACAGATTGCCAAAGACCATGGCTATTTGGGAGAAGAAAAGCTGCGGAGAATTGACATCGATCTCCGCCGAGAGATTGAGGAAGCTTTTCTCAAAAAAGATCTAATGATTGGATCGACAGTGATCACGTGGGTTAACTTCTTTCCTCGAGGCAATAAGCAAAGCTCTAATCCTGTCTTGTAGGTTGTCGAAAAACTTGTACAGCAGCAAAGCCCGCTTCGTGTTCGAGCTGTTACAGAATGCCGACGACAACAGCTACGAGAAAGCCAGAATTTCAGGCGCGGAACCATACATCTCGTTTCGAGTGTACCCCGAACGGATTGTAATCGAGTGCAACGAAGACGGGTTCACCCATGAGAACCTTGTAGCAATCTGCTCTGTCGGTCAGAGCTCCAAAACAGGGGCTCAAGGCTACATTGGAGAAAAGGGGATAGGCTTCAAGTCTGTTTTCATGGCGGCATGGAAAGTGCACATTCAATCCGGTGAATTTTCATTCTCCTTCACACACAGAACTGGCGATTCGGGCATGGGAATGATATCACCAGTGTGGGAGGAGTGTGACGGATTGCAGAACTCGCCGTTGTCGAGGATCACTCTGCACCTCCATACTACTGGGGAAAAGGACGTATTGGCACGAGCACGTCAGGCCATACGGGAACAGTTCGAGGAGCTTCAGGAGACACTCCTTTTGTTCATGAAGAACTTGAGAAGGATTCACGTTGCATTCTACAACGAGAGCGAGGAAAAAACCTCGTCGGCATCCTATTCAGTGGAGCGCCCACAAGAAAATCATGCCACCCTGAAAAGAACCAAAGTCACTGATGATACAACGGAAGACGAGCTTGCACATTTTCACGTTACGACGTACCAGGCGTCCAATATTGCAAAAAGCGAGAATAGGCAATATTCGGAGAATGAAGAGTACACACGAGCATACTCACAATCTGAGATTGTCCTCGCATTTCCTCTCACGGATGCCTCGATTCCCGTCGTCCGAAACCAGCACTTACATGTCTTCCTCCCGGTCAGATCAGTTGGGTTCAAATTCTTGATCCAAGCCGACTTCGTTACTGATGCTTCTCGAGAGGACGTTGTCAAGGATTCACTCCGCAACCACAGCCTTCTGAACGGCGTCGCCGATGCGTTCATCAAGGCGGTTGTACAAATGTGTATGCACAAAACCCTGCAATACCAATGGATGCGATATTTGCCAGACAAGAAATCCACAACTTGGGGTAAATTCTGGCTATCCTTGGTCGACAAGATCGCCGATCGTTTGAGCAAAACGCCCGTGCTATTTGGTCGCATAAGACCTAACCCGCGTCTGATCAAAGATATGTACCGTCTCGACGACGATGTCATCGACGAGAATGGGCAACCATTACTTGATGACGTGGAAAACGACCAGATCATATCATCAAGCTACCAGAAACGCGATCTCGATCTCCTGGCTGACTATGGGCTCCGACTCTCCACATTCGACACAGCCATTAAATGGCTCAGGAATGACCTTGCGCGTGGGCCACATTCTCGAATGCAGTCTCCTCAAACATCAGAAGGATGGCATACGAAAGCTGCTCTGATGTTCCAAGTACCCTTTATTAAAAGCTGGCTGCACATCACTTCCCAGCTAAAGGCCATGAATCTTATTCCACTCCAGACAGGGGAGTGGGTATCGGCCTCATCTGGTCCTGTCTATTTCGAGCAAGTTGCGGGAATGCACATTCCTCCAGATATCGGCCTACGTTTCGTTCCCAAACACATCAAGAATACCCAGCGCAAGAAGCTTTTCGAGCATTTGGGTGTCAAGTCCGCCCCCTTGTCACTCGTACGAAACACGATATTGTCGAGATATCCGTCGACAACGTCAGTCACGTTCGATGCCTTAAGAGCTCATCTACGGTTCCTCTATCTTTCCCAACAGGCGAATCAAAACGACAGATACTCCTACTCGCGCTTGTCTATATCGTGCGACAATTTAATTCTTCGTCAGCCGTCCGCGGAGGATATGTACATTGCTAGCGAGGATCCATACGGCCCTAAAGAGCTGTTCAAGAAGACTTTGGCGGGAACCAAGCCAGGAGATGGCGCACCAGGATATTCTGCCACCTTTGTCCACCCGATATACTTCGAAGACCCTCCCAAGCCTCCTGAAGGTCAGGACCTGAAGTGGATTGACTGGTTTTACAGTCATCTTGGGGTGCACAAGATTGTCAGATTCGACAGCAGTGAGTTGACAAAGGCGACCAGGTACATTCAAGAGCATCGTCCGGAGAAATTCCTTGAATGTATTCGTTTGTGGATTGCAGACGGGCAGACTATAGAGCCACGTCTCGCGACCTGTCTCCGGGAAACGAAGATCCTTTGTCGTGACAACCGTCTATGCCTCCTCAAAAATGCCTATTTCCCCACCGAAGAGCTGGAGAGACGTGTGGGAAAGTTTGTCGAGCGCAACGCCTTTTTCCCATGGCTATGGCTGGACAAGGAAAAGACTTCTGATACTGCCCGGACTGAATGGAAGCGCTTGTTGAAAATGCTTGATGTTGGGACACCGCCGACTGATGTTGCTTTTGCTCTGGACATGCTCAAGTACACACTTGATGCAATCAGGGCCAGAGGGCCTCCTGCTGACGATATCAGGCTCTTGGCACTCTACGAACATATCTACACAAAGTATCGCGATGCCGATAACCCAGGTAACGCACAGAAAGTGATTCAGTATGGAAAAAAACAAACTCCCCACCATATTTGTCTTAGACAAACTAACATAGCTAGGAACGCCTTCTCCCAAACACCGTGCATCTACATCCCAATGGATCGCGACCACTGCGATTGGGCTACGCCAGACGAGTGCGTGTGGGATGCGCCCCAAGCAATGGTGTCCAAGTACGCATTGAAATATCTCTATGACGCCAGATTGACCCACGATAGCCTCATTCCAAGGTTCTTCAAATCAACTTTGGGGATCACAGGGTGTACTTGGGAGATATATATCGAAGAGCTCAAAGAGCTCAAGGCATCGGGCTGCGTTGATATTGACACAATCACTGGCATTTACACTGGATTGGATAAACTGCGATCGCACATCATCGGATTCACCAAAGGCGAAGTCAGGTAAGTAAGGTAGTGGTCCTGACGTCTGAACTACTCTAATCGATGCAATAGAGCCCAGTTTGACGAGAATGCCTTGATATATATGCCATGTGATGACGATCGTACCTGGCATACCGTATCACAGTGTGTATGGTCCAGTGCGGCAAGGCTTCGTGGCAGAGTATCTCTGAACGACGAGTACACACCTCTGGAGCGCTTGTTCGTAGACCTCCTTGGTGTGAAGCCGGTGGATCTTTCCATGGCGATCGATGAACTAAAGGAAGTCGGCAATAGGGCAACCGCCTCTGAAGAGCAGATGAAGGAATTAATCTGGACCGTCAACTCCTTGCTATCTACAACAACCAGACCGCCAAGCTCACGAGAGGTTGTCAAGGGCCGCATTTTCCCCATCAAGCAACCAAATGGGAGCCGTTCGCTGGTATCGAAGGACGTTCAATTCTTCGTTCCCGACCGCGATTCCCTGCGACGCGCCTTTGAGGAAAATGTCAAGTTTCTCAACTTCACGCTAGAAGAGATCGTACGGCTCCGTTCTTTCTTGGAATGGACAGAGCTCATCCCGAGATTACTGTCAGACTCCGTGAAAGTGGTTACTTCATTTTATGGGGGAATAGCTAAACAGACACCAAATCCTGACCGGCAGATCCGCAATCGTGCTCATGCACTTCTCAGGTTGGTCCCGAAAGTAATCATTACGCAGGACGTCTGCCAATAATCCTTCACAGAATCGCTTCCCATTTCAATAGCCCCCGGACACATGGTACCCAAAAGTCCGAGTCGCTCTACGAGATATTGAAGAGCGCCGAGATCTGCGAGACTAATGGCATTTCCTCTGATCTGATCCTCGTTCAAGATGGTGACCAACATAAGGTGCAGGGAGAAATGACGACGCTGCATGTTGCTGAGGATCAGTCAGGTCTCAAGGTCTACCTTCCACCAGGGAAGGATGACCAGGAGTACATTTTTACGAATGTACTCTTCCAACGCCTGTTTGAGTGGATGATGACTGATCCCCTCACACTGATTCCAGGAGAGATCAACCAGAAAGGTGTCTCTGTAACAAGAGACGTTTTACTTGCGCCTCTATCAAGACTCGCCCGAGCCTTGGATGACAATGGTATAGCCACTGTTGATATTGAAGATACTGACCGGGAAGTGATACCTGAGCCGGTGTCTCTTTCGACACCACTGCGGGTATCCCCCTCCATACCAGCGCGATCGGTGCAGGCAATCATTGAAAGCTCCGACTCGGAAACTCAAGTGGATAGTGAATCTGAATCCGTCGGACCACCGCTGGCATCTAATGTGAGCCCACGAAGCCCGCAAATTGATCGCCAGGTAGCTAGGCATTCTTCCGAGGTCAATGCTTCTAGTTCCTATGCGTTCCGCCTGCGCATGAGCAGTCCCGCCCGAGAAGAGGTGGCTCCGGCGCGGCAGGGGTCACCGTGGCCTGAAGAGCCCGAGGTTGAGAATCGCCCGCGCATGAACAGTCCTGCACGGGGAGAGTTGGCTCTGGTAAGGCAGGAGCCACCATCGCCCGAAGTGCCCGAGGTTGACAATGGCCCGTATGTTGCTCTTTTGGACAATGTAATACGGGAAGGTAGAGGCAGAAGCCTTCCGGTCAATGGAGTACGTGACATGACGCGACCGGGCGCGAATGGCAGAACGGATTGGGGCTTACGATTCTCCTCCCAAAACGAAAGAGATTCCATGGTTGGAGCTGCCGGCGAGCTCTACGTAAGTGTCCATTTATCTTTGGAGGAGAATTTTACTAAGAAGGTATCTTGACACAGGTCTTTGAGCTGCTGTCTCAATTGCTCCAACCAAATGGTTTCTCCCGACGTGATTGGCAGAGCACCATTCGCAGATATGCACGTGCGCACCCCGAGTACGCCTCCATGGAACCATGGAATGGTATCGAGACGTCCGATATCGTCTACGAAGACACCGAGGGCAGATTGACAGAGTCCTTGATCGAGAAGGGCTATCTAGATCGGACACTGTGGGCTGGCAGAAGACCGAAATACTTCGTCGAAGTGAAGGCAACTACCTTGCAATGCGAGACCCGATTCTTCATGAGTAGAGCGCAATTTCAGAGGGTGAGTTTCGACTGACGTCTTGTGCTCTATTTAAATACTAATGCTCGGTAGATGAAGGACAATACCAGGGATAGGGAGGGCGCGGAGAACTTGGACACCATCTACGCCATTTTTCGAGTTTACAACCTGGGTCAAGATAACATGGGTGTCAGGATATACATCGACCCCGAGAGCTTGAGAATGTCCAGGCAGTTGAGATTCACTGCCGAGCAATGGTCGGTTGTGCCAACAGAGATCTAGGCAAGCTGGACAACATTGAATACATAGGGTACTGTCGCTCAGACCCACAAGATCTACCATCATCTTGAAAAGCAAAAAGGGCAGTGATTTTGTACGACCCAACTCGCGAACAAGCGTTCCAAGTCATGACGAATACTGAGATGTCCCTTGATGTGTTGACTTCGAACAGTGACATGAACTTCATTTCGCCCCATTAATACTGTACTTCGGAAACGCTACGTAGCAGACGCCATCACTGCCTTGATCGCGTCAAAATTGTTGCGAGTACTATCTGCCTTCAGCTCAGGGGTCCACAAGGCATCGATTTTGGCCGCTGTTTCTGGGCTGAGAGGGCCTTTTTGTATACCCGCGAGATTGCTCCTCCACTGCTCTACAGTCGTTGCCCCAACCACCAAGCCATCGTCCTTGGTAAGAGCAGAGTTGAAAGCCACCCAGCGATAAGCCATTTCCGCACCCGAGATGCCTTCAGCCTTGGCGATCTCGTGCCATTTGTCCAGAGCTCGCAGCGCAACAGGTTTGTTGTACAGGTAGTGAGACACCTTGCCGAAGAACCCCGCTCTATCCCAGCGACCATGAAGAGATCCAGGTTGATGGAACTGCGAAGACGTTTTTGCAAGAAAACCGCCGGCCATGGGGCTGTACGCCACGAAAGAGATGCCGTGTTTGCGCAGAACGGGGAGCAGATCGTCTTCTGCCAGGCGAGCGATGGGGTTATAGCTGCCTTGAAAGACAGATGGAAGTACCAAGCCCTTTTCTTTGCAAATCTTTGCGACCTGTTCGACTTGTTCGGCGCTATGGTCGGCAAGGCCAAACTGCTTGAATATACCCTCTTTGTAAAGCACATCGAAGCCGGAGAGTGTTTCCTCGACAGGGACACGTGCGTCCGGGGCATGCAGGAAAAGAATCCCAAACTATACGGCAACACGTCAGCCCCGGAAAATGATCCACGGTGAAAACGTATCGAAACATTTCGATCCAGCTGGGACTTGCCTGATTCACGCCGACTTTGGTCAAACTCTCCTTGGCTTGAGCAATGACGTTCTCCTTGGTCGCGGCCAGGACCGGGTGGAGACCACCAGTGACTTTGGTGTCGATGGTGAATCCGTATTGCGGTCCCGCTTGAAGCTGGCCCAGCCACTCCTCGCACTCTTGGTACGCGACGGCGCTGTCGAGTCCGCTAATGACATCTTTGTTCTCTGACAGGGCAACGAGCCACGGCTTGATGTCTTCGGCAAAATTATAGCCCTGGTCTTTGCTGAAGAGGCCAGCTCCGAAATAGATCTTTGGTGTGCTCATGGTGATAGGCAGCAAGTGGGAGCCAAGAAAGATAGCTTCGATGCACTTGGAAAACGCTTCAAAATGAGAGAAAGTATATTGGAAGCTTCAGTGGCGGAGTGGCGTTGTGCTGCTTCATGTTGGTGGTCATCGCAACTGCCAACATGGGAGATGCATGAATATGGTGGGACCAAGCTGGACTGGAGTGAAGGGTCGGGAATCAGGATGGTGCGACTCTTCTCGTACTATGTTTTTGTCCCAGCACCATAGGACGGCATGATGAGGATTAAAAAAAAAACGCTCTCGTCATTGCAATCCTGTTCATGATAACAAGAAAAACCAAGCTATGAAAGAAAATAGTGAAGAAAGAAGGATTCTGTAAAAGGGACCAATGAGGGGGGCGTAGCTTGGTTATCTCCGGCGGCACATTTACATCCGCCGCTAACGACATACCCCAGACCATCGTCATCTTGGGTATAGCCAAAAACGATACAGCTACAGCTGGCCGCTAGAAACGCCCCGGCTGTCTGGACTTGACGGAACTCAGCACCAGGCTCATTGTTCATTGTCACATCGTCATCCGGCGACGACTCCATCTTCAGATTCTTGGCTCCATCACGGCGGTCCAGTGCACGGAAAGTATGGAAATCGCCGACCGCGTGGCTCTAGCCTGCGAAGTTTGTCGCAAGCGCAAACGCAAGGTGAATCCGGCCATGCAAACACCTGATCAGAGCTAACGTGTGTCGTGAGTGATAGTGTGATGGTGTCACGCCTACTTGTTCTTGGTGTTTACAGAGAAATATTGCGTGTTACTACGTCCCTGAAAGACCCAGAAAGTGCGTACATGAGTCGCACAGCACAGCTGTACCTGCTGACAAGTCGATGCCGCCAGGTCCAAGCACGATCGCAATTACGTGAGCGGCTTGGAAACCCAGATCGAGCTGCTGAAGGAGGAAGTCCGCCGTTTAAAAGGCCCAGGTCAGGCGATGCCTTTACCACAGTCGCAGAACACGCCAGACGACGCGGACCAGGCCTCCCAGGAAGATTCCTCCAGTGGAGCAAAGAACGACTCGGCAATCAATGACGTGAGCTCGCTGATGTGGAAACTCAAAATCGGAGACAATGGCGAGAACGCATTCATTGGTCCCTCGGGGAACTTTTGTTTCTCAACAAACTTGACCGAACCTTCGACTCAACCCTGCGCCTACCCCACACAGGACGGGGCAGGGTACCATGATCTCGACGCACATGCTGCCCACTTGGTATCCTTATTCTCCCAATATATCAATCCCATCTTTCAGTTCCTTGATGCGAGGACACTCGTATCCACTGGAAGCAGTGGGTTGCGAGAATCCGACTTACTCACATCCTCGATACTAGCCGCTGGAAGTCTGTACGCCGAAGACACTAGTGCTAGGGCCCATGGCGACATGCTAGCATCTAGAATAGAAAGCAGCTGTCTCGAGACGTGCCGGCGAGCACCCAACATGGCCACTATCCAGTCTTTGGCAATCATGTGTTGGCGTGAACTAAGCCTAGGGCACGAGAACATGGCCTGGATGTACAATTGTGCGTGCGACTGTCGACTCCACAATTTCGTTGCGTCTTGACTGACCATATCCACAGCCATGGCATGTAGCTTATCAATACACCTGGGACTTACTGTAACCTCTCTCCGGGAACTCAGACAAGTCGAGCAGGAGGACGATGATCCAGGCAGAATATCCCAAGATCTGCGTCAGAGAACAAGGACACTATGGAGCGTTCTCCTGCTAGATAGGTGAGTGTTCATCCTACAGATCCAACCATTTCGAGGGAGATAACTCTACAACTCTTTAGGATCGCGACATCACTGCTGGGACGGCACTGCGTAATTCCTTGGCGTCGAATTCAAGCGCCGTATCTCCGTGACGTTTTAGGGGACGCGGCCACGAGTGAAGAAATATCGTTTGATTTCCAGTGCAGATTATGGTTCTTGCACGACAAGTACATGGACCGAATGTGAGTATCTTGGCATATAAAATGAGCTCAGGCCACTGATTTCGCCAGATACTCGTTCGAGTTCAACGACCTCACCGAGACGGAGCGTCACCAGCTGCTTGTGAAAGCGCGGGAGGAACTTCTCTTGTTCCGGGTGAAATTGCAGGACTGCTTCGACCTCAAAGAGACGAGTATGCCAGCAGTGATTTTTTGCCACATGGCGTATCACATGTCACAGCTCCTGATCCATCGGCCGTACCTAAACGACCCCGCGGGGAATCATGCTCGGCAGGTCGCCGACCGGACCACGACTCTCGAGTCAGCAAGCATGGTAGAGCTTATCAGAAAATACCAGAAAATCGGGTCTTTTGATAAAGTGCCATTGTTCGTGGTTCACAGTGTCCAGACGGCAGCCATCAGCCTGCTTCTAGATGCCACGTCCGAACAGCCTGCTGTACGAAGTCAATCCATCAATCGCTTCCGCACCTGCGTGGATGCGCTGGAGTCCATGGGATCGAGGTGGTCCATCGCAAAGCGAGCGATCACCGCCCTGAGAGAATTGGCTGAGCGATGGAAAATCGTCATTGCCCTTCCAATGCGCTACAGCGGCCCATTGGAACGAAGCAAGATCATACAAACTGTCCCTGGTCTTGGGACTTCGGAGAGCAGCATGCATTTTCCATTTGGTATGACCCCTGCATGGTTTCAGGCCCACCCTGATAGTAACTCGAGAGCTCAAAACAACGATGATGCTATCG
The DNA here is from genome assembly GCA_018115615.1 of Pestalotiopsis sp. DP-2020a. Classification (NCBI taxonomy): domain Eukaryota; kingdom Fungi; phylum Ascomycota; class Sordariomycetes; order Amphisphaeriales; family Sporocadaceae; genus Pestalotiopsis; species Pestalotiopsis sp. DP-2020a. The sequence continues at coordinate 188,056 of JACVEI010000173.1, read as the reverse complement.
CGGAATTTGATGTGATGGGGCCTGATCTGCTCGAATCTTCGTATTTCAACCTTTTCTCACCAGGGAACTAAAAACCGCATTGTGTGTTGCAACATCAGACTCCAGGAGCTCCAATGCTATCATCCAGTTTTCATCATCCTGGCCCTTTTGTAGTAAATAAATACCTCGACTGCCTACAACTCTATACAACCACGCACCCTCTTTCCATAAATATAGAGAGGGATCGTCAGAATGGAAATCCCAGTAGTCAGGCTGGCCCAAGTGAAAAAGAAGATTGAGGCACCATGAGTTGCGTAGTAGTCATTCAGCATAAACGTAAGTCCAAACGCGAAAGCGCTCTTGATCAGCTAAAATAGTAAAAATGTCAGCGACACTGAAGCAAGGCAGAATCTCGGGTCGAATTGGTGTTGCTTACCATGGCCATACCGAACGCTTCTGCGGTCTTGTGCTGGCACGCATCGTTGGTGTATGCGACAATTACCGTGCAGCTCATACCGACGCCGAAATTCAGACATCCCAACAACACAGCGGATCCCCACACCGAAGATCCTGCTCCGAGGACAATGCCCAGCCCGTATGCCCCAATGGCGGTGGTGACAGTCCCAGGAATCAGCACAGGCAGGCGGAACTCGGACTCGTAGACTCCATTGTTGCGGGCGGCCATCGTTCTGGCCAGCACATCGCAGGAGTACCCCCCGAGTATGGTCCCAAAGGCCGATCCGATCAGCGGGGGTACACCGATCAGTATTCCTATAGAAGTTGCGTTCAAGTTGTAGGGGCTGGCCCCGAATATCTGGTCGGCCACGGCGCCTTGTATGATGACCCAGCTGAAAGCCACAGACCACATTGCGCACGCCCAGATAACGATCGGGTTGAGGAGAAGTTTGAATGGCGCCAAAAGAATGCCGACAAGATGTGTGGATCCTTGGTAAGAGTGTTTTGGTACACCGATCAAAGCCCTCCATGCCGATGTCGTGGTCTCGAAAGCCCCGGGGGTGTTTTTGTCCTTGTGCACGACTCCAGTACTTGGAGAATCAGTAGGTTGGGTCAGCGTCATTTCGAGATCGATGTCTTGTTTCCGCGCGGCTGCATCTGAAGAGGCTGTGTGCAGTTCCTCGCGACCTTGAATCGTACTGCGGTGGAGCAGTGTCTCCGGCACGAACAAGAGGACAAGCACAAACGCCACGGCGAAGGCAACCGCCAGTATCCTAAAGGCCCACTGCCATCCAAGCGCAGTGATGACATAGCCGCTGATCACGGGCGCGATGTTGACAGAGACGATGACGGCAAAGTTCCAGATCCCGGCCCGCCTTCCGCGCTCGTACACGAGAAAGACGTCGTTGATGGACACGGTGCCCGCCAGAGAGAAGAAGCCGCCCATGCCGAGACCCTGAAACGCGCGCGAGCCCAAAAGCGAGGCGTAGGTTCGGGCGTAGCTGCTCCAGATGCAGCCCACCACCATCATCAGGCTCGTCACGAGGTAGACGACGCGCCGGCCGTAGATCTCGGCCACGGGCGCGCAGAGGTATGCGCTGGCGCCGAGCGTCATGACCAAAGTTCCGTTGAGGAGCGCCACCTGTGTCAGCTCGACGTCAAAGGAAGCGGCGACGATGCTGAAGGCGGGTACGAGCAGGGGACCGACTACGCCGGTGACGCTGGCTCCGTAGATGAGGGTGAGGAAATAGAGCTCTTTGCGCATTGGGGACAAGGTAAGAGTATCCATCTGAGAGTTGGTATCCTCAGGGACCAGTGTGCCGCGACGCTGGTCTTGGTCTGTTTGAACACCGAGGGCCATTGCGATAAGTCTATCGGGACTGTTTCAGTGATCTGACCTAAGTTGCCTTGGGACAGATTGGATCGATGTTGTGATTTGGCTGTCGACTGTTGTGATTCAAAACTCGGGAGGGCAACTGCTATATACACGACAGAGACCAGCTACTATTGCACCCCTAGCCACTAATTTCCTCCGATTGGGAATAATCTAATCTTTGCATATCTGGTTCAGATAAGGTCATTGCGACGACGCCTTTCTTTCAAAGTCAGCGGACAAGAGCATATCTTCCGTATCATTGCGAAGGCGTCGATGACTTCTACCAGCATGAGCCCTAATTGGCTCACGGCGCTCCATTAGCGGCGGAAGTGGTGCCGCCGCCGTGATAGCCATGGATCGAGACTCTATAGTACTCTGGCTGGCCACCCCACCAAATCCGAACCAGACTGCCGCCCATTGTAAAGATTGTCTTTTACTGATTTAATTGTCAAACAGTATTGATATGCCCGAGTGACTTGCTATTACCCCTACTCACATAAAGGCTTGGTGCACTACAGATCAAACATCAGTTTTCGCTGATACTCACCACCGTACATTGATTCTCTCCCAACCTTCATCCTGTCTCTGCACAGTTCAAGGTTGAATCAGCCATGGACGCTTCCGGCCAAACACCAGTCCACGTCGCCGTGGTGCAAGCGGAGCCTGTATGGCTCGACCTCGACGCTACAGTCGAGAAGACATGCGCTCTCATCCATGAGGCATCCACCAATGGCGCTGGCATCATTGCGTTCCCCGAGTGTTGGATTCCCGGATACCCAGCCTGGATATGGTGAGCCACACACCACTCTCCCATCCCGTACGGCCCCAGCTAATGGATCTCGCGTCGCTAGGTCGCGCCCAGTCGATCCGGAATTGACGTCGAGGTACATGCGCAACTCTCTCAAGCTCGATTCACCACAGATGCGCCAGATACAGAGTTGCGCAAGCCACAACAAGATCGTGGTTGTCCTAGGGTTTTCCGAAAACAGACACAACTCGCTCTACATCTCGCAGGCCATCATCGATTCTGACGGCAGCATATTGATCAAGAGGTCCAAAATCAAGGCGACCCACATGGAGAGAACGATATTCGGAGACGCTTCAGTCGAGTGTCTAAACGGTGTAGCCGATACCCGCGTGGGTCGCGTGGGCGCACTATCGTGCTGGGAGCACGCGCAGCCTCTGCTCAAATACCACATGTACGCCCAGAAGGAGCAGATCCACGTAGCTGCGTGGCCGCCGCTCTTCCGATGCGATGGAGGAGGCAAGGGGCTGTGGTCCATGTCCAGAGAAGGTGAGTAGCTTCGTCGCTACCCTGGTGTTGGCAAAGCTTACTCACTCGTTTGCCAACAGGTACACAAGCCATTGCCAGCACTTACGCCCTCGAATCGCAATCGTTCGTGCTTCATGCGACCGCGGTGATAAGCCAAGCTGGAATCAATCTCATGAAGACCGAGACAGGTAGCATAATGAATATCCCAGGCGGTGGCTCCTCTGCGGTCTTTGCTCCTGATGGGAGAAAAATCTCCACAGACATACCCGAGACCGAGGAGGGCTTGGTGTACTGCACATTGGAAATGGGTCTCATTCTGGAGTCGAAGGCGTTCCTCGACGTTTGCGGCCATTACAGCAGACCCGACCTGCTCTGGCTCGGGGTGGATAGGAAGGACAAGAGCCATGTCAGGGGATAGATCTACCTCTGAGATCAGATCTTTGTGTTTTCTAGACATCATGAGCGCTAAAGTTCCAACAGACTGCTTGGGCCATGTCTCGGCTTCCCGTATTCTGCACACTCCTACGCCCGTGGATCCTAACTTTAGGCTGTCAATCCGTGGAAGATACTCCTTGAATCCAAGCCAGGCCTTGTGTATTCGGCAGCCGCCCGAAAAGCGAAGTTCAGTTTCGAGCGACAGTGCATGACCCAGTGACTCATAGTTGCCACATGAATGTCTAGCACATTCTCCATAAGTACAGTACTATGACAACGAGAATTTACGAATTGATAGAAGTAATTGCAAGTCGAGTCTACCATTTCCGAGTCGATTCGTCATCAGCATCATGTTCTTTCAATTGATCACCTTTCCACTGATTCAACTGCGCAAAGGCTGATAAAAAGTATGGATGGCCCGGCCCGAAACGATATGCGTGAAGCTGTACACATCGTTCCATCAGTGATATGGCTTCATCAATTTGGCCCATCTCTCTCATCATAATAGCAACACCATTCATGCTATTCAGCGTGTGGGAATATTTGTCTCCTAGCGTCCGTACCCTGGCTTCAAACACTTCCATTTCCACTTTCTTTGCCGAATTCAATCGACCTTGCTTCCAATAGATAAACGCTAGATTGTTTCTGCTGATCAGCGTCTCAGGATGATCGGGTCCCAAAGCCTGCTGATGACCCTTGATCACTTTGGCGTACAGCTCTTGCGCTGCCTCTAATCGGCCCTGGGACCTATATTCCGCTGTCAGATTGTGCATGGTACTTAGCGTACGTGGATGTTCTAGCCCGTGACATCGGTTTAGAATCTTTAACACCTTTTCAAGCAGCCTGACCGCTGTTATGTGTCGGTCTAGGTGACCATAGGTTGCCGCCAGATTGCTCATGCTAGTTAGCGTGTGTTTTTGACCTGGCCCCAAAACCCTTTTGTGAGCATCTAGTGATTCTTAGTGTAGTATTTTCGCTGCTTTCCACCGTCCTTGGTGCATATATGTTGTCGCCAAATTATGCATGCTGTCCATCGTGAGTGGATGATCCAGGCTCAGTTCCTGCTTACAAGTCCGCAGTAGTTCCACTTCTAGTTTCTCTTTTGCGTCATATTGACCTTTGAGACCGTATGTCAAAGCCAGATGCAGCATACTGTCCAGACTGACCTCAGAGTACCTGCCCAGTATCTCGATTCGCGTTTCCATCGCAATAGTCAATACCCTCTCAGCATCAAGCCCTTTCCCCATCTGCCTTAAATATCGTCCCAAAGGATACAGCACGTTGGCCCAATCAAGGGTTGATACTTCGGTCTCGGGCCGGAAAATAGATGCCAGTCTGGCATGGGGCAGGAGCATTTGCCACGCTGCCCAGTTCTCGTATCGAACATACGGCAGATGAGCAGAAAGACGTAGAGAAACTCTTGCTTCCAGCGTTCGTAGTTCATAGAAACGTGAAGCCAATTGTGTGTTGCCAATTGTACCAAGCGGTGCATTCGGAAGTTGTGGGAATTTTCGAAAGTATATACGCCAAGAGTTGAGCCCGATCGACCGTGGCATATCCACAAGACAACGCTACTTTCCCCTTGATTTGAATTCTAGATACACATTGTTTTTTAATATGACATCAAATGCAAGGCTTCGAATGGACCTAGATGTCGAAAAAAAGCAATATCGAATATAAACGCCATCACTTGTTCGAGCCAACGGGCAGGGTACGGCACGATTTATGGAAGCGCTCGTACGCGCATGCGAGCTGATCCAAGACAGCACCTAGACGGGGAGTAATACCCCACACCCAGACCTAGAAAGCAGCATAGAAGTTAGACGAGGCCGACCTTATAATTCGCCAAAGACAGCAACACAACCAAGGAAATAAAGAGTAAGGGAAAAAAATGAGAAGGGCATACGTCTCGAAGGAACCAACCCCATGTGCGCGCCAATCCAGCTGCAAGAGATTGCGTGTGCTCAATATCAATATCTGTTTCGCTGAGAATTTCGCGGACTTCTGCAAGAAGGTCACACTCGGCCGAACTGATTTCAAGATTGCGCAACACATCCATTTCCACACAGTGCACCCATTTTGTGATGAAGAGTGCTGGGTTGAGAGATTCTCTAATTAGTACAAAGCACACACAAAGACCGGCTGGAATATCACTTACCCGTATCCCAGTTTACTGCGGCATGTTCCACACTCCAGCGAAAGCATGCAGTCTTCCGAACCAGCATATATCCCATACGGACTGGTATGCTCATCCCTTCCAGCATATTTCTGAGGGCGTCGAGAAGTTGGGGGCTCCTCTTCATGCGGATGGGTTCATTTGCGAATAGGGACAATTGGGTTTCAATTGTGGCCGAGTCCTGGGCATACAGGTTGAATCGATTGAAATTGACGGCTGTCTTGAAGAGTTGACTGTATGCAACTCTCAGGACGGAGCGAGATGCGAAGAGTGGGCATGTCACCTGTGAATCATCGGGAAGGTCTTGTTCCCTCTTTTGATTTCCTTCAAGGAGAGCTTTGCATCTACCAAGTGATGTGATAGCGAGATCAAGGATGTGAGACGCAAAGGTGTTGCTTTCATCAGGAGAAGAGGCGCCCTGAGTGCAAGTTTGCATCACTTGAAAAATCTGCCAAGTATGAACAACGACGCCGTGGGTAAGGACCAACATGGCGAATGGCCATACATGACCCTGTTCTGGTTGGCCTTCGGCATTGTCTGATAGGATGCATTGAAGAACATCTTTCATGGTGGATTGGATTGGACCGCTGGCTAGCCCTTTCTGCCCACGAAGTTCAAGCCACTCGGATGCTGTAGCAGATTTCCAAAGATCTTCGTCGTCGAAAACTTCGTATTCGAGATCGGTCGTCGCATTGAAGCCCGGGTTGATGCCATATATGATCATATAGAGAGTGCTGGAGATGTACATGACACCAAGCAGCCGTTTCCATGTTTCTCGCCTCACCCAATCGGCCCAGGATAACGTGGAGGAGCGATTGTTCTCTGAGAGGGACTGTCTTTGCTTACCGTACACCTTGGCAAGGTATCAGTCAGTGCGTGTAGACGAGTTTGGGGAAAGTAACGATATCTAAACATGCCAGTCTGACTGGAGAACTCACCAATGTGTAGAATGCATGCTCATTCATCGTCGATGATGTCAAATCCTCCTCTCCACTCAGCATTGAAAACACCGAAAGAAGAATCTTGGCCTGCACTGCCCATATTGGTTCATGTTTCAGGAACGACTCGTGTGTTTGCATGCATGGAAAAGTCTAAAGTCTCATCAGTCGACGATCTCGTAAGCAGTGCCATGGAATGAGCATAGTAGATACTTACTGTGGAGAGAGCTCGTAATGACAAGTCATAGAGAACCCGAGCCCTGCGATGATCTAGTCGGTATAGAGCTCCAATGCTACACATTGAGAATATCAACGGACTAGGCGTCGATTTGATGTCCAGGGTCGGCCAGTGAACCATTGGAAAGTGCAGATCGAAGCATTGTACATAGCTATTCAGAAACGCGTGACAAAGGCTGGCATGGGGCAACTGCTTGATCAGATCATCACTGTCAAGACGGCAAGCAAGGTCCTTGCGCAAAGCTGTGTATAAGTCCTTGTCAAGTTTCAAGTCTGGCGCTGAACGAGGTGTGCTCTCGCGCAAATGTGGTAAACCTCGCAGTGGTTTCTGCGCACCTCGTGCAAGGCTACTGGAGTCTAGAGGTCCCTCAGTTCCACGCGCTGCGTCGTGGCGTGACCAATTGGAAGGTTCGTCGGGAAAGGAGGGCGCACCACGGTGTCCTGTGAGTGAGGGCGGTATCTGGTGATGCTGGCTCGTGCCTGTCGTGAACACTGACCCCAGCGCATTGTCAGAGCTTAACCCCGTTCTCGATGTATGAGGCGACGTCGAGGGTGTGGATACGAATTTCGTCGTGGTTGTGCTCAAGTGAGCCGATTCCCGCCGTGGATGAACATTCAGATACACCTGAGGGATGTCCTTCGCCCCGGGTGATATTTGTTGCAGATAGCCAGCTGTTGTATATGCGGTTGTACTTGTGTCATACATTGCGAGATCCTCTCCGTCGAACATGAAGTCGTTGAGGTTGCCAAGGTAGGTTGAGATGTCCGAACCCAGTGGCAAGATCAGGTCGTCATAAGACGTCGGACACATATTTTCAGAGGCTCCGTCGCCCAATGCGGTTATCGAAGGTTGGACCGGGACACCGATAGTAGAAAGGTCATCCGTGGAGGGCTGATCGGAATTCGGGGATCGGGTGCTGCTCCTTTCCTCACTCTGCTCATGCTGCGATGGCTGCTCGAGGCGCACCGAGTCGTCGCTCTGAATTGGCGAGCGATCTTGTGTAGAGGTCGGGCTACTGAGGGAGCCACCCGTTGATTGTTCGTCATTGTGTTCCTGGGGGTGAAGAGTTCGTTCGTGTCGGACGACTAGATCTCTACAGGGCCAGTGGCAGAGCTCCGGTCAGCTACGATTTGCTACACCTCATGCGTCCAAGTGTGAAGCGATATCCACAAGAAGAGGTGGAAAATGAAGGGCGGAATGATCGTCAGATAACAAGACTCACTTCCGCGAGTACGACTTGTTGCAATATCGGCAAGAAAAAGGTTTCTCGTGAGTATGCGTACGCTCGTGGCGTAGGCGGTGCTCGCTGCGTTTGAACCCTTTGGGGCAGTAGGCGCACTTGTGGTGTCGCGCTTGCCGGCGGCTGACTGCCGCAACTGCCCTTGCCCCGACCCCTGTTTGCGGCGTTCCTGCCGTTGCCGGGCGCGGTTCTAGAATCGCTGATGCCATGTTTGATCAACCATCAGGCCCAGCTTCACTTGACGTATGCAAGTAAGAACTGTTTTGCTTTTTCCTCTCTATCCACGAACAGCAAAGGTAAGAAAACCAAAAACGAGCAATGAAGATCAGCGGAGCCCGCATTGTTACAACTCCCCGAAGCCGAGCGGTGGACGCTGCAGGGCTGTCGCTCCTGCAGAAAAAAGCCATTGGCAGCTGGTTGGAAACTGCCGCCCGCAGCTAAGGCGGGAATCGCTAAGTCTCGGAGATCTGGTGCTTAAAATTGCGGGTAAGAATTGCGGGGAGGTGCATATGTAGCGCCAGGGACTTGCGGGCCATAAGAGACGACCGAGACTGTACAGGAATATCTTGAGACCAATCGAGGCCCGATCAATTCTGTTTCAATGATTTGTTTATATTACCTCTGCGGAATTTCTCTTGTCGAGAGCATGTAGGGGCTTTGGGGAAGTAGTAGGTATGACGTTTTCTCATACTTGGATCCGTAAGTGGTACGGGTAACCTTGCATTGATCAATGTCATCCTTGCCTCTTATTATTTCTTCTCCACTATAGCTTGCTAGCAGATGGCTGAGGATTGCACGGAAGGCCCATTCGGCGTATGGTTTAAAAGTCAAAGTGATTGGATAACCCTTCTGAAGGTTGAGAAGAACTTGTTCGAATTGAAAGGCGCCGAAAACAATACTACGCTAATGCTATTATACGCCATGTTCGTTTCCTCCGGTCTTGCATAAAGTCAAGCAGTTATTGGCGTAGTTTGAGAGACACGAACATGTCATCCTGGTAAGAGAACCACTGTGAAATGACCTTGAACGGCCTGGCCTTGTTGACGAATTCCGCATCGTATCGTTGACAAAACTCGGCAACGAAATGGTTTATCTCGACCAAGGCAAGGTTGCGCCCCACGCAAGTCCTTGATCCGTATCCGAACTAGAAATATTGCTTGTTAGCATCGCTTTCCCGGGTTTGAATTGATCCAACACTGCATATCGAGAGAAGCATGACCCACCGTGACGTTGTACTTGTCCATCTCCTTGATCTTGGCTTCTGAATTTCCTTCACTGATCATCCAGCGGCGAGGATTCCAGTCATTTGCGTCGGTACCAAAAGTTGCGACGTCGCGGTTCTGAGCGATGGGGCTCATACTGATGGTAGCACTCGAGGGAATGAAATGGCCGGCGATCTCAATGCCCGCAGCTGGTGCTTCGCGCGGTAATTGCCAGAGTATACTCGGATGCAGACGCAGAGCTTCTTTGATGCATGCATTAAGAAACGGCAGCTTGTCGAGAATGGTGTACGACATGGTTCCAGAGGGCTGGCCTTTCGCAGCCTCGTCGACTTCTTCCTGCACACGGCGATAGTCCTCGGGGTGCAGAATAAGCTGGGCGAGAACGGATCGAATACCGATGGAGGCAGTGTCGGCACCGGCTCCAACAAGATTGCCAACTTCGGACAGAATGGAAGGCAAGAATGCTTTGGAGCCATCAACTTCCTTCATAGAGATGTAGTGGTCCAGCATATCTCGGTTTCGCTCTCCGTCGGTATTTTCTGATAGCCGTCCATTCACCGTCGCTATCAACCATACCCAGAATGCTTCAGGTTTGACACCGCTGCCGAGATTTTGCTGGATAAATCGGCTCAGCGGATTATTGAACCACAACCCTTTGCCAGGTAGATATCCTGCATTGGCAGCTTCCCAGAATCCCTGACAGATGGAGTGTATGATTCCGTCGACATCTTTGCCCTCTTTTACGAAGCCGACGGGCTGATCCGTTCCCAGTTTGGTCACCACGTCGAATGCGAAGAAGGAAGCCCAGTCGTGCAGAGCCACGGGACGCGATGACTTGGCAAGGTCGTCGAGCCGCGACCAGAGCAAGTTGCTGAGGTCGACAATCTCCGATTCGTGAGAAAGAATGTTCGACATGCTGTACACGGCCGAAACTCGCTTTCGGAGAAATGAATGTTCGACGGGATCGGTTGAGTTGAAGAACTGGTATCATGATTAGCATCAGTTTAGGACTAATCAACTGATACAACTTACACTATTGCTCAATCCGGGCATCTTCCAGATATCGTACCAAGAAGTCTACACAACATCAGCTTCCGGTTCCAGCAGGCCAACGAGTCGAATTATTGGCATGAAGCTCACCTTTCGGGTTCCCTTTCCATGACCAAATATCGACACAAGTGCGTTCTTGTCGACAATGCTCACTTCGTTGGGCGAAATTCGCACGATTGGTCCATAACGGTTGTGTAAATCGAGAATATCTTGGTGCCAGTTGCCCAACATGTACCGTCGTGTCCGCCATAATTCAGTGATCTTGGCCGGAAATGGTCCAGGGACATGGCGGAGTGGATGCAGGAGGTAGTTGTACGTCGCGTAAGTAAAACAGGAAAGAATAATAACCGAGATCAAGAGTTTTGCGTCAAACTTTTCTGCCAGAGACAAAGGTTGCAAAGTGCGAAGGAGGCTTGGTAGCTCAGCCATTATGGGAAGCACTAACGGATGAACTTGTCGTATTGGGATTAAGTGCGTGCAATGTTTCAACGGGAAAGGATTCAAATCAACAGTGATGAACTATATAGGTGGATATATCTACTTTACGTTCCGTCCATTCCCTCAAGACTTTGAGCAATACATGCGCGACGATTGGACCCCACTACGGAGAATGGAAATGCTCATTCTATTCTTACGGAGTATACTCCAATGTGGGGTCGTATACGAAGTGTTGTGTGTCGTAATACCGTGGGGTAGCTACAGCGGCCGTTACGGCAGTACAAGAGACCCCATCTACCCCCATCGTCCCCTACCCCGCATTGCCTGACCCCACGAAACATTACCCCCTTGGTCGACCTTTGGGGGTACGGACGATGATAGCGAAAAAGACGTGGGGAGACTGTGCCGGATTCTACCTGAATGCTGAAAACCCCCCGTGATTTGGATTATAAGTCAATCAATTGGAAAGGAACTGTTTCAGGAACTCATACTCAAAAGTTGTTTCCAGCAAGGAGTCCGCCATGTCCACGAAAACACTCACCCATCCACAGATAGGCGACATCGCCGGCGTCCATCACGATGGCGTCACGCAGTTTCGAGGCGTCAAATACGCGACACTCAAAGACCGCTTCTCTCCGGCCGAGTTGATTCAGTACGATGGGACTGGTCTGGACGCGGCCAAATTTGGGTGCGTACAAGCAGACAAACCCCGCAGCCCAGTCTGTTGACATGTCATCCTTTCTCATACCGTGAATCATTAGGCCTCAGGTGATTAGCCCGCCAAATGGCCTGGATATGGAATTCTCGTTCATTCAGCATGCTTTGCCCAAGCCTGAATTCCCGGGCGCGAGCGACGTGGATGGGCTCAACCTGGTCGTGACGGTCCCAAGCTCTGGAGGTGCGCAGACCAAGCACGAACGCCTGCCGGTCCTCGTCTTTATACATGGCGGTGGTTATATCATTGGAGGCAATTACTGGCCGCAGTATGATTTCTCCAGATTGGTCCGCCTTGCCGCCGAGCTCGGCAAACCCATTATTGGCGTCAATATCAACTATCGCCTCGGCGCTGCAGGTTTCCTGACGTCTCCAGAGTTGCGAGCGGCTGGCTACAAGCCCAACAATGGACTCACGGACCAGAGAACAGCGCTGCGCTGGGTACGAAAGTATATCGGCGGTTTTGGAGGTGATGCAGACAATGTGACGGTCATGGGAGAAAGTGCGGGTGCTGGTAAGCGACCATCCCTCCAAACATATGGCTCGACCAGTTCTTGACAAGATCTAATCACTTACTCTTCCAGTTTCCGCCGGGTATCTGCTATTGTCCGAAGAAGCACTTGCGAAGCGCATCATCTGCCTCGGAGGATGTCCACCTTTGCTTGGACAACTGCCTCTTCCGGTCGCCGATGCTGTTGCCGAGACTGCGAAAAAGCACTTGGGCGTCGAAGCGATTTCTGCAGAAAGCTTAGTCTCGACCTTGAATGAGCTGCCTGCGGAGAATCTCTGGTCAAAGATTCCACCCAACGTTCCATTTTTGCCCGTGGTGGACGGCGACATTATCCCAGAGATACTCGAGGTGAATACCTGGGCTCGTTCCCCGACCTTGCCCGGCAACAAATTCATTGAAGCAATCCTGATCGGAGACTCCAAGCTAGATGTAAGTTCACACCGTGGAGGGACTGTAATGTCCACTTGAATGTGCTGACAAGCTTCTAGTCGAGCATCATGGGCCACATGCTTGCGGCTCGCAAGTCCGGGCTTGGCGCAGCGTTCCGAGCCGTCGCGACCAAGGTCTTGGGAGAAAATCCGAACGCGCTCAACTCGGTTTTGGAACATTACAATCTTACCGAGGCCGCCGAGCTGACCCTGACGGAAGACCAAATATTCCGCAACGTTCTCCAGTACATTTCCGACGTCGCCTATTTTGCTCCTGCTGTTGAGTTGGCCAACGGCTTCAAGAACACCTCGTATATGTACGCTTTCAACGAGCCGAATCCGTGGGACGGCATGTTCAAGGGCGAGGCGTCGCACATTCTCGATGTGGCCTTCATCTTCCAGAACTACAATGAACACCTCGGCGAAACTCAGCGGGCCAGTGCTGTAACATTTGGTCAAGACGTCATCAAGTTTACCAGCGGGGAGGCTCCGTGGAAGTCTTTCAGTCCAGGCCAACATGGCTCGGCCGTATATGATGGAGGCATCCGGACATATGCCGAGCCATCTGAAAATTCTGCGACGGAGAGAGACGGCTTCGTACTTGAACTAGCAAAATCGTCTGATGGTATCACAACACAGAAGCTCTTGCAAGTATTTAGTAGTCTAATGATGTAGAGCTATGTAACTTGGGTGAAATGTGACACCCACATGTTATCGGACAGCGGGATGAATTGGCTCGTAATAGTCTGGAGTAGAGAAGAGTGAAGAAGCTAGCATTTCTGTAGTAAGACCTTACTTGGATCCATAGAGATCAACGAGCATTTCAGCCCCTCGCTCGGCAACCGCATACACTGTAGTCAAGATATTCCCTCGCGGAATGATGGGAAAGATGCTAGCATCGCATACACGCAGGCCTTCCACACCTCTAACTCGCAGCTCCCCATCGACGACGCCACCATATTCTGCTTGCATCATGGCGCACGTTCCGCAGGGGTGATAGTTTGTGGCCCCGTAATCTCTTATTTTGTCCTTGATATCCGACAATGAGGAAGTGCTGCCCAGCCCAGAAGGCAGCCGCCGGCCATTAGGTCTGATGATAGATCCGAACGTCGGTTGCGAAACCAGCCTTTCGATCTGGGAGACGTGACGAGCTAGTATCTCCGAGTCCAGCTGATGGACCAGAAACCCGCAGTCAATCACCGGCTGTTCGCTGCGGTCGGATGTCGAAATGTGAACTGAGCCTCGACTAAAGGGGTGTGCGAGCATCGCCACGATGGTCATGTAGTTCCCTGGTGCCTCATTCCCAGGCGAGGTATATCTCTGTTTCCTAGTCATGAAGACTGTTGCGCTTGCTTCCTCTGGATCGAGTATCATACGACGGATAAATTCGTACTGTAGCCCCCTTCCCTTGTTCCATTCCGGAAAGGTCATTGCTTCCAGAAGGGCTTGGAGTTCATCTTCTTCTGGCTTGGAGTTGAATAGCTGAAGTGGCCAGTAAGCGAAACTATAGGCTGCCCCTTCGGAAAGGGGACCGGTCTGGTGTTCTTGATACTCCTTGCTATGCGCGAGGAAAACCTCGGGATCTCTGGAATAGATATCCATCGTCTCGATAGTCGGCTCGACCTCGATGCTAGGACCAAAATTGATGTGATCTTGAAGATTTTCTGATAGTGCGTCAGTGTAACTGATGGAAGTCAGTCGCATGCTAATAGGAAGCTCACCACCGACTCCTCGCAACTGGACGATGCACTCTACACCCGCCTTTTCAAGTATGCGAGGATTTCCTATTCCCGACAGCTCCAGAATCTGTGGACTCCCGAAGACGCCCGCGCATAGAATTACCTCTCTTTTAGCCTTTGCAAAAATAGTCTTCCCTTCCCTCTCATATACCACCCCAACAGCTCTCTTGATTGACTCGCCGTGTGCTGGTTCTTCCAGGACCACCTTCCTTGCTGTCGCGCTGGTTTCCACTCGCAGATTTTTTCGAATCTTGTCCGGGGCTAGGAATGTATTGCCCGCAAAGCTTCTCCTGCCTGAGCTGTCGATTGCGTTCGTCGTTGTCACGCCTCCGACTGCCTCTCCCGATACACCAGGCTTTTGCGATCTTGCCCCCAGCTCGTGGAACACGTCTTCCCAAGCCTGCTGCAGAATGTTCATGCCAGCAGGATATGACGCCTGGATCTTGAGATCTGTTTCCGTGGTTTCCGACTTCTCGCCACGGGTTTGCTCTGACTGGAATGCCTGGTAGTATTTCGCCATGTTCTTCCACGACCAAATTTGGCTCCCTGCCAACTGTGCCCAGGCGTCGTGCATCGCCTTGTTGGGATACACCAGACTATGGGAATTGATCGCACTGCTACCACCGATCATGCGCCCGCGCGTTTGCTGAATGGTTCTACCGCCGAGTTCTGGCTGGTCTATTGTTTCAAAACACCAGTCGTAAGCGGGATCACCAAACATGCGGCGGCTGATGAGCGGCGTCAGCACTTTTGGATCTTCATTGTGGTTCTCCCCAGCCTCGAGCAGCAGAATGTCGAGGTCTGACTGCGAGGACAGACGGGATGCAAGGAGACATCCCGCAGTGCCGCCTCCCACTATTATGATGTCGTGAATAGATTCTTCCATTTCGATAATCGTAAATGATTACCTTAAAAAAACGTTTTAGGCACTCGAGATGCGACACTTTTTCACCCGCTTATATGCCCAAGGTCTAGCACGGCTAGCGGGCGCCGAAGGATTACGCTATAGTAGATCAGGCAGCTGTGATACGAACATTGGCATGGGTCGTGTCATTTTCCGCGAATAAGAAGAGAATTATTGGTGTTGATTAGGTCATTCATTATCTGGCAGAAGCGCACCCTGGTCCGAGATAGTCTGACGTGAAGTGCTCGATTCAGCCTCATCGCAAGGAGACGGACGAAATTTCGGCGCGGAGAGCGCTTCCAGGCCTCGCTACGTGGGAAACAAGCGGAACGATTGACCCATGATCAGTCCGTCAATTGAGAGTAATGAAGATACTGCTACGGGAAGGGGACTTTCTTACCGATGAGCATCGCATCCTCAACGTAGGCCGTGGTTGGTTTCTTGAGCGATGCTATGTGGACCCAAAGGACCATCTCAACCTGCTCGAGGTTGTGACGTCTCTGCTTGATTTGCAATTCCAATTAATCTTCCTTCGGCCGAGAATAAAAGGGCGAGCCGCGTGAGAGGTCACACGTGTGGTTGCAATAGACAAGGTTGAGTTGTCATCAATAAAGAAACGCCTGAAGGCGGCTCGAACGGTTGAGCAAACCCAGGTCGGCATGTCAAACACGCTTTATTCCTGTCTTCGGGAGCCGTGAGACTTCTGATAAACGATCTGATTAGCTGCCACGCGAGAACACGGCACGTCAATTTCGTATCGCACTTCATACCGCACGTCATGACCATATTTCTCACCGATTTAAGATTTCCCCAGAGTCCCCTTAATATCCACAATCGTGACCACCCGTCCCGATCACGAACGCATGCCGATTTACCCATTCACCCCTTTCCCCAAATCGTAGTTCTTGCGACCGATGTTTTTTTGAGACATAGCTGACAGCCCGCCGTTAGTATCGTGACATATATAGCAGCCTGTGACTCTGTGTACTTGGCTGCGAATTCCAGCCAGGTTTCATCATTGGAATGCAAATGCCTGCACAGCACTATACTTCCAACATTCGCGATGTTGGCAACAATGTATAAACTCGCAGTACTTGCTCTAACTGCATCCATTGTCGCAGGAAACCCTCTACAGCAGAGTACCAAGGGCGATAGAACTATCATTGTGAAGTTCGATGGCCTCGCCGTCAAATACCCTCATGTTACCACTTCCATTGGTGTCTATGATGGACTCAACTTTTCGAATATCTGTATGATTTTCCATCTATATTTACTCTCTTTCCCACTCAGATCCAAGACTAACAAGCCTGCTGGGCTCAGGGGTCGGCTATCAGGACTTTATCGATGGAACTGGTTCCAACGCATCGGATTCTCGGTCGTCCTCTCGAAACAAGGTTGGCCTGTGGAGGTCACCATCCTGGAGCCTGACTTCGACCACGGTGAGCCCGACTTCGAGCACGGTCGGCAAATCGGCACCGTCCTTTGGGGTCAATTTTCCAGGAAGTACCACATACACCTTTGATTTAAAATCTTTCAAGTTCGGATGCGCCCCAGGCAATAACCTGTGCGAGTTTGTCGCCACAGGAACACGTGGTGCGGCCGACCAAAGCATCGAGCTTTTCGGCGCATCTCCTCCTGGCAATCGTTTCGGCACGGCGGTTCCCGACCCTGCGCGGTTCTCGAATCTCGAGTCGGTGTATTTCGACACAGGTTTGCTCAACACAGGTGCGCTTGGGAAACCCGAAGTCAACAGAGATTTCTGGATTGATGAGATCGAACTCGTCCTGCACCAGCGCAGTCCGTCTAGCTCTTCCACGTCTACCACCGCGGCCCCGACCAAGACCCGAGCTACACGTCGACCCTTGCCGACCAAGCCGCCTGCTCCTCTACCGCCTTTGCCGCCAGTCATCAACTGTCCCGATGTCTGCATCGCCAATACCGATGACTGTGGTCAGACCTGGGGTGGCTGTTTCGAGTTTTGCCTGGCTACGTGGCCTAGCTTCACGCCCCCGGCCGTCTGCACTATCACCTTGGGCGGCCTGACGACTACTGGCGAGGTTACAGCGACGACAGTCATTGTACCCACCACGACATTACTCCATGTGTCGTTCCCGACTTGGTTATCCTAGCGGATTAGGCTCCACGATACATGACTAGTAAGGAGGCAGGTGGATGTAAGATCGGAGATCTTGGTTCGGTCAGGCAATATTGTTACAGTTGTGATTGATTCAGGGTAGACACGCAATCCGGGTATAGGGTATGTAACTCAGGACCGCTCCCACGTTTCCGCGCAGCTGTAGTCGAGAGGCAAATTTATCTCCAAGTCTACCAATAATAAATTCAGAATTCGAAGTGCCAAACACTCAATCAGTGCTATTCAAATACGATGATGATCCGAGCGGAGAACTGGCAATTCTTCCTCGTAACACCTGGATCGAACTCATCGACTCCACGAATAGGAGCTCTGAGGATAACAACCTATATCCTCTCGACTCCACATGCGACCTGTTACTCCGAACTACGACTCTCCATACAGACATGATCTGTGGGAAGACAGTTCAATAAATCTGTTTTAAAGTTCCAGCTCGCATACATATAGCGCAGTTGCATGATTGGGAACCCTGCCGACATAATACGATGCTCTCATGGGTATCCAAAGTCTTGTGGAGGCGAATGCTAGGTTACCTAGCCTAGGTAAGCTGCAAAGGACGGGTGACGTTTGTCGTTTACATGCAAGCATGACTTGTCTAAGTGCCAACACACATCCCAGGAAGCGACATGATATGTGCGTACATCACACTCATGTCCACGGTCCAAGTGTGCCAGTATTGTGCATTATGCATCATGGATACCCCAGTACGACATGGTAGTCACGGGTCAACGGTTCAAGGAGCAATTCAGCCTCACCATGAATCAATAGAGGGCCAATTGTGGCTCTCCGGGTTATCTATGTCAGTATCAAGCTGCAGAAATATGATGTCTCTCACGCAATAGTTTATCAGGAAGCGAGTTTTGAAAGGACCAGGGACCGGCTGCAGCGAGAAGCAAGAAATATTAACTTTCACAGCGATCGAGGCTGGTGAGCGTGGCCGAGCGGGGTTGGCCGGCCTGGCTGCCGTGATACCCAACTTCTATGACGGGCCGGACGGTCCATGCCGTAAATGCTTTGCCGGCACCGTCGCTTCTTGAAAATGACCAATAGCATTAGCCGCCACTATACTGCAGTGTTTGGAGTCGCAATAGTCTTGATATATCTCATGCGGGAGGCCGACCAAAAAACTGCAGCAACAAAAGTTCAATGCAGCGTCTCGCATCATGATCACCCTACGGTCATGTACCAGATCGCATCGTGCTGGAGGCGAATGTCAATGCGATTGGGCTTCCATGCATTCTCGGTCAGCGCTGCCGTTGTCAATGGAAATGCAGATACCCCAAGATTTGATTGTGACGGATCCTGGTGAATTGCGCATTGAGTGGGAGTATTTGATTTGACTGCATGGCCACCGGCAGTTAGTGGCTGCAGAGCTTCTGCCTTGAGATGGGCAGCCTGACCATGTTTGCAAGAGAATCTTGCCAGCACGATATATTGCCAGCCGGGCAGCCACCAAGCACATGCTGCCTCTGAGCTCTATGGTATATCTTGATTGACCGTAAGAATAATCATCAACAAAACCATTGTCTCTATTCATAGTATTATTTTCACTTTACTACAGTAACGGAAACAATGTCATCCGCAGTCCAGCCTATTGATGCTGTCGAAGGATTCGTCAAACTTGTAGAATCTTTCGCATCCAACGATTCCTTCAAGCGCATGCAGAATATTTTTGAAGAAAACACACAGTTGAAAGAAAGAATCCGCGAGGTCGAGGTAGCGAATCGAGAGAACTTCTTGACTGCGGCGCAAATCCAGATTGAGCTGGACAAGGAGATCGGCAAGACCAAGGAGTGTCAAGTCAGATTGAAGAAGGTTGTGGAGGAGAAACAAGTCCTGGAAAAGACAATGGTGAAACTGGAAAAGGAGTCAGCAGGCCAGACGAAGCAGCTTGACTCCACGGCGCAGGAAACCACCAGACTCCAAAAGGAGCTGAAAAAGCGCGAGTCTGAACGAGATGCTGCCCAGAAGATCGCCGATAATGCGGCTCGACTGGAGAAGATTGCCAACGAGAAAGCGACCGAAGCTGAGCTTGCACTTGCCAGGGCAATCGAGCAGCTGAACGAGCGCGAGGACAAGCTACTCCAGCTTGATTCATTCAAGCTGCAGCCATCAGACATGACATTGAATGACATGTAAGTCGCCCACTTCTTTGTGAGCCCTTTCCTGTCATGCTTCATGCTTATCCCGACTGTAGTGCCAAGCACATGAACAACTTGTATGAAAGAGCTTACAAGCTCGCCCTCAATTATTGTGGCGACGATTTGGGCCAAAACGTTCTACTCAATGCTTCGATTTGGGAAGAACTCCGATTGCAGAAAACCATCAATGGCCTTCCCATGCCTGTTTCGAATTCTCCCGTGGCAAGGACCATGAGAATCGCAGCGGCCTTGATGATCATATCGAATATCCTGTGCGAAAAGATTTTTCGATCCGACTACGTCCTCAAGAGCAGCAACGAGCTCTCCGATATCTTGGATCGATTGCTAGATCAAGATGCTGTCAGAGAGCAGCACGTCCGTGCAGAGCTTGTAGCCTTGTGCCCGGAAAAACAGAAAGACAATGCCACTGCGCGGGTGGATAGTGCCGCCGTCGATATATTCTCTACTTGTCGCTTTCTGGTACCGGAAGGCCGACGGTCGGACTTTCGGACCGCCCTTGAGAAGCTATGCAAATATGCAGCCACTCAGTGGTTCCAGCTACAGCGAGTGCGACAAAGGATAGAGTCGAACTTCAAGCCGGAAGCTGACGACCAGTGGAGGATGATACCGCTCCTCGTCGACGCCAGCACCACGCCACCTCAGCAGACCAGCGCACAGAAAACAGAGACGCACAAGGATAAAGCTACACCAGCAAAGGTCACTGCGTCGCAAATTCAGTTCGTCGTCTGGCCTGGCTTCTTACTTATCGACAAGGATGAGTATGACGTTGTGTGTGAAGGTGTCGGCATGTGCCGGAATCATGCCGAGGCTGCGATGAAGGAGGAACGTACTGCTCCGACGCCAGGGCTTCATCGAGTGAACAGAGTGGATTCGAGGAAGAGACGGTCCGATTCGATCACGGTCAATGGAAAAGGGGGTTCTCCAAAGTCAGACAACCCTTTTTTACCCGGAGCTTCAGAAAGGTCAAAAGGTGGCTGAACATTTGATTGCAACTTCTTGTCGAGATCCAAATCGTCGAAAAACTTCATCCACTTCATCCTCTTCTCAATCATCTCGTTCGATGCCGCGAGATTCTCCTCCATGTATGAATGAAGGTAGTCTGTCGATGCCACATCCCGTGACCAGTCGTAGTCTGTGTTGTCGCCAGTTGTGCCAGGCTGTTTGACATTGTAGCCCCTCTCCTCGACGAGCGACCCGGCCAGCATCGTGCCAAGGGTCTCGGAACACTTGAACTGGCCATCGGCCCAGGTTCTGATGAAGCGTGTGACGACCACATCTGGGCGAAGTCCCATATGGGCGAGACAGCTGCGGACCAACCAGTACACGTAGTTTCCCTTGACGGGATCCCACTTGAAACTCGGAAAGTAGACCTTGGTCCGCCCAGTGATTGTTGTGGTGGTGCAGACATGTACTGTGGGGCTTGGCAAACAGGGACGTCTGGCTCGGCGTGCTCGCGCATCTGCTGGAGGGTGCCAATCATGGCCTCGACCTTGCGCCCGTGTTTGGGTGATGCGATGTCTGCCACACAAGGTTAGAGTCATGGACAGTAAACACCGATGCAGTGTGGACGGGGTACTCACAGATGGGCGAGTCATTGGGAACGGCGGTGTTGTAGCAGGCGCTGTCAATCTCGTACACCAAGGTGGCAAGATCGGGGCGCTGATGTGCCGCCATGTTTGAATCGTTGATGGTCTTTTCTGCCTAGTGAGCAAAAGAATGTCAGTATGCAGTCTCTAGACACAACGTGGAAAAGAAATGAGGTAGAAGGAGCTCACCTGAATGCGTGTATTGGAAGTAGTCAACCGTAAAAGTGACCTGTTCAGCCGTGGCTCATCGGTGGCTTGCTGCTGGCTCATTGCCAGATGCACCAGAGTGTCTCTCTATGACCCCATCCGTAATAGGCATCTTTCCTTTTTGTCGTCAACCTTGACAGGTCAAATGAAAATGATGAAGTCCATCTGTGGTACTGAATCCATTCAACAGACGCTAGGTAAACGTCCTTGAACTAGGGTCTTTGATAGCCGGAAAACACCAAACCCTATCTTGACCCATCACTGCTGTGGATACTCCGCCGTCCCCATTGACAAAAGCGGAGGTTCTGTACCGTAACCTCAACCCAGCGTACCCTGATATAGCCCGCTGCCGAACGCCGAGTAGGGATGATTATAAGCCATGAAGAGGGTCTTCAATCTGGCTATTGGCCAATTTGAATCGACCTGTCACTTCGCATTCTCCAACGCCGGATACTTGTGTACATTACGACATGTCTCAGACATTGCCTCCCATTCGCCAACTGAAGCTTACTCCACCAGCACTCGAGGAGCTGGCAGAGACCATTGCCTATGAGTTTCGAACTTGTTTCCTCGAGAGCAGTGTCGAGGTCGCCACGCCTCCCGATCTTCAGCAGCCTCCATTTCATCTAGCAGCGCCGGGCCTGTGCGGAAACCCTCGCATTGCTGATGTTGGCGGCCCGTCCAATTTCGTGCCTCGGCCCAACCTCTCCGCCAAGTACGACCTGCTCAAGATTTCCGAGTCGATGGAAATATCCCGAGAAAGCGGCCTCCTCATAGGAGCAGGCGCCGGGCCCTTCTTCGAGCTTGGGGTGAATTGTGAGTTGATGCCAAACCTGGCTTACGGGTCCGTCGCTGGCTCCGAGACTTCGCTTCGGAATTACACTCGGTACGCCAAGGTTGAAGAAAACGGCCAGGTTTTCTGTGGCGAAATTGGCCGTACCACCGGCGCCGGGCTCATGTGTAACCTCTTCGGCTGTGATGGCCAAGCAGGGCCCCTTCTGCACATCAAAGCCAAAGGCCGCCTTGGACCCGACAGCTTTACGCAATCGATACAGGTTGCCCTGAGGAAACGCTATGGAGACCGCCTCATCAGCCTAGGAGGCGTCTTCGTCATGCGGGCCGGGAAGGCGAGACTGCACGTCATGCCCGACTTTCCGGGCCGCGCATTTGGCCCCGAGTATCAGATCAAGGATTGGCTCAAGTTCTTCGAGGCCGACGCGCCAATAGTGTGTCTGAGCGTTCTACATTCCGGCGACGACCAAGGCTTGGACCTGAGGATGGAGCATACGCATTGCTTTGCCACTGGAGGAGAACATGCTTGCCGAACGGGAGGTCACTATCACGGCGACCTGGACGAGACTATGCTAGAAGTTGAGTACGAGGGGTGGTTCAATACTGCAGATGCCATCTACAGGATTGATGCTCCCAATGATGCGAAGCGCTGATGTCTACTAAGCCTATTGTCAATATCTGCATTGCTTCCGAGAGAGCAACTCATAGTAGCAGGTCTGCCAGAGCCGCGGCGAACCAAAGGAAATGAGTATCAATTCATCGTGAATTGATTGTCCGAGAAATGTGGCAGCTGCATCTGGTCAGCGAACCATGCTCGCATGATATCGTCCATATTCACAGCCGAAGTTGGCCAACGCCCCGGATCGTCGTCGTCCGGATAGCCAGGGTCAGCGTGGGCAGCCTGTCCTTCTGGCAAGGCTGCTGCGCGACGGATGGGTGGCTCTGTACTCGACTGAGACAAGGCAACCAAGATCTGTGCGGTCTCCTTGAATACAAATGGGGAAGCAGGGTCAATCTCTGCGAGTCGCTGTATGTTATCCTCCAGCTCAACAAAATTGTCCCTCCCCACGGTCAGATAACGAGAGGTATCCCGCTTGATGGTCTCGTACAAGAACTGTAAATTGTCCACAGTTTTGACCCACCCTTTGAATATGTCCCATTGCTTGCTGTGTTCTCGTAGCCATGAGACTGCCCAATCGAATTGGCGAGGTAGCTGATTCGGATCGCGTGTCATGTGCGGCCAGGCACAACCATACTGCAGTGTCAATGTGGCAGTGTACACCCAGAACCCCACAAGTGGTGTTCGCAAGTGTACCCCATTCTCTTCCAAATCTTGAATGATATGGACAATGCTCACGGCAGAATCAAACATGGACTCGGCCGACGTCTCCCACCACCCGGGCGGATGTAAGTTGGGTAACAGTGGGGGATCAATCGGCCCCACGGGTTTGTCGACCCTATGAGGAAGAAAGGGTATATACTCGCGATGTAGAAAAATGACAGTAACATGGTAGAGCAGATTGATCATGGCAAACGCAGGACCATGCTGCCGAAGTACGAAAGCACGCATGTTACTGTTGAGGCGTGTGTAGATCAGGTTTGGCGCCCATGTCTCCTTCCAGTCCTCCAGGGCGGATAATGCTTTGTTCCAGATGGAATGCTTATTCCATGGAAGTCCTGCCTCGTTGTCGGGCTCACCGCGGCGGCCGCCTCCGTTCGCCCAGCTTGTCACAGCAGACCAGATATCAATGCCTTTGATGGTAAGATCGAGGTAATGCTGTGGGCCATATTTTCCTCGTTCTGCCTCCCCCATCGGTGCGTGAGTGGCACGGTAGGCGAAGCGCGACAGGAATGTCCTGTCTTTGGGGCAGGTTTGGAATGTGAAGTCATCATCGCTAGCCGGTAGCGGGAATGGCACCATTTCGAAACAAAACCTATCCTTGCGGCCTTTGCCTCCGGATAAGATACAGTTCAGGACGAAGCAGGCCCACATGGTTCGATACACCGTCTCTTGATCCAGAAAAGTCCGTTCATCATTTCCCAGTCCCATGTCAGAGATGAGCATTTCTCCCATCTGGATAGCCATGCCTCGATGGATTTGTCAGCCGTTGGTGTGCTACCATTCCCCGAGATATCCATACTT
This sequence comes from Pestalotiopsis sp. DP-2020a, assembly GCA_018115615.1. Classification (NCBI taxonomy): domain Eukaryota; kingdom Fungi; phylum Ascomycota; class Sordariomycetes; order Amphisphaeriales; family Sporocadaceae; genus Pestalotiopsis; species Pestalotiopsis sp. DP-2020a. The sequence goes on along the minus strand of JACVEI010000173.1, from coordinate 163,897 downwards.
ACCGAGATACATCCACGATTGGAAACCACGACTATTGCCCCATTCATAAAGACTAAGCATGACCAGAACTTGGACAGTATCAACGTTGGGACCTTTGAGGGCCTCAATCATGATACCGTGGCGAGTGAAAGCGGCACATTGTTCTACGACTTGCGCATCCAGCGATACGTCTCTGTTTCTGGAGGACAATATCACAATAGCGGATGATTTCAATTTGCTGACGAGACCGCCATGCAAACCCGGGAGAAAGGTTGGTAGGTGGATGAAGCCGAGTTCCGGGAAATGCTGCACAAAGCTGTGACAAGCGGCGTTGACGAGATCCGGGTCTAGGGAAGGCATATCATTGTGGCTGTATGGCCGACCAGCTGGATCAGGTACTGGTGGTGTCATGCTCCTTGGCCTAGGGTCGTGGGCGCGGGGCAGAGGCTCCCCGGCGGCAGCGGCGACGGCGCCACTGGCTATGCTCTGCGTGCGAGGGTGCCGGCCACGGCTTCGGGCATGGTTCTGTCGTTGACGGATCTGAACTGAGGGATACGTCAGGTTGCATTCGCGACCCGGGCGCTGAGTGCAGCCGCGACAGGGCGGGCGTCCGTTATGCTGGCACTTGACTTTCGCTTTACTGCCAGGCCGTGGTTAGCACCGGAATGCTCATCAACGATGGCGCTGAGTGCGTCCATTGGAGATCATTTGCTGTCAGAGGCTTACCGACACCACGCACACGCAAGCGCCGACCTCATTGTGCACGGCAGGCTGGTGGCCCTCGTGCTGTCGTATATATCAAATGAGCAACGAGACGGACATGGAAGGTAAGGAAACAGGTCTGTTCTGACAAACATGCCGAAATGCGACAGGCTAGCCCACGATGTAATCCGCTGGGCGCACCTCTCTCGGGCGCTAAAATGATTCCCTATCTCGCCCGGGACTCGGGGGGGGGGGGGGGCCCGCTCCAGAGATAACGAACGTAGCGCGGCGGCGGCTGTGACATTCCGCAATCTCTTAACCTACCGGCTACCTCCTACCTACAGATTACCTGGTATTTCTTGTTGTTTTCCGTCCAAGGACCCGCCCGGCTCTGTCGCTTTTCGCATTAGAATGTCCGCGCTAGGGCATGGCGCTGTTTATCCGCTTTGAGTTTGAGGACCAAATCCGAACAAGCATATGGAGCGATCAAGAAGGCAGTGTGATCGTCTGTAAGTATTTGTGTTTCCAGGCTCGTATGCCGCTTCTTCTGGTGCGAAGATGCAACATTCACGTTTTTCGCCTTGTCACATCTCTTCTCGCCTTCTCGTCATTGCTGCATCATGGCTCCTGGTCTCCTCGCCGACATGAGCTTGGCCTCGCCAGCATCACAGAATCAGAAAACCCATGGCCAGAGTAAATCATATTGGGACACTCATCCGGAACCGGCTCTTCTGCACCGCTCCCTTCATCATCGCCCGCTGCTCGTGAATGGTTCCTCGGGGCACAAACTCCACTTGGAAGATGGCAGAGAAATCCTCGACGGATGCGGAGGTGCTGCAGTAAACATAATCGGAAATGGAAATATGGAGGTTGTCGAAGCCATCACCTCCCAGGCTTCCAAGCTCGCTTATGTTCACACTCTGACGTATTCTACCCCGGCGGCGGAGGACTTGGCCGAACTGCTCGTGGGCGACCGTCCGGGGGGCCTGAGCAAGGCGTTCTTCGTTGGGAGTGGGAGCGAAGCCGTCGATGGCGCCATGAAGCTCGCTCGACAGTACTTTTACGAGAAGGGAGAGACCGACAGGGTCCATTTTATTGCCCGCCGCCAAGGCTACCATGGAAACTGCTTCGGCAGCATGTCGCTTTCGAACAATATCTCTCGTCTCGCTCCTTACCATGACATACTGCTGCCAAATGTCAGTCACGTCAGCCCCTGCTTTCCTTACAGGCATCAGAAAAAGAATGAAAGCACCGAGGAGTACGTTCAGAGACTTTCCTGCGAGCTTGAGGAAGAGTTCCAGAGGGTCGGTCCAAACAGGGTCATTGCCTTTGTGGCGGAGACCGTGGGAGGCGCGACAAGTGGCTGCATCACAGCTGTGCCGGGCTATTTCGCCGCCATGTCGGAGGTGTGCCGACGTCACGGAGCCCTTCTGATCCTGGACGAGATCATGTGTGGGCTTGGCCGTACTGGCCACTTATTCGCTTGGGAGGCAGAGGGGGTAGTCCCCGATATCATGACGATTGGAAAGGCGCTTGGCGGTGGCTACGCCCCAGTGTCGGGGATATTGGTGCACGAAAATGTGGTGGCAGTCTTGGATCGTGGAAGTGGCGCCTTCAATCATGGCCAGACGTACCAAGCACACGCTCTTTCGTGTGCTGCGGCCCTTGCAGTCCAGACCATTGTCCGACGGGATGGTCTCGTCAAGCGGAGTGCAATGATGGGAGACAAATTGGAGAACTTGTTGCGCAAGCACCTAGGCAATGAATCTCACGTTGGAGAAGTTCGTGGAAGAGGACTATTCTGGGCGGTGGAGTTCGTGAAGGAGAAGGACAGCAAGCAGCCTTTTGATCCGAGTATCAAATTTGGTTTGCAGGTACAAGCTCAAGCCTTGGAACTTGGAGTAGCTGTGTACCCAGGTTCTGGGACTATTGACGGCACGACGGGAGACCATGTCCTGATCGCCCCGGCATTCACAATTTCTGATGCTGAATTAGAACAGATCGTGATGGTGGTCCTTGAGGCGTATCAGATGACCGTTTCGCGGCTTGATCAACACTGCTAAGAGATGACGGAGACAAATGAGTTCTTTGAATTACCACGTCATATAATCACAACGTCCTGCAAAGAAGGACTGATCCATAGATATGAAAATTTCATTCCCATAACAAGACAGCATCCGCGGCAACTTCAAAGGGCCAGCTGCAAATTGACACATCATGACAAAAAGATCTCCACGATCTTTGACTCGATGGACTGCCAGCGTTTACCTCTCATGACAAGATCCAAATGTTTGGATTTATCTCAAGCTAGGTGATATCACTATGAATTAAGTAAAGCGTACGAATGAGGTGTTCTGTTGGAGAAGATGGATGGCGAAGCTACGGATGACTGCCCCCAAGAAATATTCCAATGCACGCACCAAAATCGACATCTATTTCACAAGACAGTGACCTATACAGATTTGATCTGTATAGATGACAAGGGATCGCAGCGAATTTCCATTAATGTACCTGATACTTGCATGCGCAAGAGGTCCTGATTACCACTCATACCTGAACTTGACCCAGTCTTCTCTATCTGTCCGATCCAGAAACTCCTCATTCTCCACAGCCGAGGGAGGAAACGCTGTAGACCCCAGAGACAGCACCATCCTATCGCGGCGTTTGTTTTCGAAATAGTAGTAGAGTCTGTTGAACACTTTAGTAAGCCCCGCTGGTCAAAGTTCCACGTTGTTGTTACGCACCCGAGAGCAATGGATAACACTTGACATAAAGTGATGGCAACGAGCATCGCGCGCACGCCAGTGCGATATCCGGGGGCTTCCGACGAAATAAAAAGCTGCGGTGACACGATGTTCCCGACGCAAAAGGAAACGAAAGCCATGCTTGTCGTCATCAGCTTCTTCGAAAACCCAGCCACGTTACTGCTGATAATGCTGAGCAAGACAGCGTAGGAGGCAGGCACACAGAGGACAAGCCAGACGCCAGCGCAGCGCCCCCAGTTGTCAGTCTGCGGCAGTGCTTGGAGCATGGCAATTCCTGCCAGCGTAGGGGCGGCCACTACGAACATTATGACGGTGCGGCCTCGCTTCAGGTAACTGGACAGAAACCCAGCAATCACCATTGCGACGATCTCAACGCCGCCGACGGGAAGGGTCAGCAGCGTGGTTTGAAGGCCGCTGAATCCCATATCCTGAATGATGAGAGGCAAGAAAGATCCTGCAATGTTGCATATGTTGGAAATGCCGGCCCACAAAGCAATCATGATGCACTGGGGATCGACGAGAGCCTCCACAGCCTGGCGCCAGACGAACTTGCTGGAACGGAGACCGGTTCGGTTGGTCCGCAGACGCTCGACGGCAATAAACCTTTCGCGCTCGTCCAAGAAGTATGCCGTTGTCGGATCAGACGGCAAGAAGAACCAGACGGCAACGGACCAAATGACGGTGAAACCACCGCAGATTAGGAAGACGATCTTCCACTGGCTGACCTCGCTGTTGGTGGTGCCGACGCCGTATGAGAGAAGACCCCCGACAATGGCTGCTAACCCGACGAAACCATACCAAGACCTGCATAAATAATTAGATTACCATTATTTCCTCGTCCCCCTCGTCTTCATTTGTTCCCATCTTCATTTCAGGCCCGACTTGAGTACCAATTGAAAAAGAGTAAGTAGATGACATACGTGACGCGAGCACCTTGTTCTTCATTTTTGTAGAACATGCCCATCATAGTGACCCAACATGGCCCAATAGCGGATTCGAATACCCCCATGAGGAATCGAAGTATAGCCAGGCCGGCAAAGTTCTTAGTGGTAGCACACAGCATGACCATGACTCCCCAAAAGAATATGTTAATAGCTGCGTACTTGCCTATAGGGAACTTCGTGAGGAGATACGCCGACGGTGCTTGCGCGACGAGATAACCAAAGTAGAACAGACTGGAAGTCCAGCTGTACTCGCTGCCGACCAGTCCCAGGTCCTTCCGCATACCGTACACAGCTGCATAAGACACTGTGACCTTGTCGAGATATTGAAGACCAAAGGTTAAGCACAGCTTTTGAGTGGTGGGGCAAGTCAGTCAAGGCTTCGTCTGCGGGGCTCGTAGGGTCTTGTCAAGGGTTCCTTACGATTGGGAGAAGATGCAAGTCTATCTTCCTCTTTACGCGTCTTGCGTCCTCTTGACTGAAGTCGACTCTTTCGACGGTCGCAAGGAAACCGAGTGCTACATCGCAGCTAGGTGCGACTGCAGCATCGGGCTGGAGATCTTTGAGGTCTAGCTTCTGGGCCATGATGAGTTGGTATGTGGCTGTTGCGGTGGATGTGATTTATTGCCAGGGACTATGCAGGCTGGGGTGGCTGATATATACGAATATTCTACATTGATAAGAGTGGCCACTGTGAGTCGTACTAGTATCAGCACTCCGATAAATATCTTCTTCTATTTCGTGCGGAGTAGCAAGTTGTCAAGATTTGATTCTGCTGGGGCCGAATCATCACATCTTCAGAGGCTATGAATGATCGCAGTCCAGATTGTCTTATCACAAGGACCCACTGTCAGAACTTCTTCCGTTCAACTGCTTCAGGGGTGTGAAATGGTATACACACCCTGACATAGTATCCTTGTCACGCTACACCGTATATCGGACACGCTATATCGGAATCTAGGCGGCTGGTGCTCCTAATGCTATCGCTATCTTATCTGCTTCGGCTAGCTATCGACTCGCCAATAGCATACGCGGGCGTTTGCAGCAGTGTAGGTACAGAGTATCTAGATAGGGTTTGCCATGGACTCAAAGCCTAGCGCAGATCTCGAGCAGGCCACGTAAATGCAGGGTACGAATCTGTAGATAGCAACAGGTTGTAGCAAAGCGGCAAAGTGACTGATGGGTTAAGGTAGTGCGTTCGGAGGAGGTCAATTGAATCATAGAATGTGGAGATAGCACTTGTCCAATACAGATCTTCCATTGTCAGCAAAGAATCTGGAAATACAAATTACTCGGTCCCCAATCATGCGCACTTGAAACAATATCGCTGGCTTCCACCGCAAACGTTTGTTACTATTTCCATTGCTTCGATGGCAGACAATCCCGTTTCTTCTATCACGACGTCCGAGGTTTCCCTCGATGTTCCCTCCTTGGGGACAATCCGGGGTCTATGCTTTGACGGCAGGACGACCCAGTATCTCGGGATTCCCTACGCTGAGATACCTGGGCGCTTCCGCAGGCCGCAGCCGGCGACTAAGCCGTGGCCAGGCAATGTCTGGGATGGTACAAAATTCGGGTCAGTACTGACCACACGCGCCGCCCAGGACGTCAGACTAACATTTGTGTCCTACCTAGCCCGTACCATCCCCAGCCGCCGCGCGACTTCTACCCAATTCCGGTCCCGGAGCGACCGTGGGCCAACGTGCCTTCGACGTCTGAGCTATCATGTCTCAATCTGAACATCAGTGTGCCATCTGCGCCCAACGAGTCAAAGGGGGGCCTGCCAGTCATGGTGTTCTTGCACGGTGGTGCTTTTGCCTACGCCGCCGGTTCGGCCGCCATGTATGACGGCCGGGTCCTTGCGGGCATCTCAAGAGACAGCGACATGCCGACCATCATCATTACTCTCAATTACCGACTGGGTATACTTGGTTTCCTGGCCAGTCGCGAACTGCTCAAGTATAACCAGGACCACGGTGAGGACGGAGTAGGTAATTATGGCATCTGGGACCAGATCGAGGCCCTCAAATGGATACAAGAGCACGTTGCCGCTTTTGGTGGGGATCCCAGCCGGGTCACACTATTTGGGCAGAGCGCTGGCAGCGGTAAGCATTGGTATCTGTGGCCGAGGCAGCATTGATGTGTGTAGCTTGCTAATCTTCCGTTCCAAAGTGTCAACCAACATTCACCTCGCGCGCAACGAACCACTTTTCTCAAGCGCAGTTCTCCAGTCAGGTCTGATGCCGCTATGTGGCATAATGACAGTAGATGAATATCAAGTCGTCTATGAGAAGACGCTCAAGGTGCTTGGGATCTCGGAAGATCTGCCACCCGAAGCGAGGCTCGAGCAACTGCTGGCAACGGATGAGGCCAGGCTGACAGCGACCATGCAGGAAGTATTCATGACGCCTGTCGTGACTTTGGCACTCTGCGACGACTCTGTCCTTCACCCCGGGCCCATGCCTCGATGGAATGACTTTGGCGCTTTTGAGACACCCGCGTGGTGTCAAAGGATAATGATCGGCGACGCCAAAAATGAGACTATCATTTGGAATAAGTCCTACAGGCACATGACCTATCAAGACTACCTTGAACGAGGTACTCGGCTGATCGGACAGGCCAACACCCTTCAGTTGTTTGGTCTCTACGGCATCACGGAAACTCTTGGCCATCGGGCTCTCTTCGAAGCCATCGAGAAGTTCACCACGGATGGAATGTACCTCGCTGTAAATTACGACGCCATGCGTGCGAGTCCCCGAGGTTATGCGTATCACTTTGACGAACCTTCACCCTACGACAATGAGTGGGGTGGTCTTGCGCATCATTCTCTGGATAACGTTTTCATCTGGAGCGTTCTTCGTGGGACACTCCCAGCAGAACAGCAAAAGCAATCTGAGCGAATGGCCGTCCTCTGGCTTACCTTTGCCGCCGGTCAACGACCGTGGGAAGAGTTTGGAGAGGAAGGGCGCATGATGGTTTTTGCCGGCGGGCGTGCAACTCTCGAGACGGCCACATCGGATTCGCAGAGGGGGTACAGAATCTGGCAGCAGATCAAAGAACTTGGTCTTACACAAGCCTGGGGAGAGTTCTCGGACGACATTTGCATCAGAAGACGTGCCATTCTTGATATCAACGTTGAGCCTAAAGCTATGGAAGTCGCATGTTGCAGTGCACAGGCTGGTGCAGCTAATGTCTTGTAATTCCATTCAAATGAACATAATTATGATATTATTATGATAAAATTTAGCGCATGTACCAATAATCATGGCGTATAGGGCGGATCCACCAAAGCAATGCGTGACAATTAATGGCTTATAACAACTTTGCATGCGCTATGTACGCCGCTTGCCGTAGAATCACTGCGTGTGAGATCACTTCATTTGGCTAGCGAGAATTTCGAGGGGCACATTATTAGCTCTGCTTCGAATAAGGCCAGAACTGCTTTGTATATATGTAAGACTCCGGTTTGGCGCCTTCCACGTGCCGTGCCTCCAAGACTCAAGCCAAACTAGGTGACCTAGCTGGGATCGTCCATGATCGCGTTTGATCGAGCCTGTACACTGTCTGCTTCTTCTATACGGCCATCGTTTCGCAAAACTCTTTCAAGCATGCCAAGTACCAAGATCAAGCTACTATGCCGGACTTCCATGAACAGCTCGGATGAGTAAGTCACATCATCTGTATCCCGAGGGGCAGCCAAGAAGTCTGCGAGTTGTCTGATGGCTGTGATCTGCCCTTCGTAGTCCTTCATACCTCTGAGTACCTGGATCAGGATGATACCAGAGTAAAAGAAGTCGTATTTGCTGGACTGTGCCTCTTTGGATCGACGCACCTCTAGTATCAAGGACAACGCTTCCTCCCGGAACTTGTTCCTGTGGAGCATCGATGCCATTTCTATCTCGAGATGCAACGTGGTAAGGCCGCGGCTTCGGGCCTTGTGCGTCAAGCCATCAAGTTTGGGCCTAGCCTCGTAAAAGCCCATCATGCCGGTTGCTTCCATCAGACTAACAGTCATTCCACGAGCGCCGAACAGCTCACCAAGAGCGACTTCAGATCCCCCCAGCAGAGGCTCCAAATAGTCGCAGTAATGATCCAAGAACGTTCCGATCGAGAGGCCAAAATCGAAAATGTCCATTCGAGCCAGTCCTGCCGACATGATAGACAAGGGGTGCTGCGTACCAAGAAGTACTTGACAGAGCTCGGCGACATGTCGGAGGAAGAAGTTCGACAAGTGGCGACCTATTTTATCGTAGAATGCGCAGCGTATTGCTTGATGGCACACGTAAATCATAGTGAATGGGTACTGGGGCTTGATTACATTCTGCGTATTCGCAAAGCACTGCTGGAATAACTTGAACGCCGCCGGAATTTTGTGGTTGAGCAGAAGATCGAATGCGGGGTTGAATTCGTTGTACCATCTTTCGATCTTGCAGAATTGCCTTTGCAGTGATGCCGGGCTCTCGGTGTACGATGTTTTCCATGCTGGGGCCTCGGACCTGCCTTCTAAGAAGGACCGAGCCGAGAAAAGCAGCTTTTCAAGAGCTTGAGCTGGTGGAGCGAGTGTAGCTCCGAGGTGCCCTGCGGACCTCATGGACTGGTCGAATAGAACGTAACGCAGAGCCTTTGCTTGCTCATATGACAATGAGACCTTGCTCACTGGCGCATTCATTTTCCGTCGCGTGGTAGCCGTCGACTTCAATGACGTCGCCCTCATGATGTGGCTGGCTGACAAGTGAGTGGTGAGACATGCTGTATCCGAAGGGGCATCGGCGCAACGCTGCTCATCAAGGGACAGCGAATAAGCTGGATGCGATCCCCCACGGTAGTCGTCGAGCGATTGAGAGAGTATGGAGCCTATTCCTGGTAGAGTGATTCGTGGGATTGGAGAATGGAGCCCAGCAGGACTGGTTGCGACTGGCACGGTAGTTGCCACCACATTTGTCCCACGCTGTTCTGTTCCACGGCTGTGTTCAATCATGGGATTTGGAGGCGGAGTCTTGATCGTGATTCTTGGGTCCAAGATGCTGGATTGGGTTGCTTGTTGGCATTAGTGAGTGCTTGTCTGAAGGATTTTGACAAAGATACCTACACAACTTGGCCTTGTTGTAGCCATTTGAATTGTACTTGCGCGTTCCCCTCTGCACTCGCTTATGTGTGAGTAGTTTATCGTCGAGAAACACGATGCTGGCTTTCCCATCTCTCCTTCGTTGTTCAATGCGATGAGCTACAGATTCCCAATCCTTTTGGTCCAGGTTCTTGCGAAAGTGAAAATGATCACGGAAAACTGTTTCGTAATCTTTGAGACTTCATTTTTGCATCAGTTCACGGTTACTGGGCTATCAGAACTTCATACACACCGGACCGAAGGAAATCCATGTTCAGTTTCCATCTTGTGCTTTATCTTCTTCAAACTGCAGCCCTGGTCAATGTATAGACATCGCAGGGTATCCCGATGTTTATCCCATGACGAAAAGTCCCTTTCATCGCCAGCGCTCCAAATGGCTGGTCTTAACGAGTTGGGGTGTTCCATCGTGCTCTGCTGGGACTATGGCGGCTCTCAAATGATGCTGAGGAGAACAGAATAAGAAGTCGGGTGCGTTCCTTCGAGATATACAGTACCAGATTAGCACGGAGTCCTTGCGACAGCTATGGAGGAGTGGGGTCCATGACCACCAGCGGCTAAATGTACTCGATCTATCTCTAAGTGGGACCTGGAGACGACGATCATGATATGTGCCACAATATGTACAGATGGATTGCATTGAACAGGGCTGCGTTTCCCCCTAAAAGAATGAAAAGATAGAACGGAAAATGTAAAAGCAGAGTGGGGAGGACGCAGGTTCAGCTCCCAGTCAACCAACGGTCGCCGTGCAGCAGCACGCAGGGTCAAAATCCGACCAATCAGCCAGATCAAAGAGTACCCTGGCCAAGAATCAATGTGGCGCGATTTCAGTAACTGTCGCTGCACCAACGGCTAATATGCAGATGCAGGAAGAAGTCGAAGCGGAGAACCAGTCCTTGGCGCCGGACCGAGCCGCTTCGTTGAAGTCAAGAAACACTACCGCGGCCGGCTTTCTCTCGCCGCTACAGATTACGCGCCCTCTTCGTGAACCCTCTGTTATGCAAGATCGAAATCCGGCCAACCAGGCAAGCCATGGATGGCATCGCTCGTACGGGACGAGCTCCACCCTCTCGGCAGTCCAACTTCCGGCCAATGGAATGGAATCTCTATTCCCAACAGTTGCAGACAAGCACAGATGAGCATTTGTTATCAATCTTTATGCCTATTTGTGGTGTATAGTGTTATTCATGGTCCCCAGAGTGGTTTGACAGACAACAGAAGTGTTTCGCACACGCAGACGCAGGTCAAAATCCGGCGAATGAAGACTCGTCGTTCTTCTCGCCGGTCGTGAACACTGACTTGGCCTCGACCCTGCCCTGTGAATGCTGAATATATGTCCAAGTGAATTTTCTATTATATATCGAGGCAAGACTGGCAGAGAACAGAAGGGCTTGCCTACCTATGTAGTCTTTTCGATTCAAGCTGAAAGCCCAAGCCAGCATTTTACTTGTACTCTACAGTGACGCTCAATCTTGCATCATTCAATATGGTGAGCACGCTATTCTGCTGTGTCGCCATCATATTTCAGAGGTAAGCAGACTTCGACAAGCCAATGAAATAAACACACTGCTAACGTCAAAAGACCAACTGATCAGGATAATCGATCTGTTGAGTCGCAGATGAACAAATCAGAGAGACCCTCCTTCAGTAGGAAAGGAAGTTCACGGAACAAGAGAAACAAGAACGAAACACGTGCAATGTCCACAATCAGCGATTCGTCAGTGGATTTCAGGGAATCGCAGCAGGATTCAAGATTTGGGACTTCCCGACGTGCAAAGTGGGTGCCATGATGAATCTTGCCGAACTTCACAAGATAACAATTTTCCTCCAGTGATGTACCAAGTCCGGCTCGGTGGCTTGAAGAAAAGTGCGAGCTTGATGCTGACACTCTTCCAGCAGAGCTGCAGAGTCCGCTGAGCACTTTTTCGGTTGAAATACCATGTCATAGAAGATGAAACGGGAGAAATCATGTCACAAGACTGTTGTTTTTCTCAAGAAAACTAATGTATACTATGTTGATTGCTTCTGAATACCATCTTGTTCGTTTCGCGGTTGTCATAGAACACTGCTACACTACCTAGATCATACTGAATGTGGCTCGACTTGTACTGTACCATGTCATGTCCAAATCTGCCTGTATCTGCTAGCGCAGCGGCGGTCGTAGTTTGCTTAGGCACATCACTCGGTGTGTGAAGATCCTGCGTGGCTCTACACACGTCGCCTCGGGTCGTCCAATCAAGATCCCATCTCATCGTATGGCACGGAGAGCAGAGTCAGACTACAAGAAGCCAGTAAGAAGTATGATCCTGAGGGACTCTTCCAAAAAGGCGTCTCCGGAGGCTGGAAATTGTTCTGACAAGGCTAGATAGAAGTATAGTCGTGTACGGAATTATCTTTAGGTGAATATACAGTAACTTCTGAGATCCTGCTACATCGTCTGGGAGGGCCACGGCGTGGCGGCGAGCCAACGGAAAGCTTGGTGTGCTCGGAGAGTTTGCTGGTGGTCCCGACACCACGTGCATGGCTGCCATTGTCGGTATGTTGGATCACATGGAGGCAAACAGTGATGTCTGGTTGGGCGCATTGTGGTGGGCGGCTGGTCCTTGGTGGGGAAATTACACCACGTACAATTTCGAGCCGCCGTCAGCGACAGCGTATGAGTACCATGACTCGACTCTTGTTCAGTACACGCCTTCGCACTATGATGGCTGAGCGTTTAGCTATATCAAGGCACGGGATCATCAGCTTCTCTATGTAATGAATTCATGACAAATACCAAGATTGGATACGCAGGATAGTAAAGGTACGCTGGTAGGCGCTGCTTATGGGGGATCTACGGTGGCCCAGAAACATGGAGTTGAATACCGTGTGCACAAGATGAAGATGAACGCCGACGGAGCAAGGATCCTTCAGCGTCATGTCAGCTGGCCTGGCGAACATGATGCGGTGAGGCTTGTTCCCTATGGTACGTCAGAAAACACATCAGAGGGCTCTTGATAGCGGTGTATAGGCAGAAGCGTAGTTGCGCGCGAGATTTGCGATGACTTCGTTCACCACGGTCTTCTTCTCGAGGTCGAAGATGATGATGTTGCTGGCGGTGGCAGTGCGGAGCCAACAACGGTTGGGGGAGAAGACGAGGGCGGATAACAATTGATGACCAAACGCCAATAATAGCGCATGACGTGTTCGATTGTGCTTTATATACTGTGAACGGATCTTTAGCGAGATGCGTAATGCTGCGTGATCCTCTGTCAGGGAAAAAGGGTGAGACAGAGTGACGGGAACGGCCACATATCCAGAGAACAATTAAACCTGAAGAAACAGGATCAACTACAGAGCTATATGTGTGCTTATAGTCATCAGACGCTTATTACACGAATGCGATGGCGGTATACTGATCTCCTGACACTCTCCTCCAAAAAGATGGATCGCGGGTTGCTTAATGGCAGATCGTGAATCGATTACGGACGAAGTAGGCTTTCAAACAATTCGTAAAAGATCAATCTACATCGTATTTTCTAGCACAACATGTCGGCTTCATGTCACTGTAACTCATATGCCGAGCGCCCGGACTCGACTTCTCGCCCTTCGTCATACATAATGCCCTGCTCAGACCTCATCATGTATCGCCATATCCCCCTTCTTGGTACTCTCCATGACCACCTCATTCCCATCTGCAAACGCCTGGTCCCCAAAGGCAATGGCAATCTCTTCAAGGGTGTGGTTCGCTGTCTCGACGTAGTAGAAATGCGCCAGGCCCGCCGAGAAGAGACAAAAGCCCGCTATGACGAGATAAAAGTAGCCGTGGATGCCCGCAAAGGCGTCCGGAGATACCATGCCGATGATGAAATTGAAGACCCAGTTGGACGTGGTGGCCAGCGCCATGCCCTTGCTGCGGGCGCGAAGCGGGAAGATCTCGGCGGGGAGAAGCCAGGGCATCGGACCCCATGTGAACCCGTATACGATGTTGTAGAGCATGACGAAGGCGTACTGGCCGTTGGCCTTGGTGGTAATGGCCAGGCTTGCCTCGGTAAATGCACAAACGATGCCTAGCAGTACTGCCATGGCGATGCCTCCAGAGATCAGGAGAGGCTTTCGGCCCCATCGATCGGCTAGCCACCAGGTGACAATCGTTGCAGCAGTATAGGGAAGCGCGTTTGCGGCCGTGTACAGGAGTGATTTTTCGTCGTCGAATCCAGCCGAGGCTAGTGTGCTGGGGAGATAGAAGGAAATGATGTTGATTCCGTTGAGTTGCGCAAACATTTGAACCGTGACACCGACAATGGTGCGCTTTCTGTAGCGTGTGAACATTTCCTGATGGTAGTGTGAGCTCGTCATCTCGTACTGTTGGAGATTATCGTGGCACTTACAGTCCAGCTTGACTTTCCAAGTTCCGCCTCGTAAACCACTGCTTCTTGAATCTCGAGAAAGACGTCTTGGACATGCCTTGCCTCGGTGTCGCCATTGGAATGCAAATCTGCAACGGTTTGGAGACTTTCCTGCATGAATCCATTCTTGGCCAACCAACGGGGAGTCTCGGGGAGGAAGAAAGACATGAGCACAAGGATAGCCGAGAGGATAATTTGAATGATGAATGGCCCCTGCCACGACATGGGGTCTGGGAGCATGAAATGAAAACCGTAGTCGACCCAGCACGACAGCATGTACCCCGCGATCAGGCAAGTATACTCGATGCCGACCATCATACCTCTCGCATGAGGTGCGGCGATCTCGGTCTGGATGATGGGAACAGTCATGGAGAGGAAGCCAACACCGATGCCTTGGATGGTACGGCCGGCAACAAACGTGGCGAAATCTGGAGCAAAGATCTGAATAAAGGCGCTGAAGAAGTAAATCAAGCCGCCCAGGCGAACGGTCCTCTTTCGGCCAATCATATCGCCGAGTCTGCCGGCAATGAGTGATCCAACAGCGGCGGAGGCTTGCAGGCAGGCGACGGAGATACCAGTGATAGAGGGACTGACTTCAGCTGTGCTTCCGTTGGCTCCACCAAAGTCACTGAAGAAGCGCTTGACAAAGACTGGGTTGACAAGCAGACCAGACATGATACCTGCCTCGGGTAAGTTCAGGTTCAGAAGCACAAATAAAATTCCGAGTGAACTGACCAGAGTTGTAGCCAAACAGAGCATCGCCCAGACTTCCGAATCCGCAAGTTGCGTACAGCAACAGAGATCCCTTGATAGGATACCTGGCGGCAACCTTGCTAGGCTTCAGCTTCTTCTCCATCCAGCTTGCCTCCTCATCATTCCGAGCGCAAATGACCTCTGCACGTCGCCGCAGCTCATCGTTTCGGTTTGCAACAGCAGAAGACATGATGAAAGAGACAGGCTGTCGTAGAGATTGGTGCAAAGCGTGTTAAAAGGTTTTATGATTCTCCTCTCAAGCCTCCCATATGAAAGACGGTGAAGGAGCTTGATGAAGCTGATGCAAATGGAGAAGTCTGGGGAATCCAGCAATCTTATTATACTACCCCAGAGGCTGCCCCGGAGACTGCCCCGGAAAACTGTTCATGATACCATCGAGACTGCCCCATGGAGAATTTGTGGACCCAGGTATAGAGTTGACAATGACTGCCGCTCGGGTCCAGTGCTTGGCAATGGATGGAGCCATCGCTTTCGCAATTCATGGCGCTGACGCTAGAGGCAGATGATGGGGGAAACTAACCCTCAAGAGAATGGTCCGGAGACGGACTGGGGAACTCCCACCCCTGGATGAGCACTTGAAGAGTCAAGTGAGGCTAGTGTCACCGGAACCGAAAGTCGAACGAAATCTTGGCACGACCGGAACCGATAAAGACTTGGCTTTCCAGTATAGATTCTATCCGCCGGAACCGAAAGCTGACCCGGATCCATTGAAAGAACCCACGCAGCATGTTGTCCTTGACTCGAAGCGTTTTCGAATTATCGACGTCCATTAGAAGATCCACAATATCAGCGCCTGTAAAGTCAGTGTAGACGCACTCCGCCGGAACCGAGAGCTGACCCGGATCCACTGACAGAAGTAAGCCCGCTGTTTCTGGGGCTTCGACATCATAACCGCTATACAGTGGAATATCGTCGCTCTAGGAGTATCGAGTCCTAGCAGTATTGGATAAATATCAAAATCACCTTCATGTGCTCTGAGATGCGCAACATGTTTTCCAACCTCGCAAAATCACCATCGTCATCATGGTTCTCCTGGGTCACAGTTCAACAGCTCCAACGGGGACGACACCCACGAAACCTGGAACTTCCGAGATCAACAATACATTTGTCTTGACTCCAGCTAGGGAGTTCCATTACGAAGAAAGACCTGTTCCAGAGCTTCGCACATCGAGAGATATTCGTGTGAGGGTCATAGCAACTGGCCTCTGCGGTTCCGATGTAGGTAACCTCCGGCTTTGAGTCTCGTTTCGATTTCATTCGCTGACTATTGTTGGAACAGATTCACTATTGGCAACACGGACGAATCGGCCAATATGTAGTCGACGACCCAATCGTGCTTGGCCATGAATCCGCAGGCATTGTCGAAGCATGCGGAACCGACGTCCAGAATCTGGCGGTTGGCGACCGAGTCGCCCTCGAGCCGGGTGTAGGGTGCAATGCGTGCGAGACTTGTCGAAGCGGCCGATACAATCTCTGCCGATCGATGCGTTTCGCCGCGACCCCTCCCTACGACGGAACACTCGCAACCTTTTATATCCTCTCCGAAGAATGCTGCTTCAAGCTTCCCGACCACATCTCTTTCCGCGAAGGTGCTCTGGTCGAACCGTTGAGCATTGCCGTACATGTCTGTGGACTTGCCGGAAATCTACAAGGAAAGTCGGTAGCGGTATTTGGTGCCGGTCCAATAGGCCTGTTGTGCTGTGCCGTCGCGCAGGCATTTGGTGCAGACGCGGTTGTGGTCGTAGATGCGGTCGACTCCCGGCTCGAGTTCGCGAAAAGACTTGGTGCCACTGAAACCTACAAGATGGAACCTCTGTTATCGCCAGATGCTAATGCTGAGAGTCTCTTGAGCCAAGCAAACCTTGAAGCGAATGGAGGAGTGGATATCGTCATTGATGCGACAGGAGTAGAACCCTGTATCAGCTGTGGTGTCCATGCCCTGAAGCGTGGAGGAACATTTGTGCAGGCAGGACTGGGCTCTCCAACGATTGCTTTTCCGATAGGTCAGATCTGCGACAAGGAAGCAACGCTGAAGGGCAGCTTTCGGTATGGGCCCGGCGACTACAAGCTTGCCATTCAGCTGTTGGCGTCTAATCGCGTTCGGGTTGACAGTCTGATTACACACGAGTTCTCGTTCGATAGGGCCGAGGAGGCATTCAAGAATGTCGCCAACAGAGCGGGAATCAAGACGATTATCTTCGGTCCTGGAGTTGATGCAAGTTTAGTTGGTAGAATTGAAGACTCATGATCGAGCCTCAGCCCCACGTCGAATCCCAAAACCAATACATTCCATTTCCCGTGGCGTTGACAAGACCTTCCTCGTTGTACCACCCAGACTCGCCATCGGTATTGACGCTTGGAAAATTAGTGTTGGGCCAAGTGTCGCTGCTACCATTGGCAGGTATAGACGAATGATTTTGGACGCCTTCACCGTGACTCCATCCAATGTCGTTGTTCAAGGTGCCGTTATAATCTCCTTCAAACCCGACAGGAAACACTGAAAGAGATATTATTGTCAGTCTTGCGTACAGTCCATGTGGCTATGCGAAATGCGATTTTACCTCTTTGCAACGACGCCAGGCTCTCATTCAGACGTGAAACACTATCGGCGGTGCCATTTTGTTGGTACAGTCCACTATTGACGGTGTCCAGCTGGATAGGGAGGCGCAACGTATCTTCGACCGACATCAGCGGCGGGTGCGATGGTGTTGGAGTCTTCTGGCCGTCCGCAACCCGAGCCTGCTCAGCATGCGAGGCGACGACAGGAGCCAGCATAGGATCTGCTTCCCGCCGCAAAAGCATATGTATAACATCCTTCAAGATGATATTACTTTGCATAGATAGCGTGGTCTTCTTCCCGAGAAGCTCTTGTAAACGATAAATGCGCGTAATCGTCCGCTTCACTTCCTGAGCTCTGTCAGAAAGTGGATCTGACAAGGCTAGAACAGCCATGACGATGCCCGAATGAAACAAGTTGATGGCCAGGAATGCTACCAAGTGGGTATTGGTGGCGAGTTGAGCAAGCTGCGGCATCTCTGTCACCTTGGATGTCCGTAATGCCGCAGCCCACCACTGCTCGGTGCTCGGCATTTGATGCGTCGATGATGGACTATCAGTGCTTTGTGCATGAAATGGCGAGGATACTGCTGCAAAGGAGCCAGAGAGATTGGATGGCGAATAGGTGGCACCTTGGCCATTCTCAGGCTGGGTTTTGACCAGGTGGTTAACGTGTTGCGCTAACAGAGGGCGTTGGAAGATGATGAGTAAGTTGTCAAAGGTCATCTGGAGAGCTAGTGCTTGTAAATGGTGCACTCTCGACGTGTTGGAGTGGTTTGGTTCACAGTCAGAACTCAGATCGAGGAGTAGATGCGCTGGTAAGCTTCGTCGCCATGTCCATAATCTTTCAGTCGCCTCGACGAGTTGAGTACTGCACTGCTGTCCCATCATTCGTTGGTTAGAAGCTCCAGTCTGGACCCCGAATACTGCCTCGATGATTGGAGACGCAATGAGGTACAGCTTGTTCAACTCTCGCTGATAAGACGAGTAGCAGATGGCGAAATCGGCTCTCGATGGGCTGCCTGCCTTGAAATAGGGTGACTCGGACGCATCGACCGGCTGCGTCACATTGCAGTCCTTGTCGTTGATCCCAAGAGGTCTGCCGTAGGTGACTGAAGCAAATCTGTAATGGATTAGCTGATGATGTTACACATACCAGTCATTGTTAATCATGCCTGTCCCAAGTGTAGATTGTCCACCACACCCTTTTTCTTTCTTCGACACTCTCTGCGTTGCCTTGCAGCGGCTGCCGGTGAAGTGCAAGGGCCTGCGCTGTCTTGATAGTTGCGCCCAACAGCGCAAAGGAGAGGTTGGGTTTCCCATGATAGACGTAAAAAGAGCCGAGCAAAATGCATGCTTGTACAGACGAAATGGAGATGTGGTCCATCAGATCGGTCAGCTGGGATTCGGCACCCTTGATCAGCGACGATGCCCAAGCATGCCAGTCTTCATCTGGGTACTCAGCACCCGTCCGGTCTTTGTGTGATTTGTACCAAGCTGCCATTCCAAGGACGGTCGATAACAAAAGGAGGAACGGCCGTTGGGATGGGTACGCAAGGCCATCTTGGACAGATTGGAACTTCGATCGAAATATGGGCTCATAGACGACCAACGAGAACCAATGGACAGTGTCAAAATATTCTTCGAGAAGCGTACACATGATATCTAGGGGTGGCATCTGGTACCCAATGATGGACTTGATAGGACGTCTCTGTGTGCGATCTGGGCGGATTGCTGCGCGCTTGCCGTACATGTCTCCGCCAGGTATGGCAGAAATTGTTCTCTCCAATGTTAGCATACCGCTCAACTGGCAGATCTGTTCAAGAGGTCAGTCGGGCCATTATGTAGAAAAGAGAATGCGTTGTGGAAGCCATAGTAGTTACCTTGTGCGCAATGCCGACCGCCGAGTCCACTTCACCAGCAGCTACACTTTGCTGCCGGCTGCTCCGGGGATCCATTGTGATACCAGTGTCAGTTTCTCCAGAAGGCTGAGCACCATCATTTGAGTACACATGACCCTGCTCCGTTGGACTGATCAGGGCCGCGCGAGTCGCATCAATGTTTGGCCTTTTCTGCGAGGGCTCAGAAGCATCACATGAAGGATCCCGGGCATGTTTGCTTTTCGTTGCACTGCTACCAGTGGGCGATTGCAAGCTACCAGATGAGCATTCGACATTTGCGCGAAGACACAGTGAGCACGGACGGAATGAATCACACTTTTGTTGTTGTTTAGTGGGAGGCACGACACTATTCAAGTCAAGAGGAAAGAGGTACTCACGCGGCTCTTGTTTCGGCGACACCTCTCACAGGCCTTGTTGACTCTGGTTGGAAGCCTGCGGCTATCAGAGGTAGAGGTCTCTGAAGGAGTCGCGGACGTCATATCACATGGTTATTGAGAAAAATACGTGTATACAGGATGAAATGGTTCATTAGATGGGGAGAAGCAATAAATCGCAGAAGCGTTGAAGGGTGTGACGAAACGTGACAAGGGGAGCTGGAGAAGGCCTAGCCGGGGCGTCGCCCGCTAAGAAACGTCTAGGTTAGTGGATGCACGTGATGGTTTTAGGTAGTTTGGTGCCTGAAGAATTTAGTTCGGGTCAAGACTCTAGGCCAGTTGCTGCGGTCACCAAGTGTGTATACATAGCTACGTACACTGATATGAGTTAATGATTCCAGCCAACTTACGGACCGAATATACAAAAGCTATTCGCTGTGACACCAATTGAAAGTGAGAACGTTATAGACCCCTTGAATCGATGCCTCCGTGTCCATACGACTGTGCCACAAACCCCGCACGGTGGTTTCCACTCTACCAAATGATTTCTGCGCCCCTTATTTTTGAATCTTTTTCACCATCGCCCTGCCAGGCCAGGGGTCTGCAGCATATTAGTTAGAGTCCTGATCTGGCAGCCGGTCAAGAGTTTGAAAATCTTCGAGAGTGAAGAACACCAGATTCGACTGCGGGCGGCATGCCCTGTTGATGCTTGGCAAGGCCTGAGGCACTTCGGACTACGAGGCTTTGTGGTAAGACAAGATGATTTGATATCATACCTTGCCTCGATGCCGCCCTCCTTGCGTCCTGTGGAGTTGAGCTTTCTGAGGTCTACAGCAGCGGCAACTACAGGAGTCACCTTTTTGATATGCGAGATCAGCTCGGCTGGCATGATCGTCCCATTGGCGAGAGGCCGCGGGTAGTCGTAGGCGTGGAATCGTGGCTGCAGACCGTGGTCGGCAGGGCCGTATGGCTTGAGGACGAGATGTCTCACTTTCTCTATGATCAGGGTTCGAATCCTTTTGGCGCAGAGAGCGACCCATCTCCAAATCGAGTCCAGCTGGGGTTTGGTGTCCAACGGGATGAGTTTGATCCAACTTATGAGAGACCATGGACGGATTAACGACGAATGAGTACGTACGCGTAGGCTATTGTCCAAATTAACATGGTGCTCGAAGCGCTGATATCATTAAATGCATTTTCTGTTTTATAATTTTAGATCATCGGGGAAATGTGAACTGGTCATAATGTGCTATTACGTGGAGAGGTGCTCCGAAGCCACCCCTGAGACTCATTCTGCAGTTTGTCATGAAGGGATTCTCATCTGTCCGGGTTTGTCGGCAACTCTTGTGGCTCTCCTAGTGGCGGAAGTCTTTCTCCCTCCAATTCTGTTGTCGGTGGGTATACGTGAGATATTTGAACTAATAGATGCGGTAATAACACGTGCCCTTGGTGGCAAAATTTACTTCCTTATGAACAGTGTACATCACCATGTGAATAGGTATGGCATTCCTTTTTTATTTTGTTAGCCAGAGTAGATGACCGATGAGCACAATCAAGTTACTGTGCCTGCAGTTGTCGTCGCTGTAGCCGTGCTCGTCGCCGTCGCCGTCGAGCTCGAGCCATCGTCGTGGTGGTGCTCCTCGACCTTTCCCGTGCATCCATCATTTGGCAATGCAATATCAAAAGCGTACACGTCAAGAGCAAAGTACTGCAGCGTGTGCGTGTTTCTCATAGCCTGGAAGTGCAACTGACAATTCGTGAGTCGCATGAGTTATTAGTCATGCAATGTATTCTTGATTTCATCCTAGAGAATCATTTCGTTCCCCTACAAGAACAAGTGTATTGTCTGTCGGTAAGTATAATGGGCGGCTGAAAGTTTGTCCCTGCCAAGCTGCCCAGAACACCAAGAGAGGAGCGCGACTTGGCGCGTTCCATATCAAGACCGAGGCGGCGCCTGATCATGAGCGAATTCAGACGCAAATCTCCATCTTGAGAAACACCTTGATGGACACTCTTCGGTTAATTCAGCCGCATGTCTTGGTCACACTCTGGGGCTGTCGTGATGTGTTGGCTGGTATAAAGATTCAATATCGTGGTTTCAACATGTTCCAAATGAGTCTTGCCAATCTGAGCGGTCTTATCAAGAGCCTGCGATCATGAATAACGGCAGAATACAGCGACGGACACTATGGATTCTGCCATTGTTGGCCTCTGCATCGTCTGGCAGCTTTTTGGCCCGAAGACAGGCAGTTCCGCTGGCACCAGCAGCGACCACGCCTCCGCGTTTGGAGGAGGCCGTCGCCGTGATCCAACGGCAGGTCGGAGAAATTACAGCTATATCCGACTGCCACGCCCATGGGTCTGAAGTGTACGTCAGTTATTTCCACCTGAATGGTACACTATGCGCTCGATGTTACTGACATTTCTGTCAACAGGTGGTGTATGGCTGGGACGACAGAGTACCAAGTTGTGGTCGAAGCAACTGCTACGTCGGAGCTTCCCGCTTCTTACACGGGATGTCACTCACACGGTTCGGGACTGTGAGTTAATGTTCCAGGGCCTGGTCTTACTACAGCTTTGGTTAACAATATAGGTACTGCATGGATGCGACCGGGGACGACGTCGAGGTTCTCATCGAGACAACCAGTGAAGAAACCTTGAAAAACTCTACCGGGACTTCCGACTCGACCGAAGAACTAGACTGTCATTTTCATGCTGGAGTTGAGTGAGTAAAGCATAGCATACAAATTTCTCATAGCCCTCGGCTGATCTGCTTGGGTCTCTAGGCACTGCTTAGGCGCTGGTGGAGAAAACGAGTCCTCGACTGCCGAATGCACTCGACAGTCTCGAGATTACAACATACCTCTGAGGATTGGGTTATTATTTGTGATGCTGGCGACGAGTTTCATTGGCAAGCAGCTCTCCAGAGACCACGTATGGCTTTGGCTAACACTGTCTAGGCGTCGCCACCCCCATATTCCTCAAGCCCGTCCTGCCCAGGAAGTTCGACGTCGTGTTTACGATATTGAAACAATTCGGAACCGGCGTCATCATATCGACTGCTTTTGTGCACGTAAGTTCCCGATCCTGCTTAATCCCTTTAATTTCTCTGCTTATCGATGGAACAGCTCTCCACCCATGCGAACCTCATGTTCACCAACGAGTGCTTGACCGGCATTGAATACGAGTCGACGACATCTGCGATCGTTATGGCTGGCCTTTTTCTGTCTTTCCTCGTCGACTTCGTGTCGCACAAGATCGCATCAGGACCACATACCAAGAAGCACGAATTCGGCTCCCATGATCGTGACGACATCGTCCAGGTGCTGATTCTCGAAGCGGGTATCATATTTCATTCCATCCGTATGTCGTCCCGAAACCCAATATCATTGCTTTTCAGCTGACACAGTGCTTCAAGTGATTGGCCTCACCTTGGTTGTCGCTGGTGACAGCTTCTTCATCACACTGTTCATAGTCATCTTGTTCCATCAAATGTTCGAGGGCATCGCCCTAGGCACGCGCATCGCTTCAGTCGGACATCTTGCCTACGGCGACCCGGTACACCAGGCCCCGGGAAGCCCTGCAGGGTCTCACTGCAGTAAAGGTGCCGCGGTTCCCCCTGCTACGATGCAGGATATCCCAATGACGAACCAAATGTCGAGCTCCAAGCCATTGTCAATGCTGCAGAAGCTGCTCATGGCAGCCGCATTCTCCATCGTGACTCCCATTGGCATGGCGATTGGCATCGGCGTGCTGCAGAGCTTCAACGGAAACGACCCCCAGACCCTCATAGCCCTCGGCACTCTCGACGCGCTGTCCGCAGGCATACTGGTGTGGGTAGGGCTTGTGGAGATGTGGGCGCGGGATTGGATGCTGGCGGGCGAGATGGTTCACGCCAGCGCCATCGTTACCATCTCTAGGGGTGTAGCTCTTCTCGCCGGTATGGCGTTGATGAGTTTCTTGGGCAAGTGGGCATAAGCGACATGCCGACTTGAGGTGAGGTAGTTGGAATGGATAATGCAGTCACAATACTCCGTAGGCGTAGTCCTGCCTGTATCTAGCTCCGTATGATATAGAAACTTCTACAAATTACTTCAACAGGCTCTCAAAAGCTTCCTTGGCTGTTATCTGTGGCGGAGCCAATTTCGCGATCCCGGGTGCCGTGGGTACTCCCGTTGTCGTACACTTTCCCTCCCAAACAGATTCGCACCCTGCCGCAATCGAAGCCGGCGCCGATGCGGGATAGTCCCCGAGCATGGCATCCAGCATACCCGTGGCTTTGAACTCGGTGTGAGGAACTTGCGTCCCCGAGTACTCCTCAACCATCTTGACAATACCCCTTCCAGTAATATCATCGGCACCTCGAAGGACATATCTCCCCTTGTGATGTTGCGATACATCTTCCAAGGCAAGCAGCGCGGCGCCTGCTCTGCCGACATCGTCGGGATCGATCAGAGATACCGGGGCATCGGCCGCGACCATGAGCTGCAAAGGCCCGCGCTCCCCAGTCGCGCGGTAGTTCTTGACCCTGTGCGCCGCAGGATACAGGAATGTGCTGGTGAAGACGTTGGGCTGCACAGACGTCCACCGCATGCCGTCGAACTCGGGCTGGCTGAGCATTTCCTCGATGGCCCAGTGCGTCCTCCCGTAGAATACCGGGCTGGCGGGGCCGAGAAACTCCAGCATGGTCGACACCTTGACGACGTATTTGACGCCGGCGTTGAGCATGGCCACGAGGAGGGTTGATTCGTCGTAGAACTGGAGCGCCAGATTGTGAGGCGCGACGAACGCCCTGACGACGTTTTAATCCTTGAGCCAGGCAGAGTCGATTTGGGTCCAGTCCTTTTCGACCATCTCCACGCCGGGCAGCTGCGCAAGCTCCTGGCTCACCGGATGGCTGGTGGATCGAGTCAAGCCCAGAATCCGATATTGCAGACCAGCCGTTGCGGGTAGGCCCGGGAGAGTGCGGAGCACATTCTTGCCCGTATTGCCGGTCGCCCCAATAACGAGAATACTAGCATCCATGGAGAAGATGTGGTGAGTGTTGAAATACGAGATGAAGGCTTTGGTCCGGAATATCATGATATTTGCGAATTGGCCGTGTGCAGCAACGCATTTCTATAGTCTTCAAACGAGTCCACTTTCGGAGAGATTTCCAGGTGCTTACCAAATTATCGAGATGATTCAGTAGTAACAAGTCCGACTCGAACCTTATGTTTCTGCAATGACGCGATCGCCAAGATGGAACTACAGCAGCTAGGTCGGCGACGAAGTGTAGTTGAGTGCAACGTCAGTTATATGAAAGGATAAAAGCTCATCCCTTTATTCAGGGGTCTTGACAAAGCTTTACGGCTCGGGGACTGTACACAGGCCACTTTTGGCACATTAGTGGAAGATCCCGAGGAAGTTCGCGAGAATACTCACCTTCGCACTGACGAGACTCATGGAAATCGACAATCATGATTGAAGAGATTGGAACATCATCGCTTGATCAACCGACCTGATGAGTGCACTGAGAGTCCTCGAAACCTGGATCAGGCACCAAGGTCCTCTGTCTCAAGGCAACACAGCATTACGACCTCCTTGATCACGATTCCACAGCAACTGCGAAAGAGACATAAAAGACTAGATGGATGAACGAAGGATGGTGTTGTTGGTTTGCACAAGATCCGTGATATTTCGTTCGCTGGTTGGATAAGTCAGCAATGTGTATAGCAGCCCCGATCCCGCAACAATATGATGTTTCGGAGGGTCCGATCGTCTAGTGCCGCGATGGGTCGTCCAGTATCGGCTCGCCGTTTGATGGCCATCAGTAGTGAGGCTTCTAACCCGTGGGGAGCGTGTCTGAAGCCTAAGTATTTCACTTCAGTGGCTGAGCCCAAAGTAGAGGCTTGATCGTGTTTTGACCGTCAGTCTACAGCTGCCGGAATACGGAACAATTGAACAAGCTCCGGGCAGACATGGCATATGCATGGGCGGTAGATGGGTCCCGGTTCCAGGCTCTCCCCGAGATCCTGATCCAACCCTTCCCGTCGGGATATTCCCCGCAAAATTGGCTGCAGATGCCATCGGCAGCCAGCGCCCGAGGCTATCTCCACATGCCACATGTTTTG
Organism: Pestalotiopsis sp. DP-2020a; assembly: GCA_018115615.1. NCBI lineage: Eukaryota > Fungi > Ascomycota > Sordariomycetes > Amphisphaeriales > Sporocadaceae > Pestalotiopsis > Pestalotiopsis sp. DP-2020a. Next base: position 138,282 of record JACVEI010000173.1, on the reverse strand, counting down.
CCCGCTCAGCCGTTGCCTGTCAAGACTCAACCCCACGGATCTCGAGGTTGAAGGCATACAGCAAGAGTTTGGAGTCGTAGGAATCCCGAGGTTGAATATGGTAATATCGTCCATCTCTGAAAAGTCCTGAATACAAGGCAATTGTCGTCATAGCTTTCCTTACCAATCATGTTTGATAGATACCGAAACTCCGAGAAAAGTCGCCGGTGCTAAGGTGGAAATAACAAACCAGCCCATCTCGTCTCCACTTGTGTTGAAGCTCGAGGCGGATTTAGGTCCGCATTATCGACCCAAAGACGCCCCTCCCGAAGGAAAACATTCAATGCGTTGAGTTCCGAGGCCGGAGAGGCAAACATTAGAAGAGGATGTCTGTAGATTATAAATACTCTGCTCCTGAGTTGGTTCTAACGCTTGGCATATACTATAGTGTGTACCTGAAACTCTATCTCTTCTCACGAGTCACGCATTCACATACCGTCCTGTACACTTAATCTCGCCGGACCCAACACTTGAGCCGAACACACTTCAACATAATCAAAATGGCACCTGCACAGACAAAAGGCGCTGCCAGGCTCCGAGAGCTGCTCGCCAGCCCAGACAAGATTCTTGTCGCTCCCGGTGTTCACGATGGTCTTACAGCACGGGTTGCCTTGAATGCTGGATTTGACGCGCTTTACATGGTGAGTTCGGTGGATCCCGTTGGACTCATGACGAAATACAGCAAAATACTAACCCAAGAAAATAGACTGGCGCCGGTACGGCAGCATCGCGCCTAGGAATGCCAGACCTCGGGCTCACGACGGTCGACGATATGGCGACAAACGCCGGCATGATCGCGGGCCTGGATCGGGACGTGCCCGTCATCGCCGACGCCGACACGGGCTTCGGCGGTCCGCTCATGGTGGCGCGCACGACGGAAAAGTACATCCTGCAGGGCGTCGCCGGCTTCCACATTGAGGACCAGATCACCACCAAGCGCTGCGGCCACCTGATGGGCAAGGAGCTCGTCGACGTGGACACGTACGGCGCGCGCATCAAGGCGGCCGCCCACGCCCGCGAGCGCATGGGGCAGGACATTGTCATCATCGCGCGCACCGACGCGCTGCAGTCGCTGGGCTTCGACGAGGCCGTGTTCCGGCTCAAGGCGGCCGTCAAGGCGGGCGCCGACGTGGCCTTCCTCGAGGGCATCACGGACAAGGAGCAAATGTCGCGCGTGGTCCAGGAGATGGCGCCGACGCCGTGCTTCCTCAACATGGTCGGCGGCGGCGTCACGCCCCTGGTCAACGCCAAGGAGGCCCAGGACCTCGGCTTCAAGATCGTCATCTGGCCCATCCTCGGCCTCACCTCGGTCTACATCGCCACCCGCGAGTTCTGCAAGGAGCTCAAGGAGACGGGCGAGATCAAGAACCGGTACACCCCCGAGGGCAAGGTCGACGGCGGCGTCCGCGACGTCTTTGAGCTCTGCGGGTTGTCAAAGTGCAGCGCTTTCGACCAGGAGATGGGCGGTACCAGCTTTTCCAAGGGTGTATAAGTAATGTGTCGAATTAAACAGTAAATAAGAGATACCACCACAGCAATAAAAAAAGTCAAAATATTTCATTCAGCCCTGAAGCCCCGCAGTCTGTATTAATTTTTGTCGAGATGTCTAGGGAGTATCCAGTCCGAGACTCAAGTCCACTTGCGTTCCAAATCGCACATGCGCCGTGGACATTCTCGGTAACACCAAGTCTCTCAGCTGGGTCTTGTTTCCGGGCGCATCAAAGAAACTGGTGAGACATTCAATATCGGGGATTTCAGACAACAAGCCAGGCGAGTCCAGTTCTCGCAGTCTTTTTACATCCTCGCACGCTACGCTTTGTTCCCCCGGTGGAAGCGATCGCTCTCGCTCATGTAGCAGGGCCGCGACGGTGCTGCCGTCCTTTTCCCACGATCCATTGACCCTCTCGTTGGAATACGCCACCTGATTCCCCCGCCGAACCACGACCACCTGATCGACAGCACCAGACTCGTCCACGAACCGCGCGGCATCGACGAGGCCAGCGTAAGAATCGTCGTGAACCTTCCGCGGCGTCAGCCGAATAGGCAGTCCTCGTGACCCCGCTTCGGGCAGGCGCTCGTGGTAGCGGGTGAGGACGCCGAGCCGGCTGAGCGCCGCGGGCACTGCCAAGACCACGACCTCGACGCGGTAGCGCCCGGCGTCGTGGAGGGCCCGGGCTAGCTCGGCAAAGTCCTCCGGGTGCCGGCACGACGACTCCACCAGGACGTCGGCTCGGCACTCGATCACATGGGACACCGCCATTGCAAGCCAGCGGCGGGCGTCCGTGCCTGTGGCCGGCGACGCGAGATCCGGCGTTTCCGAAGAAATGAGTTGACTATAGGCAGGGTGGAATGCCTTGAAGGTGTCGGCGATCAGGTGCGCCGGCTCACCTCGGCGGGCTTGCATCACCTCTTTGATGGCCGGCGCGGTGCGTGTTTTCCCTGCGCCAGTTTGTCCGATGACGAACACCGCCAGCGGCGGTTTGTCCTTGTGATCGGCATTGCCCGGATGTTGTAGATGGCCGAGTTCCGCCGGGACGATTTGCTCCTGGAATATACGATGCGACTCATCGTCGCTGAGGATATAAGTGCTCAAACTTTTTTTGGTTATTGACATGATTAGAGAATCGCAGCAGCTGGCGCGAAGCTCAACTTTTTGCGAGAATCTAGATGATGGCGGTGACGGCACCGACACTACAAGATAAGTCTGTCCTCGGGTTCTACTGGGAAATCCTTCGGGCTTCCAAGCATGGCTCATACCTAACGTAGAGTCGCCGACGCGGGGGCCGAATCAGGTACCCACGTAGTATGCTTGTGTAAGTGAGGGCTTGAGCGTCTGGCGTCGGCACTTGAGGACCACCCTGGATCACGTTGTCCTACCATAAATTCGGAGGCCTCAATCTATCGTCCTATTGGAATTGGCTGGGGTACATAGTTGGAGCTGACAGGTGCCAGATATCTGCCCAATGCTTTTTCAACACATAAGAAGACATAGATCTGTCAAGGGAATAGTAAATCTTTTGTTCTCATTCAGATGGTTTTCCTATAAGTAAATAAGTGAACCGAGTTAGCGTCGGTAGTGTCGGTAATGTGCAGAACTAGCATTGCTATTGTCATGACATAAGTTCGGACGTGGCTGGAGATGGTATGGACAGATAAGAAACGGAGAGCGCTCCGGGGAAAGGGAAGGTTACATCGCCACACGTCATAATGCGCCAAGAAAGTATAGCCAATTCGGATCTAACGCAGATCGGCGTGATGGTGTTCGCGCTATTGTTGACGGCCTAACTACGTACCAGTTGGACAGGCGGGTGATAAAGAAAGTGAGATTCCGCCTATACTAAAACACCGCATCTTTACACACAATCGTCTTAATTATGCTATAGAAACTAAATGTTCTTATTCTCGCTCGAATTTCGTTTCTTATTTTATAGATTTTATCCCAACATCGATCCTGGCGACCGGATAATATACTACAATAAGGTATAAATATATATTATATTCTCACTTTATTTTGCTCTCACCTGCCGGAGAACGTTTAGGCCGCACCAAGGTAAATCGTGCTCTAGACACCTCCGTTGACACCCAACATCAAACAAAACATATATCGAACAACCGAGATGCGACAGCGAACAAAGCATTATTTCGGATGTCTTTGAGCAATGGTTACAAAGATGTTGTGGCTATGGTACAATGGCAATTGTCTCATCGATCATCATACAAAGCTGGCTTTCTTCTTTGTAGAAGTATAAGTAGGCCCTGAGTGAACCAGCTTTGCGGACTTTTGATTATTCACATATTCAACACAGATCAATCAACAGCTTCCATTCACATCTCTCTAAGGTAAGCATAATCCAGCAGCAAGCAGCAGCAGAGCTTCAACACATCCGCGATGTCGAGCTCTCGGTCTTCCAGTCCCATCTCCGCCTTCAAAGCCGCCGGGTGCGATCTTCTTGTCGGCGAGATCAACTACGACTGCGGACACTGCTTTCACACCATGCTGGACTACTCGCTTATGCGCACGGGAGACCGCAGCTCCGAGAGCCACCAGTGCCCCAAGTGCGCTCAGGAAGACGGTACGTGCCTCGTCTGCCTCCAGCCCTGGAACGCCAGCGTGTCGGACGCTTGCCCGGGCTGTGATGCCTTCTTCGAGACGAGTGTCTTGCTCGGGCGCGTCGAGAGGCTAGATGCGATGGGAGTTAGCATCAGGGATGACCGGCCGCTTTTCTTCAACTCTGTCAGGAACAGAGAGATGCAGCTCAGGGAGCGCCGCCGCCAAGGTTTATGGAACAAGGGGATTCAAGGTCAGAAGCGGAAGAGATGTGAATCGTCTGAGGAGGATGAGGTTATGCGATGATCAGAGCACTCTGCCACTTTGACTGAAGTAGTGTTCCGTTAGTAATGTCGGCAAGTATAAAGATAATCAGTTGATCTTTCACCATCTCAATCAACATCCACTATGACAAACATGTGAATAATAACTAAATGCTACCCTGTGCATGCTTGAATTACACTCCTACGATTGGGATTTCGGTATGATGTTTGCAGCTCGGTATAAGTATTCCCTTCCGGCTAACCATCTTGCCCACAACCGGATAAAAATGGGACTGGCGCACCAACGTCCCCGGCGGCGCAGGACAGATACAAAGTATCGCCTGCTGGTGGGTATCAACGTCCTAGGGCACAAGGAAAATATAAGTATGCGCTGCAAAAAATTAACAGGCAGTCAAATATAAATATTTATAGATATTCTCGTCAGCCGCATTAAGATATATGCGCCGGTGCATTGCTGCCCTTAACCTAAGTGTTTCCAGGTACAGAGTGACGCCTAATGTACCTAACCTAGAAGCCACGCTGGGGTCCTGTACCTTAACGTAGGGCGTGGGGCTTCCTGGGTGCGGTTTCGGAGGCCTTTTGCGCCCGCTGTAGATCACCTGCGTGGCCGTAGCGGTTACCCTTTGTAGCGAACCTCTGCTATCCCCCAAATGATCATGTACTATGCCGACTGGAATTATCTGTGTCAGTCAAACAAATACCTGCGCAAGCTATAGTGGATTGCATCGGATGAACTTGACGTTTGATGGCTACATAATGCTCTAAATAGTCGGTCCCTGGGTGGTTGTATTATCTTACCCTATATTTGCATCGTATATTAAGCTTTGGGGAAGCCCAGCTCCGGGAGCTCCCCTCATCGACCGACGTCAATTACCTTACTCCGGAGTCTTAGCAAGCAAATGCCCACCACCAACTCTGCCCCTCCTAAAGTTACACAACCCGTCTTCATCTCATAACCATTTCATCTGATCAACCTCACAATAGGCAGTTGACGTTGCTCATTTCCAGTCATATCGCCGTCGACTGATACAGCTTCGAGGATACTATATTCGCTTTACAATCGCCATGGCTTTGGAATCGCTGCCGACGGAGCTCATCTTGCACGTGTTCCAGCAGATAGCCGATACCGAGGCTCTCCAGGCAACAGCGCGCACTTGCAAAAAGTTCAGACAAGTCGTCGAAATCTGTCTGTATAGCAGTGTCCTTTCCACCACGCGCTCCTCTGCGAACCGCCTATTGGACCTCTGCAAAGCGGACCCGAGGCGCGCAGCCTATGTCCACGACTTGCAGCTGGTATACTCGACGCGGCATCACGACTTTCAGAACTCTCCCCCGCTAGACCTCTGCTTCTTCCCATGTCTGAACTCGTTCGTTTCCGAGAGCCCGTTTTGCAACGCTCATTCACGGATCGGCTCCAAGAGCGAGAGTGTCTGGCAGGCTGATATGCAGGCCTATCTACGAGCTTTCGAGCAAGCATCGCTACTTTCCAGCATTCCTCCAGGCGACAGACCTCTTGGTTTCTTGAGATCAGGCAAGTCGGACCGGTTGTCAATCGCTATCTGGCCTGCAACTAACCCCTCGAGCAGTGACCCTACATTGGACGGGAAGCATCAACTCGAGGTTCTGGCGAACAACACCGCTCTGCCCAATTTTCTTGCTACCGGAACTGCAGAATCTGACGCTATCTTGCGTCAAGATCAGAGTGGAAGATGAAGATTGTGACATATCCGACTTTGCAAGGTCTACCAAGCTCGAGTCGCTCTCCTTTGTTGAGAGAATTGTTTCGCCCGGAGCACTGGAGCAGATTATGTCATATCCCTCAGCTCTGAAGAAGTTGGCTCTCCACGAGATCACACACCATGGGACGGGCACAGCGTCTTACGACTTTCTCAGAAATGACATCGAGGCGTCGCACAGGGCTCTGGAGCTCCAAGCAGAATCGCTACAGGAGTTTGACTTTTCGGGCCATCATGACCCCCGCGGAATGATGTCTACTCGCCCACTTACTGCTTTCAACCTTGCCAACTTCCGATCGCTCACATACCTCAAGCTCAACTGGTCCGTCAGGCTGGATCACCCGCCCCCTAATCTAAAAGTACTCTGTCTCCAAGATCTGAGCCCATTGACTTTCCGCGGTGGTGCCGAAAACGTCTTGGCTCGGCTCCCGAAGCTCACAGAATGCCTAGTCAACGCTTCAAAACGCAAAGACTTTTTCCAAGTCGACTTGCGTCTCTATCGGATCCCGCTCCACTTCTTCGGTCGCCTGAGGATGGAAGATGACGAGCAGCAGCCACTACGTCGAGTCTTTGAAGACTTGAGGCACAAAATGATCAACCGGTATACCCTTACCGAAGAGCCCGAAGACACGCTAGCCGAGAGTCCCGAAGCGACCCCGGCTGGTAACAACGAGACGCCTCCCTCTGAGCAGATGTTGGAGGATGTACCGGTCCGTCTGCGGATATTGACCGCAAAACACCGCCACTATATTCCTCCTTATCTCTACGGCGAGAAGAATCATCGATGGGTTGTTCGCTACGACTCGGAAATGCTGGAGATCCCATACTGCGATAACTCTGGGCACCCTGAAGGAGAGGAAAGCAGTGAGGATGAGGATATGCTGGAGGCTTTTCGATTGAATGCGGTATTCTGATGGCTGAAAGCTAGAATAATGGTCTCCGCGCCTATCTAAGTTATTTCACCGAGAATATTTTTGGGATATCAAATGATAGGAGAGAAATGTGTGGTTTGTGCATCAATTTAGGTTATACACAATATGGTTTCGAAGATTTCGATTGCCGGGCAAATCTAGTTGCTATGTAAACAATCTCAGCTCCAAAAGGACAAGCACAATTCGGGACTTGATGACTGCTATCCATGTCAAACCATTGGTATAAGTACATTGATATATTTTGTTTATTCCTGCCATTCATCTCAAATCGTTGGTCACAGTCATTTCGTTAAAAACGCCACACGCCTGAGACTACTCCGAGATCAATAGCTTTTCCCTCTTACTCTTCAAATATAAAGAATAATATAAATAGCGGCTTTTGTAACCAGGTGACTACCTTGATCAGACTTCTAAATAAACCTCTGCCCCGAAGGCTAAAGTTACACCGCGAGATCCAAAATTCCATATATCCATACCTAGACCCTGTGCCGGCCAACGCGTGTGTGGCTACACCTTAATCCAGAGAATTGGCAGGACCACAAAGTAGCTAACCGACACCTCTTTATGTGTGATTTTCTGCGCCTTCCTTTCTGCCAATTATTCAAGCACAGAACAACCAGATCGCAGTCTTCCTCTAAACTCATCCTCTTCTCTTGAACCCTGGTTTCTTGAACCAAACACACGACTTCCAGCCTTTTTACCAATCCTAAAGCAGAAGGCTCCCAGCATCACAGTAGACACCAGACCCATCCTACTCTCACACTCATCCTACTCTTCGTACCTATCACTTCAAAGCCTGCATCTACGGCCTTCCACGCCTCTCGCTTCAAGAACTATCACAAACAATGACTTCAGATCACGGTTCCGATGCCTCTGTCAAGAGCGACATCACAAGTATCGACGAGGAATGGATCGACGACGGAGGCGAATACACCAGTGATGCTCCTGTATTGCAGGTAGCAGAGCCTTCCATCGTCAATCTCGATGAGCGCGGTGACAATATTCTCACCGTGGGAGCTGAATGTCCCGACCCCAAGAAAATCATGCGCTTCCGCGTCTGTTCCCGTGCTCTCGCACGATTCTCTCCTGTCATGGCAGCAATGCTATTCGGCAAGTTCAGAGAATCGACTCAAGAGGCCATCGACTTACCTGACGACGATGCCGATAGTATGGAAATCCTACTCAGAATTGCACATGGAGACACTGCGACCGTCTGCGAAGCAGTCGACATTTACGAAAGAAATTACTATTGGCAGCAGCATCTGCTCACAGACAATGTCTATAAGATTGTCTTGCTCGCGGAAAAATACCTCATGACGGCCCAACTTCGCCCATGGGCAGCGGACTGGATCCAAACGATGATGTATCACATCCGCATTTACACTCAGGCAGGTTGCGTCGCCGTCGATGAGTACCAAAGACTGGAAAGGGTAATATATGTTGCCTACCACTTTGGACACTTTGACCTTTTTCAAGGTGCAGCCGAGCAATTGGTCTGGGTACAAGACCGGAACCGAGCACAGTTCACTGACAGCCTTGAGCCTTTCTCTGCCTTTGCTAGGTCAGATTATCACGGCATGGAGATCGGAGCAGCAGGTAACATTCGAATCACCGTATACAATCAAGGGCCAAGCTGACATGAGTAAATCAGATCACCTGCGCAATCTGCGAGTGAAATTGATCGACAGGATACTAGCACCTCTCCGTGACATCATTGATGTTCTCAACGACGACACTCTCGAAGATACCCTGATTGGAGAGACTTGGGGTCCGCGCGACATGTATCGTTGCAACTTGGAATCGCCAGCACGCCAGAAGGACTGCCATATGCACACATTGGGAGTCTTGGTGCGATTCTTGACGAGGGAGGGCCTCTATCCACTCCCGGACGCAGCTGACGTCGACGAGAGCCCCATGCTTCTACACCGTCGACTCACGGAACTGTGGTCAGACTGCGAACCACTCCATCAGAGATGCAAGACAAGAAACGCCCTGACCCGTAATCTTGAACTCTGCCTAGATGTCTGTTCGTCCTTCTATGCTCCACCACCGACAAACATCGCAATCATGGAGTCCAGAAGACAAAAATTCGGCTTCAATGGCCTTTGGATCGATACCTGGGAGTGACGCACATCAGGTGTGAATAAACATTTCTGACAAATTCGTACCATGCCGAGGGGGACATGGCCAGGGAAAAGTCGCAGGGTGGAATCTATGTTCCAATACAAGAACGTCATGGTGTAAGAATGAGGTTTTCACATAGAAGTCCATCCTACATGGAAAGCAATGAATCTAGATGTTCCAAGAACCCACTATTTGCCATGGTGATTTGATACAAAAACTGACCAACACCTATAGTTTCTATTGCAGTTGTACTTGACCTCAATGAGAAATTGACGTAGATTATATCCTCCGCAGGTCTCCGCCCTGGGCAGGTACGTAGTCCTTTGAAAAATATTTCTGTAGCCCTAGACGCCTGACTCGTAGATTTCCCCAGTCACCCAGTTCCTTTCTTTATTGGCCCAGGTCACTTCTTGAGCTGAGTAGAAGGGCTATCCTATCAGCCGGCCGAAACCCTCTCGGTGTACCATTTGATCAGGTGGTTATTCTAATACTTGCATCAAGTTTCACTCAGAGGTACGCGTCGCCCCCCTCCATTGTGGCCACGGGTGGCTCGAGGCAGTGCGGACTGAACGTAGCAAACGGGCAGGTACAAAACTTTTTTGGACGCACTGAAACATTGGCTACCCAAGCTCTCCAAGCTCTCCAATTTCTCAATACTCGAAGTAGCCCGTATCACACTCACCGACGCCTCGCCAGCAGAGAGCCGCCCGCAATGTCGTTGAAAAACGATCCCGAAGTCTCAGGCAGCGACGATGATCGCATCAACTGCTACTATCCTTGCGGGGAAATCCATCAGAGACCACCTGTCATCGAAATCGACACGCAGGGCGATAAACTCTTGATCGTTGGCCCAGCAAGTTGCCGCGTCGGGTTTGATGGAGTTCATGACCACCGGGAACAAGCGCGCTTTCGCGTCTGCTCTCGATCCCTAGCACGACACTCTGATTTCATGGCGAAAATGCTCTTTGGCCGCTTCAGGGAGGCAACTCAGAGAACCATTCATCTACCCGAGGACGATCCTGATGCAATGAAAACCCTTCTTGACGTTGCACACAGCAACTTCACCCCGGTTTTCGAGCTGGCAGACGGTCACCAAAAAGGCCCATTGACACTGCGGCAGCTATTCACAGACGATATTTACGACATTGTTTCCCTTGCGGACAAATATCTGATGACGCAGCAGCTTCGCCCATGGGTGTCGAGTTGGATCCCACCCTTGCATCCACCTTCTCCGCAAAGCGACGAGTACCTGGCGCCAGACGATATTCAGAGGCTTGAAAAAGCCGTGTTCATTGCATGCCAATTCGGCCATTTCCAGCTCTTCAGGGATGCGAGTGCGAGGCTGGTGTGGGTGCTGAGACAGGATCAAGAAATATTCACGTCCAGTATCGAGCCGTTCTCGACCAGCGAGGAGTCGCCCTCTTCGGGTCCCGCAGAGATCGGGGCTGCAGGTGATTGCTCCCTTGGTCAAATACATCCGAGGAATACGCTGACATGACCACCCCAGATCACCTCAGGAAGCTACGACTAGAGCTCATCGAGAGCATTCTATCACCTCTCCGTGAATTCATTTCCGGTCTCCAGAACACTTCTGCGGATACCATCTACCCATGCCACGCGGACTTTGGCGCAGAGAAAGAAGTCTCGATGAACTGTCGGATGCACACATTCGGAGTATTGGTGCTATTCTTGTCCAGAGAAGGCCTCTACCCCCTGCCGGATGCGGCCGACGTAGAGATGTGCCCGAGAGATTTGCATTTCCGGCTCACAATGCACACAAATGGCTTTCGTGAAGGACTGTGGTCGGACTGCGACCCACTGCACTCATGTCTCGTTCGGAAGTATCTGAACCGTGAACTTGACGATCGCCAGTGCAAGGACCCGAGCTTTTACTCGCCACCGCACAATACGATGGAGAAGATGCGCTCCAGAGCAGAACAGTTCGGATTTCCCGTACCCAAGCCTCCAAGATAATCAGAAATAGTCGTTTTGCTTCCCAATAGGCATAGTTGCAAATTTATGGCAAATCTGTTTGGGATCAGACCAAGAAGAATTTGTCAAGGTGGACCAGCTCTGCTGTCTTCAGAGGGCAAGCGGTCTCTGTATAATGTAGAGCGCTTCCTTGTGGCTTTTGTTGTTGTCCTCAGACACGCAATAGAGTACTCTATAATACATGGTTCAAATGATTGAGAGTGTCTTTTCTTTTTTCCTTTCCATAATGCTAAAAATCAGATTTATATCTAATAAAAAGCAAAAGTAGTTTTGGAAGATTTTTTCTGTTTCTAAGAAATCATCCGAAATTATTTTTTCAATCGGCAGACCTTCTCAAAAAGCAAACTTTCGACCTTCAGACAAAAAGCATCCCATAATTGATGCGGAAACTTTGGCAATTGTATAGCAATTGAAAGAGTGTGACTGGAGTTTTGCACTCGCCTCTTGCTACTAGGCTTTTTGCAAGCAGCAACCCGCTCTTGCCATTCTCCCAAACCAGGCATCCCACTGCAAACGGACGCACCAGGACCTTCTCAAAGCCCACCCACAAAGCTCAGCCAACTCCCATAAACAAACTTCCATTCTTTCCCTCATCACTTTTCCCGTCCTGCAACAAAGTCACCAGCAAGCACACTTCCACCACAGAAGATGGCGGGAGACATCACCGCATCCGATGGTGATGCTATCGCCCCGCTCGCAGAAACCATCGCCGACCTGGATCTCTGCCTCAACGCCTGCGAGTTCCTCGACCACATTCCCGACATCATCGAGGTCGATCCGCGCGGGGACAAGATTCTCCTGGTTGGTATCAATACCTGCCAGATTACGGATGACGTACATCACCATGAGGCAGCGGTGCGCTTTCGCGTGTGCTCTCGGACACTTGGACGATTCTCGCCCGTCATGGCCGCCATGCTGGACAAGGTCGACGAAACAACTCAGGAGACGATCTCATTCCCTGAGGACAACCCCAAGGCAATGGCGACGCTCCTCGACGTTGCACACGGACACATTGGTCCCGTCTACGACATTGGCACCCCGGCAAACGGCAATTTCCTAGATGACGTCTATCAAATCGCGGTGCTCGCCAACAAGTACAAAGTCACCCCGATGCTCCGCCCGTGGGTACCGACCTGGATTTCGATATTGGAGCGCCGGGTGGAGCCTTGGGAAAACACACTCTTGCCTATCATGCTTGAGAATGGGGAAACGTACTACGTGGCGTCCTTGCCTACCGTCACTGAGCGTGTGGAATGGGAGAAGGCACTCTACGTTGCCAAGGAGTTCGGTCATGTCAAAATCTACAAGGACATGTTTGAGTACCTGCACTGGTATACTCGAGGAGGTGGGGAGCTGTTCTCTTGCACCCTGGATCCAAGCAGCGTCAAAGGTCAGTGCTTCGGTCTTCATTTCATGGTTTGCAAAAGCAAGCTCACATCATCGTTAGATCAGATCATCATTTCTCGCTGGCAGTCTATTGAAAACATCACGACAGTATTGAGGGACGTCATTGATACCCTCGTGCGCTGTGGGCTCGACGATGCAACAGCCGGCCGCTATACCTGCAATGCTGCCAGACCAGGTACTCGGGGCGACTGCAAGATCCACACTCTGGGAGTCATCATTCGCCACCTGGGCCGCAATTCGCTTTGGCCGTTGCCACGGACAGAAGAATTCCCTGAGAGCCTCTTTTCATTGCGCCGTCTAGTTACCAATGGTATGTGGTCAGAACGTGGCCTCCACAAAGATTGTTCCATTCGAGCAACATTAAACGAAGCTCTGAAGGAGTCCCAGAAAGTTCCACGTCGGGACATTCTTCCACAGCCAGCAATAGAAGAAATGTTGGCGAGAGCCGCATCGCTAGGCTGCTCGAACAAGACATCCCGATCTTGAGTCACGATACAGCCTGACAACTTGGGGCAGGAGTCAGTACAGATGGTCTCGCAGCGGCACACATAATCAAGATCATTGGTCACGAACCCTAGTATAAAGTGTCGAAAGTCTGAACGATGAAATTGTCTGAATTATTTTCTTATCTTCAAGCTCTTATATTGTTCTATTGCGAAATGTGAGAGAAGATCCTTAACATTGCCAAGGAATCCGGTCATGTCGAAAGGTATCGACAGCCATATAAACGTTTGTACTTCCACGATCGAGGCGACCGAGAACTGCTCTCGTCTACTCTTGCGCCAGGAAACGCGAAAGGTCAGTGATTGTATTTTCATTTCTTGTTTGCCGGTATAAGCTGACATTACTTTTTACTGGATCAGTTTTCCTTTCCGGCGCCAGAAGATCGATAACATCGCAGCTGTGTTGGGTGAGGCCTTTAACACCTTAACGACATGCCGGCTGGACAGACCGATAGCCAGCGCCCATGTTTGCATGTCCCTAAGCGAAGTCACTCGAAACAACTGTGACAGGGAGGGTATGGGGGGTAGAAGAAGGTGAGGAAAACAGATGGTATTCAGAAGCTCTCCCCTCGTGGGGAGCTATCAAAGTAGGTAGGTAGGACCAGGCTGGCTGGCCACCCCTAGGCTGCACGCATCAGACTGCGTTCAACACACATTAGGAGTCCTGATCAGGCATCTCGACCGCAAACAAATTTGGCCATTTCCAGAGACAAAAAAGGTTATTAAGGACGCTCATTCTTTTTACCATCGAGTTGTTGATGATATATGGTCAACTTGTGCCATTCACAATGACTGCATTATGCGAGAGAACTTGGACCAGGCTCTAAGGGTTATCAGGGAAACATCTCCTCGAGACTAGTTATTCCTTGAGGAATAGAAGCCATGTTTAGGAAAGCAGCTGACCTCGGTGTTGTTCAAAGCAACACTTAATGGACGGTTCAATACATCAGATAAAGGGTATAGATGGTCTCGCACATAAAAAGGGTTCTTAGCAATAAATGTTGATACAGAGTGTCAAAAGAATGGGACGATAATATTATCTAAATTATGTTGTTATGCTCTGAGTTTTATGTTGTGCTTGTGTTTTTTTTTCTGAAAGGTAGAAAAACGAGAGATTTTCGTTTTGTATAATTTGGCTATTTCACGCCATAGGCCTGTATCCCGAATGACATTTCCTGATCTAAACCTACCCACGAGATCTTCCGTTCAACGCTGAGTCAACCTGCTGAAGATGGCGCGGGTCATATATGGGGAGCAGGCTACCTTGCGATACTTGATGCAGGAGTCCCAACAAATCAAGCGCCAGATGCTGATGTATGGTGACCCTCGGGATTATAAAAGATAACGTAAATTTTATGAGCGAAGAAAAGATCATATATGTGCTGTGTTGGGTGCACGGCACTGGGTATTTGGGATCGCCGGCACTACTGGTTAGGTCTTGAGAATGGAGTTTACATTCGGAGCGCTTGGTTCGCGACAGTACTTCATGTTTCTGCAACCTGTGTAGTCAAACGTGAGGCGGACAGACAGCAAGGAGAATAAAAGTTTTCGTAAGTCAGTTGAAGAAGATCTGGTATAGAAGACAGCCTCATCCGAGGGCCGAAACATAATGATCGCGGGCGACAGCTACCTATATACCTACTCTGTACCTAACCTAGGTACGTTTGCACTCCTTTCTTACGCTTTCTCAGCGCTCTTGGTGTGGCTTTTAGCGTAGGTATGTAAGGTATGGTTACCTTAGTGGTGTCCAAGACAGCTTAGGTACGCGGCACGCCGCCCGGGCCCTCCCCTATCTACAGGTCACGCCACGCCACAGCACCTGCAACAGCGGTCCAAACTTCTCAGATAACTTCTTTATTGCTTTTAATTTCTGTTGTGCTGTATAGTTAATAATTGCGGGCCAATTTATTGTCAGCGTGTTTGGGTCAACCGTGTCGGTATCTATCAACTGGAACCGCGTCCCAAGTTGAGAATTTCTTTTTCATTTCTTCCACCTCCGGTACTCGCATAATCCGCCATTCAAATGTCAGCAGTGGCGATCAATTTGGCCTCTCTCCCCGCACTTTGATAGCTCTGTTTGCGGTCGCATTCATAATTTCATCCTTCCGCCTTCCCAGCATCACAACCTGTGGCGTAGAAGCATGGTATCTGGCCAGGATTCCGTCGTCGTGCCGGAAGACGAGGAGATGGGCAATTCTATCGCCGTGATCAAGGACGAGGAGGTGGACAGCACCGCGCGAGATGGAGGCGAGTCCGCCGAGACCTGCGAGTTTCTCGGTCACATCCCAGCCATCATTGAGCTCGACAAGCGCGGTGATGTTGAGTTCTTCGTCGGCAGGAACAAATGCAGCATCGCGGCCGACGGAAGTCACGAACACAAGTCAGCAATGCGCTTTCGGGTGTGCTCCAGGGCACTTGCACGAGCGTCCCAAGTTTGGGAGGCGTGGATATTCGGCGAGTCTAGCGAGACAAAGCAATCGGTCGTCAGCCTTCCTGATGATGACCCAGACGCTATGCAGTTGCTTTTGCATATCTCACATGGTGACTCGAATCCTGTGTACGATGTGGCCGCTAAAGAAGCTTCCATTGAAGCGAGCTCTGCTTTTGTGGACCAAGTCTACGAGACTGTCAGTCTCGCGCATAAATACCGGATGACACAGCATTTGCGTCCATGGGCCTCCATTTGGACAGAGCTGCTGTGCAACAAGAAAGTGAGCTACGGATTCGAGAGATTGGAAAAGACGTTGTTCATCGCCCATGAGTTTGGCAGCATACGCCTTTACGGGTTGGCCAGCGCCGATCTGGTCTGGTTCCAAAAGGGTCGGCAAAAGTTGTTCTCTCAAAGTCGCGATCCTGATAATGCCAAACGTAATGATCCCACGCGTGACTTTCCAGAATAAAACTGACAGTATGCATTCGGTCCATCTTCCCAATCGTCGTCGGCGTCACATCAAGGCCATTCTGGACATACTCGACGCTGCAGTCAAAGCATTGCTGACGGGAGTCGATTCAACTAATCAGTATCTTTGCAACCCCACGTACCATGAGCACCCTGGGGGGAGCAAAGAAGCTTTTCAAAGACGTTGTGGTGCATACACTGTAGGAATACTCTTGCAGAACCTGACAAGACAATCGTTATGGCCTCTCCCCGATCCACACAGCCTGAGCGAGACTCCCAAGGCATTTCATGGGAGGGTCACATCGAAGTTGTGGAATAGCTACCAGTCCCGCAAGTATCACGACTGCCTCGCCAAAAGGACCCTCGATACGCTACTCAAAGCCCGAGGTTGGGACTACAGCAACAGGATACGGGAATCGACACACCAAGATCTGCTAGTCAAAGCAGAATCGTTTGGTTTGCCACAATACGCCAAATGGCCGGTGCCAGGTAAGCATTCTGCTGCGAATGGAAGATTATGAAATACATTAGTCGATGGACTATGGATGATGCATTGATTGCTAACGAATTGCTTGATGTGAAGAAAGTGATACTGCCAAACAAGGGTAAATGACAATGGACTTTACATTCAGGTCCAACAGGTCTGGCCTCAAATATTACAGTAAAGCTTGGCTATCACGACTAGCAGGTACGAATTGGTAGTTCGGAAAGTTCCTTAAATTTGTAAATTATAGAACAGTTGCATCAAAACCTACGCATCAAATCGTGACTGTTTGCAACACCCCTCTGGAGAGGAAAAAATGGCCACGCGCCAACTTTGCCTCGAATCAGCTGCGTTTGGTTGGACTTTGAAACAAGGGACGGTTTTTTGCAGGCAGCTTTTCTAATCAGAAAAGCCACTTTCATTACTGCAAACGCAGAGCAGCGCCCACCTAGGTCTTGGTCTTGTTTTCTTCAGACGCCCACAGAATTGAAAGGGCCCAAAATCACCCTTCGAATCGAATCTTTAAGTAATCCTTGGAACCTCAACCTCTCAGTTGCACTGCACTTGCATCCAGTACAGATCAACACCTCACAATGGATGACAGCATGACGCCAGACAGTGACGCTGTTGCCGTCGAATGGGCGGTGCCCTGCCAACACGACTTCGCCGACCAATACGAATCTCCCAGTACCTGCTCCCATCTGGAGCGGGTTCCTGCCATCGAAGACACTGACCCCCTCGGGGACCGCATTCTCCTGGTCTCAACAAACAAGTGCGTCCTCAACGCTGATGGACGACATGAACACAAGGAAGCCATGCGCTTCCGCGTCTGTTCTCGCACTTTGGCAAGAGCCTCGCCCGTGATGAGAGCAATGCTGTTTGGCAGCTTCCGCGAAGCAGAGCAGGACCAGGTCGACCTGCCCGACGATGATCCCGTGGCGATGCGGATGTTATTGCACATCGCACATGGAAAATTCGCCCTAATCTGCCTTGCAATGGACGACGACCTTTCCGGGGCGACCACGGACGACTTTTACGACGTGACTGCTCTCGCCAACAAGTACCTAATAACACACCTCCTTCGCCCGTGGGCTACCCGGATACTCGCTCGTTTTGCACCGTGGCAATCCCGAAGTTGCAACCCTGTCAGTTACGAGGGTCCATCCATACACTTGGAGAAGGCTCTTTTCATGGCCGGAGAGTTCGGTCATGTTGACTTGTATGAGAACATTCTTTCTCAGTTAGTCTGGTGTCATAGGCGTGATCAACAACTGTTCTCACAGAGTCTCGAGCCTGATGACGCCTCAGGTAAGTCTCGGAAGATCATATTCACTGCTTTGCAATCAAGCTAATACCCATTACTTAGAACGTATTCGCATTGGTCGCTTGAAAGTAATCAAGGCCATCCTGAATGTTTTGCATAAGGCAACCGCCAATCCATCGAACGACAACAATGAAGTCTGGTGTGTTGAAGATAACTGGGGGAGTCTCTTGCAAGAAGAAACCTGGGGGGCTCCTACCAATCAACAGCAGACGGGCGTGGTTGACGACAACCAGAGCGACTACAGCCAGTACTCAGACTCTTCGAGCAACCCATCCTCGTGGGCTTGCTCTCAAGAATCAGACACGGCCAGTACCAGCTGCATGGTACACACCTTCGGAATTCTTACAAGACACCTCAGTCGCCATGGTCTTATGCCATTACCGAACGCATTCGACGTGTCCGAAAGCCCGCGGCAGTTGTGCAGTCGCTTTGGTGATACTGGAGTTTGGTCAAACACATTTGCTCTTCACGACGACTGCCAGACTCGAGAGACATTCCGCGAACAGCTCAACAATGCAATCATGGCGCCCGAGCTTGTGGAGCCTTGGCCAACGGACGAGGCTATGGGAAACATGCTGTCAAGATCTTGTGACTTCGGCATATCGTACCACCAAATTGGCGCTTATGCCAAGGCTGTGGGTAGAGCAAGGCCGGAAACACAATTGTGCTGGAGAGGTGACTGATAATGTGGCCTGTCATTCGCAATCGGAACACCGAATGCGGAGCTCCATGCGGCGAAAGAGGACTCGCCCGATACGATCATGATGCTCTAAGACGATTTGGTCTTTTGGTAGATTCTACATCGTGTGTACATTCAGTGCCACGCGAAGGGAAGGCCTGCTCTTTCGACGAGCGCAAGTCGACTTGGAAGATTCTGGCAAATACCAGTACAAAGCTCACTTGCAATACATGCATTAGAGCGCTGCTTATCCGGATGACCCAGGCTTGGAGCGCCTCGCTTCACGCACAGATACATGTTGCAAAACACCTAATCTGCATATCTCAGCCTCTAGATGCTTCTCGGGACAAGGGGATGCAATGGATTGAGGGGGAGATGTCAGATGTCGTCGTCACCGTCGTGGGTTGGAGGACTTTGTTATCGGACCGGGCCGCCCGGGCAAATTTTCTACTTTTGATGGCACCATGAACTTTGCCTGATAGGATTGCAAATCTGGTAGACAAGAATTGCAGGACAAGTTCAATCACGTACTTCAATTGCGGGAAGACTGATCGAGCATGATCTGCTCGAAATCAAAGTCTTTAGAGAGATAAAGCTACCTCTGCCAAGACTCACTCAGGGCGTGTAGCCCAAATGATTTCGATGCTAACCGTACCTATGGTCGAGATTTTTCGAATCGACCCTGTGGTGTCGTCTCGTCCCTGGTGCTCGACCCCAAGTTTCTACCATTGACAAGATTCGTCTTTCTCCTCCTGTATAGTCTCGTAGCCGTCTAGCATTAGGATTCGAGCCATCTCGGCCTCGTATCTTCCGATACTCAGTTCCTTGCATCTGGTAAGACGTCCTTCCAATCCTTACTCACTTCTCCATCCTGGCCTGCCGGAAATAATGGGATCGGCAACCTCTTCACATCAGGCTCGACAGTCCAGATACCAGGCTGTAACTGGACCATTGATCTCCCCAAGTACTTGTTCACCATGTTCTCCAAATCCTCTAGATCCTCTTCCTGGACCTTCAACCTCGTCGGCTCAGACCCGTTGACCAGGATGATCGTTTCCCGGAGGAATCCGCCATTGTATTGTGAACCTTTCAACATGCAAAACTTGGCGCCGGCGCGCTCGCATCGTCGACAATGCGTCGGCATGTAGGGGCCTTGCTTGCTGATCCTTCGTCCTGGTGGGGGCGAGTAGTCGCAGTACATGCCGCTGTACGCGCAGCGCACACACGGGCCGTAGATGGAGTTGTAATTTTCGCGCTCTGCGCAGAGACCCGCCGCCACAGCCTGCTGTTTTCGTACGTCTCTGGTATATTGTTCTTCTTCTGTTTCTGATGCCCCTTCTTCGGTCGATCGGGGGCTTGCATACCCTTCTCTGGTCAGCTTTTCTCGAATTCGAGGTACAGCAGAACCGAAGACCTTGCCTGAGCTTTCTGACTCCTGATCAGTCAAGTCTGGTGCTAGGTCGTCCATGACTGCTACCTGTCAATCAACTTGGGCCGAGGAAATTCGCGATCACGTAAAAATGGTTCTTGGGTCCGACGCGTAGCAAGACTGGCTGTCTATATTTGACCCATGACCTATGCCTACAAAGGATACTTGAGGTTTTGTGATTATACTTGTCTCTATATCCGACAAAGCCAGCCATCTGACATGTCAAAGAGTCTGCCCAGTTTTACGACTGACTTCCAAGGCATCCCTCGGCCACAGCGATACAATCCCCTAGACACGTCAGGAAATCGCGACAAGCGAGTGAAAGAACAGTTCCGAGGTCAAGGGAATAAGTGCCTTCAATCAAAGGCGTGGTTGCCTGTGGCACTTGCCTGAGGCTCTTGTCTCGGCCTCTTGATTGGCTTTGCTCCCTATGTCACCATTATAGTCGACGGAGAACAAAGAAAGTAAGGTGGCCCGCCCAGATAACTGCGATACTTCCAAGAATCATCATGTGTTGGCCTCGTAGCATCCATCGAAGGATAACCTGACGTCATTTTCAGAGAATTACCAGTCGCCTCAGATTCTGAAACCCATTTACCTAGGTACGTTTACAAAAATTGACCTTGGAACTCGACACTAGAAATTGCCTGCGGCTTCGAGCCTCCAAGGCAGTGCTCTCGCGACTATGCTGGGTCTTTCTGCGTTTTCAAGTGCAATCTCATGTTGTAGCTGGGATCAGGAATTATGGCAGAAATTGTCCTGAACAAAATGCATCAAAATGGATGGACAACAATACTACCTTCCGTTTTGCAAGCATATGGAAGGCGCCGCTGCACATAACTAAATCTGGTTGGTCATCCATATGAAATGAGTTCTGTACAAATATGTTGTGCATGCGCACCACGTAGTTTCGATAGGCCAAAGAGTACCCGCGAACGAGTAAAAGAAACATAGAAGACGAACATGAGAAGTCAAGTTGATCGATGGCTGGCGCATCACCGAACACACGCATTTGAAGCGCAAACACCAACATGAACTGTGAGTGCAGACAACTTGCAGAATGAAAGGCCTCATCTGGTAGCCCTAGGTACCACAAATACCTCCATTATTGTCGTCATGTACAGATTAAACAGTGCATGCGATCGTGTCAGCCTCGTTCCACTGACAACCCACTTGACGTCGCCAACCCAAGCAATTGGAGCAGTTGGGCAGCTTGCAATTGGCTTTCCATCTCTTTCGGGCCCCATCCAGAGCTGCGCACAGACCATCTCTATGCTGTCACCGCCCAGGTAGGGCAAGACCCTGCGCCCGAATTTCTGCCGTGGGCAGCGTTTCAGCCATCCATCAAAGTTCAGAGCTTCAGCTCCCCTCCTCCATCCATTCTCTCCTCACCAACAACCCTCATCAAGAACTTCTGGTAAGCTCGAGCCCTCCACCCCAGTGCGCGTGAGAGCTTCGCAATGGCGACAATGGCTTTTGCAGAGCTTCTTGTTCCCATTGCAAAGCTTTGCAGCTTTCGCCGGAGCTGGGTCACCTGAATGCGAAGCTGCATTCGGGTGGCACATGCCTCGAGCAAGCTCAATCACGACGCAAGACAGCAAACTCCCAACAGCTGCTAATATTCAATCCTCCAGGTCAAGATGAGAGCCAAGTGGAGAAAGAAGCGCGTTAGACGTCTCAAGCGTAAGAGAAGAAAGATGAGAGCTCGCAGGTACGTTCCAATGGCTCGGCAGAGCTATCCAATGCTCTCGAACAACACATACTGATTCAATTATCTTTACAGCAAGTAAACGCCTCGCCACGACTCGATCTCAGCCGTCACTGAGTGAGCACATCGCCATGGTCACATAGCACCCACCATGAACGCACATTGGACCAAACCATCACACACTACCAACACGGCCCATCATTCGAAAGCTTTCTACGTTTCACGACAACGATTGCGCGAAGGAATCGCGGCTCACGGCCAGGAGTGAGGACTTTGGCATGGTGGATTGGGCTCTTGCACAGGACGAACTGGTCAATCACCCATCGAGTTACCGGAATGGAGGGTTTGACGCTGTGAAATTCAAAGGAGTAGCACCACTGCAAAGAAAGCATTGCAAATCGGAACCATAGGATGGGATTTGTTGCTGAGCAGTCGAATTGACAATATCTGCTTCTGCGCCTAATTGTGTTTTGATGCCATCGTGATATTCGTACCAGTTGACCTATGACGAAATGTGCGCGGACCCCGCGATTGTGCGGAAACAGCAGATCTGATAACCCACCAATGCGGCTACCACTTTCCAGCGACCGATGCCGCCATGTTACAACTCGTGACGGAACAACAAGGGCATTGGAACAATTCAAATTGATTTCTTTTTCGTGATTCTCATTTTCGCAATTGGTTCATCCAACGCGCCGAGTTACATACCTAGGCACGAGTTACACTGAATCGTACCTGTCGGAACTCTGGAGCTCTTGAAGCTCCAAGTGGGGTTGCTTTTTTTCACCGCCCGGCGTCTACTAGTGGTCAAACCCCTGCCACCTGGGCAGTAAAAAAAAAGTTGATTGTAGAAGCAACGAGTCGACGACAAAGTGAGGCTCGTGTTTTGCGCAGAGAAACGACCCATTGATCTTCACTCTGTTTCTAGGCGCCAGCGGACGACACCATGGGAAGCTCACAGGAGAAGAAGAGGAAGAGAGGAGAGGAAAATTCTTCTAAATCCAGGAAGAAGGCGAGCGTCCAAGCACCCGCTTTACCACAGACGATCAAGGTCGCCTCGGTCAAGACCGTCAAGACATGCCCCCCGGTGATAGGTACGCGACGGGTTCTTCTCTCGCGTAAATGACTGATTTTGACGCGAAATCTAGCGACAACTCCTGGCTTATGCCTGCCCGGCGATGTCCCATTCCAGGCTTACTCGAAACCCGAATCATTCACACCCAAGAAGAGCAAGAAGTCGGCCCCGACACCAACAAATCTGGTTCTGCACTCGTCCGCACATAGAACGTTGGACTACACAGCCAAGGAAGACGGTGTCGGTGGAAATGAATCGCATCTCAAGCACTATATCGGCGTGTTTGATCCCGCGACCGGTTCGCTCTCCGTCATGGAGGCCAAGAAAATGGCCGTGAGGGGCGTCGTTCGATCGCAAAAGGCTCCCGAGGACAAGGCGGCCGACAGATCACTCCCCAAGGTGAGATCAACACTGCTGTATTTTAAGACTACGGCGATGCTGACGTTTACAGACAATGACGGAGTTGCGCAACGATCTGGGCGAGGCTTTCGGAACGAAGAAGGCACGAAAGGCCATTGCTTCCATTACACAGAATGCCATCGCCCCGGAAAAGGCGATGCTTGGCGCTGGTGGCAGCCCACGCAAGCTAGACGCAACGGCACAGGCCATGATGGAATCCATACAAGAAAGCACACGCGGCATGGCAACCAGAGAAGAACTCCAGGCCTCCGTCGATCAGGCCAAGCCCGTTCCTCCTGGCAACTTCGAAGCCACCGAGATCCAAGAAGTATACAAGCCGGAGCACATGATCGGACCCGACATACTCATCTCGTGTCCCATCAAGGACTGGCAAGATTCGGCCAAGAAGCAACTTCCTCTGCAGCTGCCCTATCAGTTCATCTCGACCAACATGTACACCATTGCCGCTGGACCCAAGTCCACTGACCGGTTAAGACTGCTGCGATACCTCAACTATCTCATTATCTTTATCAAGATCGCAAAGCCCGGTGCGCAGAGAGGCGTGCTGAGAGTTCCCCCGAAGCAGCAGCTACACGACAAGATGGAGAGTGCGCCAGCACCGGTCATCGAGAGCATACGGAGGAAGTTCTCGTCCAATGGCGAAATCAGAAAGTTCCACAGAGACCTCTTGATGACATACAGCTGCGCGATCGCGGCCATATTGATGAACTACGAATTTGAGACGAGCGCTCTGAGGCAGGATCTGGGCTTGGACGAGAGGCAGTTTGCCCAGTACTGGAGAGAGATTGGAGGAAAGCTGTCCAATCCGGTCGGCAAGGTGAAGGGCACCAAGATGCAGGTTGCGAAGCTCGGCCTGCCTCTCGAGTTCCCGCAAGTCAGATTCGTGCAGCGCTCTCGGTAAAGGAGATGCATCAGCATTGTTTTGGCATTCTTCCGTTGCGTCGGAAGGAGTCGAGAGCAGAAATTATACCCTACTCGACTGGCAGGACTTGTCTTACGAGCACATCAATAGAAATGGCTTTCGATTACGACACTGCGACGCCCATCATTCGTCAAAGCAAGGCATGGGTACCACTTCAAAGCATTGCGTTGACCTTGCTGATCAACCGCTGTTGGCCATCGTGTCCTGCTAGATGAAATCCGTTTGCCTTTGAAGCAGCCGTAACAGAGATTCTCTTTATGCCGGGCGTCGCTTTCACAGTGGCCAGGAAGCATCATTTTACGAGCATCATGGAAAAAGGCGAAAAGATGGAGCACCTTCTGGAGTCTGCGACTGGGATAGATCCAGTAGTCTTGAATGAATATCACTCATATTTAAAATCCCAGTATTCTGTGCTACGCGGGCCCGTCGTTTCGATCCAATACGTGAAGAGCTAATACCCATACCATCCAGGCTCGTTTTCCTGATAGACTTGTCCAAGCAGGTGCTATGTAATGGTACGTAGTTGTTTGTCCGTAAATAGACACATCATGCGTTCTCGATCATCTGCCCAATGTAATGTATTTAAAGGAACTATTCTCACAACGCAGGGCGACACAAGGACAGGTAATCAATTGTCTTGAGATAGACCCGAATCACAATCAACGAGGAGCGTCTCCGTAGTAACACGGTCTCCAGTTCTTCTTCGCATGAACGAGAATTTTACTGCGCATTCACTTGGATACGTTTATGGCCAAATAAATGGCCACAGATACGACGAACAAATGTTTATCAACGACGCCATGCTCAGGAAAAGCAAAGGGGCGCTGAAAGTAGGTTTATTATTCAAGCCCCCTGGCCCCTTCCCGTGATTGATTTGAATGGGGGACCTTAGAATGGCGGCATTCGTGACGTATCCTTGTAGTTGGGCTGCCAGTGCACGAGAGGCGCAGAATAAATAAATCGAACTCTAAGTTATTTACGGTCATTTCTGTTTATTGACATATAACCAGATATCAAACACATCTATATAATCATCGTCATGGTATGTGTTGTTCGCCAGCTTCACAGGTCATACTTGAACGCCAAGAAAGACGCCGATCCACTTTCCCGAGGTATCGCCTTATCTACGTTATCGCCATTGCCGGCTAAGCTCGGGCGACTTCACCCAGACGTCAACGTTATACAACTGCGACGACTCGCCTAAACATCATCGAGACTAAAACAAACATATACATCTTTGAGCGCATTCTGGTCCTTGCCTCTCCGCCATGTTGCTCATCGGTCTCACTGGATCCATTGCGACTGGAAAGTCGACCGTCTCATCCATCCTCTCGTCTCCACCTTACAAGCTTCCCATCATTGATGCAGACATACTGGCGCGCAAAGTGGTAGAACCAGGAACCGCCGGCTACAATGCGATCGTAAAGTATTTCGGACCTACTACTCCCGACCTGCTGGTCGAGCCTTCGGACACAGAGCCAGAGAATGGGGTCAACGGCAAAGGAAGGCCTCTGAACAGGCCGGCACTGGGCCGACGCGTGTTTGGCGACAGCGAGGAGCGCAAGAAGGACCGGGGCGTCCTGAACAGCATCGTGCATCCTGCCGTGCGCAAAGAAATGTACAAGTCGCTCTTCTGGTGCTACGTCACGGGCCACTGGGCGGTGATACTCGACGTCCCGCTCCTGTTCGAGAGCGCGCTGGATCGCATGTGCGGCGTGGTCATGGTCGTCGCCGTGAGAGAGCCCGAGGTCCAGATGAAGAGGCTGATGGAGCGCGACCCCCATCTGACCAGGGAAGACGCGCAGAACCGGGTGCTGAGCCAGGGGGACGTGAGGCTCAAGGCGAGGCGGTGCGAGGCCAGAGGCAAGGGAAAGGGCGTCGTGGTGTGGAATGATGCGTCCAAGACGGAGCTCAAGGCGGAAATCGACGATGCGATTCAGCAGATCCAGAAGAAGAGTCCAGGCTGGTGGAGCTGGTTCCTTCTGCTCAACCCGCCCTTGGCCGTACTGTCGGGCGCCTGGACGTTCTGGCAAAATGTGCAAATCAACAAGAAGTGGAGGGAACTGGAACTCAAGGAGAAAGCAAAGCTATAAAAGATATAGATTAATGTGAAGGCCAGCCAATATACCTCCATAAATGTTACTGAGCAGAGTCATGCGGGTTGCCAGCTCCTGGTCAGTGGCCAGACGAGCCGTGAGTTGTCGCGACAACAACAGGCTGCTGTTTGGGAAGGCGCGCAAAGCTCCAGTGCCACCTAGCAATTATTTGATCCAAGAGCTTGACCCTTCCTTCCATCCAACCATCTTCCACTGCCTCAACACAACTTGGTTTCAATCCATCCAGACTTTGGAGAGATTTGAAACCAACCACTCATTCTTTTTTCCGTTCCAGCGCACTTATTTGGAGCCTTTCGTTTTGTGCCGACCTGATATAAACATACGCATAGCTGGCAGATTCTTACAGCAGCATTTCTGTCAACCCAACCCTCGTTTCACCTACGTCAAGGTACCCTCAAGTGGAACACCATTCGACCACAACACGCTCCGTTCGTATCGCGCAGTCCGTTCACTTTGATCTGCAATCCAGAATCTTCCACCTGCGACCAGATCCATCCAACATCTCGTCGCATTGATACGCAATGAGGCGCAGCAAGAAACCCAACTCGTTCTGCGAGTGGGTGGTGGGAGGCAACTATGCCAGTCGCAAAAAGACCACCCAGAGACGAGTAGCCAGCTTCACCTGGGAGACGGATGAGGAGACAGACACCGTATCTCTTTCCATTCCACGCGGACAGCGCCAATCCAAGTCTACTCGCTCCAAGCACGAGAAGCAGGTCCGTTTCTCCGAAAAAGAGTCAACTGACGATGCCAAAGAGGTCAGTCACACAACCAGATGATCGTCTCATCAAGCTTTTCTGTCTCGAGTTGCATCATACTGCAAGTCTTCACTCCACAAAAGTACTGACCAACCCTTACAGGCAGATACAAGTGCCACCAGCGCCGAGCCGTCCGATACAGAGGTTAGTGAGGGGGAGAAGACCGACGCCACAGACGGTGAAGATACTGAGGAAGACATCGACTCGGATTGTCCCTGCGGCAAATGCATCACGGGAAGAGAGAAGCTGAGGAAGAAGCAGGCACGCAAGGAGGCCGAGTCTGAGCCAGAGTCGGATGCTGATGTCCACTCCCATCACAGGGACAAGAAGGTCAAGGACAAGGCAGCCGCCCAGGAAAAACAGAAGGATAAGTCCAAGGGCAAGAACAGCAACAACCCCAAGAAGGAGAAGAACTCCAAGAAAAAGGACAAACCCGCCGAAAAGGAGGAAGAGTCTGGTTCGGATACCGTAGTAGATTCCAGCGCTGCCGAGGAAGACGCTGAGCAGAACACCAAGTCCAAGAAACAAAAGCAAAAGGGCAATGGAGGCAACAACAAGAAGGCTGCCGATAAGTCTGCAGAGAATATCACCGAAGATCCAGCCGCTTCTAACAAGAAAAAGAAGAAGGACAAGAAAGCAAAGTCTTACGTACAGCTTCCTCCTCGCAGACCAGACTTGCTTCTGCCCGTCAACGCCCAAGTTCTACAGGTTGAGCATTCAATTGAGGGCGCCGAAGATCCGCGACCGAATGCATTCTACGATGCCGAACACGGCGTCATGCGAGTCTATCACGGTGGAGCATACGGAAATCCTTACGGCGCCTTGTATCCCAAGCGTTGGGGTCAAAGCATGCCCTTGGGTACTCCTCATCCATCGCAGAACCCATGGGCATATGGTTTCGCCCCTTCTCATGCTCCGGTCCCGCCTCCGAACTTTCCTCCGGCACAGCGCCCAGCCACTGGACCAGGCCCCGGAAACCCCTGGTACCAAGGTCAAGGTGTCGTACAGATCGGAGTTGATCCCGTCACCCCCATGCCAAAGGACCCTCGCGCACCCTACGATGAGTCACCTTCCATCAGAGCCGCGGCCAAGAAAGACAGCAACAACAATGTTGTGCCTTTTGCTGCACCTGGATCCAAGGCTGGGTCCAAAGGAAGCCGGGGCATTCAGGGTGCCGCGGAAGCCAAGGAGAATGCCACAGGCGGCAATGCTGGAGACGCAAATGACCCGACCAAGAAAGAATGGACGCGAGAAGAAAGCAATAAGCTAGACCAGACCCTGAAGGAGTTGGGGAAACAGAGCAATAGCAAAGCCGGCAGCCAGAAGAACAGCAAAGCTGGCAGCGCAAAGAACGACGACAGATTGGGCAACACTGCAAACATTGACACCACTGGCGGCGGGGGCGAGATCAATAACACCTGGCGGAACAACGAAAATGACAACAGTAATGATCAGGGCGATCCCTCCGTACCGCAGAACAACGATAACGGAACTGATTGGGGTGCCCCCATCGGTGACCATAAGGATCCTTTCGCACCACAGAACAACGATAATGGAAAGGATGAAACGGGTGCCGCCAATGACAACCAGAACGACAACACCGGAGGAGCAAATGAGAACCAGGAGAACAACAATAATGACCAGAATGGCAACAATGAAGGCCACGGTTCTCCGTCAAACAAGC
This sequence comes from Pestalotiopsis sp. DP-2020a, assembly GCA_018115615.1. Taxonomy (NCBI): domain Eukaryota; kingdom Fungi; phylum Ascomycota; class Sordariomycetes; order Amphisphaeriales; family Sporocadaceae; genus Pestalotiopsis; species Pestalotiopsis sp. DP-2020a. Next base: position 109,718 of record JACVEI010000173.1, on the reverse strand, counting down.
CACCCTCCACTGGTGGCAACGTCATGGGTCAAGGCGATTATCCTCCAGAGCAGAAGAACGACACTGCTCAGTCACCAGCTAAATCTCATGATTCCAACATGCCCGGCGCCTGGCCTAACTCCGGTCCAAATGCCAATGACTCGGCTAAAGACTCCAACGGCGAACGCCAGAGCTCTCCGGTCGATCCCACACCGTCAGCCGGTAATGTGGGTGGTGGTGATGACTGGGGCGAGAATACAGCCGCCAACACTAATACCTGGCAAGACCAGAACGTGGCTGTCGACACCGGAGGCTTCTGGGAGTCCAAGGACGGCCAAGTCGATTTGGCACAAAAACAACAACATCAACGACAACAGAAACAAGAGTGGTAGAGAGGGATAGGGAAGGTCAGGATCCTCACTGAGAGCCTGGGAAAGCTCACGGCATCATTATCGGGAGCTTAATTCCCAGCTTCCAGTCTCCCTTCTGCGGCGCGATACCTATATTCGACCGCGGGCGAGGTTGCATCACAGGGGCTGTCATACATCCATGTTTCTAGACTTATGCTTTTTTGTCCTCGTATTTTAGGTCATTTTGGCCGAGTTGCTTTGCTTTTTATACCTTGGCCGATCTGGCTGAATGAAGATATTGGTGGCCCAAAAGTCATCATGAAATGAGTCCCTTTTCTGCAAAGTGCGCCGTATTGAGCAACATGAGAATCTACCCGTCTGCCCGCACACGTAGCGGAAACTGTGTTGGCATCGAGACTTATTCAGAGCCGAGCACTTAGTTCAATTACATAGAATCATGGCTTGCTGCTAATAGTCATAACGTGTTTGCTGGCCGAGCGGTGCTGCAATGGGACACATCTTCACGTATCACAAGGGTATGCAGAAAGTTTCGAAAATCAGATCTTTATTTTGTGTAACATTATTTTGGGACTTGATTTTCTTTTTTCCCTGATTGTCATTACCGGGCCCTTTCTCCGTATCGCACCCGAGAAGAACTGGTGGACCTGGCAAAACGCTTTTTGATCATAAAGAGTGAAGAGCATGCTTGAGTACAGAGGCAAATGAATTGCGCACTCATCTCAACAGAACAAACTGACACTTGATAGTGATGTCAAGATGCAGGACAGTGCCCACTTAGTCCTCCTCCTCGGAAGACTCCTCCTCAGCAGCGTCGAGCCAGATGATGAAGGGCTCAGCACTCTTGCGAATGGCACGGGAGGTCGAGAGGTCGCAGTACTTCTTGCTGGCCTTGCTGCCCCACTTGCGGATGAAGTCCTCAGAGATCAACTCCTTGTCGTAGAGCTGATAGAGGATCTTGTTGGAGATGACATCGCCGGTCAGCAGCTTGGGGTTCTTCTTGCCCTCCTTGGCGAGGAGGCACTCGATACCACCCATGAAGGCCTTCTCGTGACGCTCCGAAGTCTTGCCAGGGTTCTCGGGGTCCTTGAGGAACTGAAAAATTGTTAGTCAATACAGTGGAAAACATTGAAAATCAAGAGAATGTCTTACCTGCTTGAGCAGAATTGCGCGACTGGGAATCTGAGCGACAATGTCCGCATTGAAGAGGGCCTGGACAAGGACCATGACGGTCTTGTGCTTGGTCTCGATACCCAAGTCCTTGGCCTTCTTGTAAATGTCAAGGTCTTCGACCTTGTCAATGCTTCCGGTCTCCGTAGCCTTCTCCAGAATCCAGTTGCCGAGTTCGTCATAGACGGTGGGGCCGCTGGCCTCAGCCTCCTCATCCTCGTCGGCGCCCTCCAGGACGAGCTTGTCGCGGAACTCAGTTGGGAGCTTGTTCTGACGAGCCTTGACGGCCTCCTCAGACATGTCGACAGCCCAATCATCATCGTTGACTGCCTTGGGGGCTTCCAGGTCCTGAGCAGCGGCATTGATCTCACGAGTGAACTCGTCGTCGCTAGCGCCAGCATCCGCCTCGTCTTCGCCGTTCTCGTTGGAGCCGTTCTCCGAGTCATCGTTACCACTTCCGTTGCCGTTCTCGCCATTCTGCAGACCCAACTGCTTGGCTCTGCGGGCAGCCTGGCGCTCAGCCTTGGTAGTCTTGGACTTCTTGCCCTTCTTGGTCTGGGTCTTCAGGATGAAGTTGATCAAGTTGGAGTGGACAAGGGGCTTGCTGCGAGCACCGCAGGCCTTGCAATCCTTGCGCACGACATCATCCTTGATGGTGAGGTCGGTCTCGGGGTTGCCGCAGTCATCGCAGAGGACGTACTTCTCAATGAAGACGAACAGGGACTTCTGCAGAGTCTCGCCATCGTGGGCGCCGTTGATGATCCAGCGGTCATCCGGGGGATCCATGTTGGTTTGAGCGCCAAGATCAAGTCCGAACCACTTGATGACGTGACCTCCAGGGCGGGCAAGGGACTGAGCGATAGTGCTCAGGTTGACAACAACGGTCTTGATACCGTTGCCCTTGCCTTCGACCTTGACTAGAAGTCTAGGCATCTTGTAGCGGTAGAACTTGTCGTCGGCCCTCTTGGGGTTGATGGCAAGTAGCTCGACCATTTTGGCGGTTTGTTACAGATGGTATGAATCTGGTGTATGAATGTAGAAGCGGATTTGTAGACGGCTGAGCTTGAGCGTCGCTTAGCTTGGCAGGCAGAATGGCTGTTTAGCGATGAATCGATCGTGAATATGATGACACTGGTTCGAGATGACTAGCGGGTCATTTGCGAACGGACGAGAGTCGGTTATTTTTTGTTTTCGGGCAACGGATAAGATTGAACTCGGTATTTCGAGATTGGAGGGTGGACGAGCCAAGCTGTCAGTAGTTGATCGTATGCGTAGCAAACATAGGGGAGACTGGAGACAGATTGTCGTGGGCGTAGGTAGGCATTAACTCGTGAAGACGATTTCAGCCGACGGAACTGATGTTGGGGCTACAAGGTTTTCGCGGTATGCGAAAAGACTGCAGCGAGAGAGGGGGTAGGTGTGTAAACACTGCGTTCTTGTCGTGCTGATACATAAACAGCAATGTAGAATGTACCCTTTGTGGTGGGGTTTCTGGTGGTGACGAGGTCGGAAGGTTGAAAACCCGGATCGCTCAAGATTGCGCGACGAGCAGCTTTTCAAGTAGACTGTGAGACTGCCGTTAGGACACGGGCGGGCAGGTTGAGTGAGGATGGTTGTCTAACGTTTTGGACGAGCGATGGTGCGCTGTCGCCGGACAAGTGATTTTCGAGTGTCAGCAAGCGGAAGAAGGCCGCAATTGTTGAGATGTTTCCTCTCTGGGCGAGAAGGGTATTCAAAACTGGTTCAGTTGATCCGCACGTGGCTTACCAATGTGGTGGTGGTTTTGTTTCGCTGGGCAGTGGGAAAGAAAAGGAAGAGTTTGGGGGTTGACAGAAAAAGTGGTTGTGTCAGAGAGGAAGAAGAAGAAGAGCGAGAAAAAGAGGAGGAGGCCTGAAAAGAAAATGGAGCCGAAACCGTCGAGCTGCGAATGAGAACCAATCCTGGCACCTGCCTGGAACACACTGCCGACTGACTTGACTGCGAACGAGAAGAAGGCGCGCGCCGCAAACCCGCTCAGCATCGGACCACTGGGATTTTTTGGAGGGGCAGAGGGGCACTCGAGCACTGACCTTAGTTGGCTTAGTAGGTGGGTGGCTTCGGGGCTCAGAGGGTCTCCGGAGCCAGCAACGGAGGTCACTATTCAGTGTTTCGGTGCTGCCTTGGTACTCGCTGGGTACAAAGCAAGCTCGGTTCTTCGGGGGTTAAGTTGATGGAAAACTCCAGTCTTTGTGGGGTTGGGGGAAAAGAAAGAAAATTCCCACTGATCACAATGCAAAACCATGGCAAATGAATTGTTTCACTGGAACTGCCGATGCGCCTTGAATAAGAGATCAGTCGTACGTCGAGAGGATCTCCTAAAAACTTGATCATTACCATCCAGCATCTCACCTACAAGATCATATGGCGCCGTGGCACTCCAGGCCGCTGTAAGCCGTGATTGCTCCTTCTCGTCCAATGCAAACACCCCATATGTCCTTTTTGGGTTTCCATGACGAATATTCGCGCACATTTGCTTGCCCCCATCAGTATAGGGTCTTGGTAACGTGTAACGGCCACAAAGATGTTGCCTTGGGTTCTATCACGCTATAAGCCACTTAGGCATTTGGATGTGGAACGTTTGTATATCAAATGATACCAGGCTGTGTGGAAGATCAAATGTCTGTCCAGCAAATATAGTGCACCTCTCTCAGTCCATCGCTGAATATAATCTGTACTGGAGCCTTGCATGCAAACCTAAAGAAAACCCTACCGCCCTGAACGCCACCTCTGCCGGGCCGTGGGAGAGTCTTCTGGAAAACTGCTCGCCAATCCTGGTTCAAAATATGTAAGTGATTGCCGTCGCAAATCGGCCTATAGAAATGTGACTGCACTCTGCATCCTAGTGCCTGGGGTATAAGAAACAGAAAAGGATATCCATGCTGCATGTATGCGTTCATACAGGATCCGGTCACGAAGGCGGGCTGCCTTCCTCCTTTGACGGATGGACCGACTGATTGAGCTGCAGTCCATGGTTGGTGGCCAGAGATTTCCAAGCATTCACTTCTCGGTATGCCCTCTCGCACTCCTGCTTCAGCTTATCATTGGACTTGCTCAACTCTGAGATGGCTTGCTCCGTAAGCAGCTTCTCCAGTGTCCACTTCTCGATGTTTGTGGCCTCGTTCAGCTTGAGTTGCGTGATGAAGGAGACGGCACGCTGCAGAATGGATCCCTTGTTCTTCTCGCATCCAGGAACGATCTTTGCCAACTCATTGATACCCTCGTTGATGGTTTCTCTTCGCCGGCGCTCGACTTGTGGTCTTGTTAGTAGACGTTGCGTCAAGACAGGTATAGATACCACAGAACTCACCTTCCTTGTGATTGTCCTTGCGTTGCTTGTGCCATTCCTCGGAACCTACGGCTGGTCTGTGTCCTCCGGGGTGCTGAACGGGCGACTGGAACACTGGAGCACCGGTGCGAAGGCCATTTTGGCCCGGAGGCTGCTGGCCTTGTGGAGGACCCTGATTCGAAGGATCGGGAAGACCGTCTGCTGGTACCATGTCATTGGCGCCATATGCTGCGTGCTCGTTCTCGGCGGCAACCTGTGCGGCAAATGTCTCTTCAGTTGAGGGTGGTACATGGATCGTGGGATACATGGAGCCAAGTGCAGCGGCTGCTGTGCTGGAAGCGTTGGCAGGATCGGCAGATTCATGGTGGTCTGCTGTAGCTTGTTGCAGCGCAGTAAAGTCTGCTGCATTCACGCTGGCAGCGGCGGCTGCTTGAGCGGCTTCTACTGCGCTCTCAACGTATGATGAGTCGACATCAGGGTGATTAGACATGGCAGCTGATGGTGCACCTCGCTTTGCGCGTCGCGACTCAGCGGGCGATGAGTCGGGAGCACTTCGCTTTCGCCGGCCACTGGGACTTGTGGACAATGGAGCAGCGTATTCACTTTGCTCTTGTGTAACGGCCTCAGCCATGGCAGCCAAGTAGCGAGGATCGGCGAGTTGCTCCAGCCCGGCAACCTCAGGATATGAAGCGGACTCCATCATCGCTCAGTGTGCGAAGACCCAAGTCGAATGACGACACCTACAACAGGCGATCGAACCAAGATAAGCCACACGGATGTGATGGCAATCTATGACTGTGTATGATTAGCATTGTGAACCATCAAGCCGTAGAACAAAAGTGCCAGAACAGCGTCAATGAAGTTGTGAATGACTTCGGGAACACCAAAAAGCAATGAATTCTGGCAAGTAACACAAAGAGCAGCTTCGAAATGTGCTGGGCGATGTAAGATGCAGCACATCTGTTGCGCAAAGGAGCACTGATGATTTTGGCGTGTTGTCACTGGTGCAGGACAGTATCTATTTGGCCTAGGTGCTGTGGGAGCCAGTCCTCCACAACCGACGGAGGCCCGAGAGGGCGGACTGACAAACTCAAAGGCATCACAATGCCGTCAATATCGGCGACTTGTTGTTGTCGTCGCGGGCCTTGTAAAAAGGCGACGTTGAGCTGCAGCTACAAGGCTTGCACGGCATCAAGCTCGGATGGATCTGGGCTGCGCTTACAGCACGCAGGAATCGACGGCCCGCCAAGAGCTGGAAAGGCAACGAAGCCGACGATGGGATTTGCAAAGAATCTGCAGGCCAGGCAGATGCGTAGACAAGGTGCCGCATTGTTTGCTGCGTCGACGCGACATGGCGACAATGTCGAATGCGGCGATGAATCTGGCATAGAAAATCGATGGGAAAATAGTCCGACTTACAATTCAAAAGAGTCGCGCGCGCCGAAAACCGAGCACAGCGCGCCTGTGGTCCCCGCGATCCCAGAGAACGTGACTTGAGTTCACGTGAATGATCAGGAGCCAGGAGATTGGCGATAGCGTTAAACCCACTCGAGAGGCCTGCAACAGCGATCGAAGCGTCGGAACAAGGGAAAATTGTCGAAAAAATGCGACAGGAGTGTAATTTCGGACGAGATCTGGGTTGTTAAATTTTCAGATCAGTTTTCGCAGCCGTTTGTCCAGAGCTGTTTGGGATTCCTTCTTATGATATGGGTCAAATGGGAGTTGACTTTGAGGAACGGGAGGCAGCGAGGTCACGGGGTGATTGCCAGATGACTTGGGACCAGCTGGGGAGCACAGACCAGATCAGACCAGACCAGAGGCGGACGGCGAACAGATGTATGGGTGTGGGCCTGAGATTGAGGTGGTGTGATGGGTTTCAGTGTGGGAAGCGGAAAGTTGGAAGTGCAAGGCCCAAGGAATCAAGCCCCGTCTGGTGCGCTAACAAGCTAGCCAGGCCAGGCGGTTTTGGTCGTCTTCCATCTGCATGATTGGTCGCTCTGCCTTGCCGGTCCGTCACCCCCCGGATTCCCGTCACCATTCCCGTCACCCGCTGCACAATGTAGCCCGAGCCTGTAGATGTATTCAGGTCTCGAGGCTCTGCGGAGTCGGATTAAAGCTGCAACCGCCACAGCATTGCAGGGAGATGCCAATAGCCCTGGTGACGAGGCTCGTAAATCATCGCATCTATTACCAGGTAGGTAAGGGCCATTGCTGCAATGCAACACAACCTCTTCGTGCTTACATATTAACACTACATATGTAAACTAGATCTCCTCGCAGCTCGATATGCGTGATCTTTGAGACACGGAAGCCAATAGATTCCTGGTAAATGCTGTATCATACATGGCGCAAATGGGAATCAAACATGGGCGATCTTCTGGGTCTTCGGGACAGCGATGAATTATCACTGGTTCTCGTGATACCTCAGCTTGCAGCAAATCTCCATGGGTCAACAAAGATGAGCCCAGCCTTACGTCTACCAAAACAACTCCCAGTCCTGACGAGCCTTTCCACGGTTGAGATCTCACTGAAATTTCATTATCATACAAGCCATGAGTGCCAAAGCGTACATATCTGGAAATGTTTCCGATCACAGACTTTGCTCTGCCCATCCGACCAGGATTACTCTTCTTAGCGTTTCGGCTTCACCCGGAGCTCGGCCGGTCGACCCACCTTACCCCACGAATCCACCGAACCCGGAAGTGCCAACCAAGACGACGTCAAGGGCCAACGTAGGACAGCTCAAAGCATCGGCTTTGCTCGACTGTCCCCCTCCAACGCCGATCGTGAACGACAAACAACCCAGACAAGATGGCGGACTCCGTGACCCTCAAGCTCGACCATGAGAACCATTTGCTGCTTGTGAGTCTTCCAAGAAAGGAAGCCAGATTGCTCAAGCTGCCGAGCTGTCACAAGCCAAGCCCCGATGCTACATTAATCCATCCCATCTGCCTCCCCCATTTGCAACTTCTCGCCGTTGAACGGCAAACCTTATCACCGATATACCGCAAAACTCGAGGAGGACATGGCTAATTGTCTCTCATTATGCAGGATCAACCTCTCCTCCGCCTCCCCTTCGAGCTCCTGCGCAAGAACTTCCGCTCGGCACACTTCGAGGTCGAGCGCGACGGCACCTTTATCCGCAACACCCTCAAGGAGACGGCGCAGGCGGCCGTGAGCTCGCCCCCTCCGACCGAGGATGTCCTGCGCTCCCTAGACAGCATGCTGGCGCGCGCCCGCGGCGTCAAGCGCAAGCTCACGGGCTTCGCCGAGGAGGAGCGCCGCCTGTACCGCCACGAGGCCGCCCGCGTCAAGCACCTCTCCGAGATCTACTCCATGCAGAGCTTCGACGACGTCAAGTACGAGACCTGGAGCCGCACCCGCCTGCAGCGCATGCTCGTCGACTACCTGCTGCGCCAGGGCTACGGCGAGAGCGCCCGCATGCTGGCCCGCGACGGCCGGATCGAGGAGCTCGTTGACGTCGAGACGTTTGAGCAGATGGCCAGGATCAGCTCGAGCCTGCGTAATGGAAGCGTGACGGAGGCCCTGGCATGGTGTACGGCTGGCGATACAAAGAAAGAGTTGAGGAAAATGGATGTGAGTTATATCTATTCTTGCCTATTCAGTGCTGGAAATGACCAAACCAAATTGGGTTCAGTCAAATCTGGAGTTCATGCTCCGTTATCAACAATATATCGAGCTCGTGAGACCATACACACCAGCCAAACTCGCAGAGGCAATCAAGCATGCCCAAAAGTGGCTACAACCATACCGGCAAAGCCACGCCGTCGAGGTACGACAAGCCTGCGGTCTGCTTGCCGTCCCTCCACAAAGAGCTGCCAAGTACCCGGCCTACGTAGCTCTATATTCTCCTCAGAGATGGCAGGTCCTGGCCGACCTGTTCATCGCGACGCACAACCGGCTCCTCTCGCTGCCGTCCATCCCGAGTCTGCACATGGTCCTTAACTCGGGCCTCTCTGCTCTCAAGACCCCGGCGTGCCACAGCCAGGATTCGCAGCAGACCGCCGAGAACACGACCGTCGCCAGCCTCCAAAACGTGTGCCCCATCTGCTCCAAGGAGCTCAACGAGCTCGCCCGCAATATCCCCTACGCCCACCACGACAAGAGTCATGTCGAGCACGACATGATGCTTCTCCCCAACGGCCGCGCCTACCCCAAGGCGAGGCTCCAGGACTACGCCAAGAAGGCCGGCTTGCTCGAGGGCCAGGTGAAAGATTTGCGGACAGGCGAGATCTATTCCGAGGACCGACTGAGGAAGGCATATATTACATAACCTTGGCCTGCTAGGCTTGGGGAAGGGGAGCCGGTACGATTTTGTAGTCGTCTGTGGTATGTCCCATGTATGATGCTGCTGGGGTGTCTTTTTGGGCTTGCAAGGAGTTATTGTGGTTGCAATTCGGCTAAGCCCGCGAGGGTTTCCTGTTTTACAGAGGCATGGATGGCGTTTTGCGCGCTTGTATGGATTCACACTTCGGAAGGGCATGCCCCTTTTCTTTCCCCGTCGCCACTTTTATGGCAGTGAGAGACTTGCGTAGGATTGTTTCCTGCCGTGACTCCGCCAGTGGTTGACAAACATGATATACTTCCCGAACAGTGAAGATAGAGATAATCAACTTGTTCTAAATGTCCATGCTTGGCATACGCAAATATTGATTCCCTGGCAGGAGGCAAATGATGGCCATTGGCTCCAAAACGTAATAGTCCTTCGGGTCTGTACGACGAGATCTTTAGAATCGAGCGGCCACACAAAACATGGCACAGCAGACCATCAAGGAGAGCGAAAGAGGACCAGAGATAGAAGCAGAAAAAAGAAGTTCAGCCGTTTATTCGCCGACCGTCAACCCCTTCCTAACCATTGTTTGGGAAACTTGAATGATTCCTAGTACTACATACGCAAAGTTTACAACCAACCGAACCCTGCACTCCTAGTGAAAAGAGACGCTTTGTGTAAAATAATGAGATGTCGAAACCGCGCTTTTTTGTCCACCTTCATCCAAACCAATTGTTCAAACTAAATAGCGGGCACAAGAGTCTTTGGCATGTTGATGCGAGAACTCTTGCCCCAGATTTGACATTGATCCAGATTATGCAGACTTGGTCTCATATACCAGGAGTTCAGTGGGGTCGCAAATGTGGTATTATGCCAGCGAGTGCTCGTCTATTAACAGCGAGTGCTCGTCTACTAGTGCTTCTGAGCCCCGCTTGTCGATATGCGTTCAGACCCCTGAGATCTTCGTGTGGAATCGGTGGCCCAAAAGGGCATATGGCGCAGTCATCAAAGTCGGACTTGTTCGGTTTCTACCTTGCGAAGAACTGGCCGAGAACTCCTCCGCCTCCGCCGGGCGTCATGGGTGTTACCGAAATGCCATTCCCGTTGGTATTGTGAGATTGAGCCGCAGCAGGCGTAGACACAAGGTTGATAGTCGATGTGCCGGGCGTGCTAGGCCCGTTTGCTCTTCCGTTTAGAAGATTGGCGGGCGCGTTTTCCTTCTCGTTGGCGATTCCGCTGGCTCCTCCGGTATAAGGTATCGTCATGGTGCCTCCTACCGACAGACCCCATGTCTTGCCAACGTGTTCGTCTGGTATTGTGCCGCCAAAGATCTTATCCTTGAGCTGGAAGAAAATCTTACCAGTGAGCAAGCTGTCCGAGCCAGCCTGGTGAGCTGCACCAAGTCGTTTGATCTTGAAGGACTCGGCCAGTGCCTCAAGTCCTGATTTCTGCTCAAACTTGGTGAGAATCTCGGCTGCTGCAGGGTCGGTGGGTTGGAATGCTCCCAGTGTCGACGCCTTGATGGCCCATTTCAGGAGATGCTTCACATCGTAGGTCGATGGAAACCAAATCTTCATTATGTGCTCGAACCGCGAGCCATCGTTGGGCAACACCTGGTTCATGAGGCATTTGGTGAAGTATCCAAAGTCATATCCTCCATGGAAAGACAACCATTTTACTTCTTCGTCGCTGACGAGACCCGACGTGGTCATCAGCGCGGCAAACGCATTCGGGTCTATGCCTTCCGTCCTTAACTTTTCAAAGTCGATTCCAGCCTGCTGTAATGACTGTATCGAGCTCTCGTTCGCCATATCCTCCTTGATATCAAAGTGGAAGTTGAACTGCCACGCATAGGGTATCGAGCCGTGGGTCGCAAGGTACTTTCGCAGGGTCGGACTGAGGTCTTCGGGAGCCGGTTTGGCAGGTGGTACACCTCCGTTCTCGTTGAATAATGCAACACCAACTTGTATGATTTTGAGCATGTCAACATTGACGCGTAGAGTTTGGTAGTGGTAGTCGCTCTTGTCAATGAAGTTGCCCATAGGTCGTCCAACGATGCCGGGGAATTCCGTATCCTGATTTAGTTCATTAGTCCCGCCTCGCTCACAGTACTGCGCGAGCCTGTGAGGCACTTACCATGGCGACGTAGGAATAGTCGTCGATCAGCTCTCTTAGAACAGCCATCTCTTCGTTGAGATTATGCCTCCATACGTCGCGTATGCGATTCTTGGCAGCACCGCCGCTCCGCGTGTGATGATCGCCTCCGAGTCCATGAGCCTGTTGATGAGGGTGCGCCTGCTGCTGTAGCTGCCCACCGTGAGCGAAACTCATGCGCGCAGCGTGGCTGCCCAAACCGGTTTGTTCACCAGCTCCGGCCAGGTTTCCTACACCAAATCCGGCGCCAGCATTGATACCGGCAGCAAGGCCACCGAGCCCCGCCGCAGCACCAAAGGGGTTGTTCAGCTGGGAATTGCCCAGGTATCCTGGTGGTTGGTGGCTCGCGGCATGGGATTGTGAAGGATGGTTGGCGAACTGGTGCTGGTATGGAGAGATGGAGGGCGGCCCCGACTGGAACCTATTTGGCGGTTGAGGCATGGTATCTCATATATTCCTCTTTGATCCTGCTTGCATGTACGAGACGTTGGAGAATCTTGGGATCGGTCGTCATGGGGGTAGCGCCGAAGCGACCTCGTCAAGTGAAAGCGTCGATCGAGTCTAGGGTTTGTTTTTCTCTCTCTCCTTTTCTAAGCTGGCGCGGGGGTGTGGAGAGATTACGCAGATGTGCTCATCGAATACTGCCAAGCAGCCGTGACTGTGACTTCAGAATGCGATGAGATGGATGGAGGGGCGCCCGTGAGTGACGGGGGCTCTGTACTCTGTAGGGATTGAGACGTGGTTGTAAGTATTGCTGAGAGCGCAAGGATCGCCGGGGTCTATTGATAGGCCTAGAACTGCTTGTCTCGTTCCAAGTTTCTGATTGACAAAAGCTGCTGCGAGATAATGAAATAGAAGCACGCCTGTTCTTGGGTTGGAGGATTGGCTTTCGAAGGTTGGTCTCTGGCCAAAGCGCATCCGCAGCCTTGAGAGGGAAGGTTAAGCACTGACCTCGCGGCTGGGCGACCAGCACCTGCTCCAGCTCCGATCCCAGCTGCCCACCACCCATATGTAGGTTCCACCCCGTTTCCCCGGAATTTCGGAGAAACCCCAGCTCCAGCTTCAATTGATGCATATTCCCCGTCATACCACAAGCTCCAATTGCATGCAGCGGGACGACGTCTGGTAGGTAGATACCATCGCCAGTCAGTTCCACTGAGATCATACCACGCCCTGCAGGACAGCAATTGTTGTGCAGACAATCGCTACCGTCACAATGTTTCCCACAAGGTAAGTCGACTTGTCGCAGTTGCCATGTCCATCTTCAGCTCCCGCGATACTAATTGTTCCATTCCAGGTTACTACGAGCACACCACGGCGAGAAGCCCAATGTCACCGGCTTCGACGTCCGAAAGTTCGTCAACGCCGCTGGCCAGCCGAGATACGACCCCTGGGACAGAGCGTGAGTGGCCGAAATCCGAGCGACGGACCCTGGAGCAAGACAATACGCTCGAATGCTAACGGACAATCAGCGAGGCATGGCGCTACAGCGGACAGTTCTCGCGGTTCAACCGTCTCAAGGGTGCTTTCCCCGGCTTGGGAATAGCGACTGTGGCCTTTGCCGCCTACTGCGGATATGAGTACCTCTTCCTGAAGGACGACCACCACCACGGCGAGGAGCACCACTAAGGAGGACTGGAAGCAAACGAGATGGAGTCGATCAGGAGTGTACATATACCGTGTTTCCAAAGGACGATTAGGCGATAGATCAGACAGGGAGTAGACAAATGAATCAGCATTACGAACAAATCAGCTTCAAAAAATCCGTGGCAAAAGATCCATGGAGATGCCTCGTAACGCAAGGACTGGCTGACTGCGACATCCGATATCTTGTCATTCAGAAAGTCAATCGCAACAGCTATCATCAAGAGTACCACTTTGGCTGCAGCATATGGCTCTGAGCAACGACTCAATATGACCATATGATGATTGTTTCGTTCCATCTGGATGGGGAGTCGCCGAATGTTACGTCCTGGTCCAGCCAGGGAATACGGCGGCTTTGAATGATCAATTGGAGAGTTTCTAGTCCAAAGAGAAAGCCACATCAAGGCCAGCTTTCTGAACGTTGGGACAGTACAATGCTCAAAACCCATGAAAATGCGATGACCATCACCACACTTTCAATTGGCTCGCTACCGACATCGACATGCATCAAAACGCACTACAAATTGAAGACGCCGAATCCGTCGGGCGTTATTGCTCGTGGCAGATTCTCAAGACTCTTCTCAGCTTTCTACATTGCCCGCATATGTTGTGGTATGGGATTGTGGTATGAGAATTTGAATTTTCTAAAATTATTTTGTAAACGATATGGCTTAACGAAGTAAAATGTACCCGGGCTTGAACATGGATATCTAGTCAGCAATTGTCAACTCCTTTCCCAATGCAAAATACTCCGTCCGTATATACAATCTAAATCAATCTCAGATTACTCGTTGAAGATCTTTCTCATGAAGTTGCAGCAAAGCGCTCTTGTCTATGCCTGACCAACGCCATTGACTAGATCCAGTGCACCTTCGACGGCGACCTCAAGCTCCCCTATCCTCTGCTTGAGCCCCTTGTTTTCATCTCTGAGTAGTGAAACAGTGTCCCAAGCCATGCTCGAGTCTTGTCCTCTGCAGTTTCGGCAATCGTCTGTTCCCTTGTCTTCATCCTTGACGGAATCGCCAGAGATATTCTTCATCAACTTTTGCAGTGTACTCATCTCCCGCACCGGTTTTTGGCGTGAGGGTACGGTCATTCCTGGCCCCTTGCCCTGGTACATGGAGGAGGCACCAGAGGCCAGATCATAGTGGCTCTCTGTGGCACTCGTCATGATTGTTGGGCTGCGGCTGCGGGAGAAGACGCTGTCGCTCTCGACACTGCGAATGGATTCTGTGTCGAAACCGCTAACCTCTGATCGCACAGTACCGCCGGATTTGCGCCACTGTTTGCGCTCTGCTTCATATGTGCCGAGGTCCTCGTTGACCATGGATGGTTCAGCAAGCATTCCTTCCTGAACGATGCGTTCCTCTTGCCTGGCTTTCTTTTCGTGGTCGAGTTCGGCCATGAGACGCTGCAGAGCTTGCTGTTGCTCGTCCGCCTTTTGCGCCATATGCTCGAGCTGCATTCTGAGGTTCTCGACGCGAAGCTTGGTCTCCTCGGCTTCTTCCTGGTCGGCCGACCGCTCTGCATGGAGCTCCTCGAGAGCCAAAGTGCGTTGGCGGAAAGCGGTCTGCATTTTGGTACACAGGCCGATGGCGTTGATCTGCAAGTTTTTGTAGGCGGCAGGCGAGAATGTGTCGCGGCCCGACATGGCCTCTGGTGGCTGGAGCGCAGCTTGAATATCCATATTGGCAAGTTCGTCGTAGTTGATTTCAGAAGATGCTGTGCCCGCCCATCGTGCCTTGAGAGATCCGAAGAATCCAGGCCCAGTCTGGGGAGCTGAGGCGGCGTTCTTTGACTTTGGCGTCGTGTCCATTCCTGAGATCTCATCTTCGAAGGGCGGTGTGGCGCTACCACTGTACTGTCCTGCCCGGTTTCCAGGAGAGGCGTCCTGCTTGCGGCCTCTCCGCCCGTCGCCGGTGAGCGGCATGTCTGATTGATGTCTTACGTGGCCCCGAACGGGAGATCTTTGAGGTAAAGGGGTTCGAATGTGAGGTAATGAGGGGGCTGTCTGCTGTCTTCGATGCTGTAGATGTTGAGGGGCGGGCTGGTCGTCAGTGAAAGCAGCATTCCGTAGTCGAGTCGTGCGGGAGTACGGGGCGGTCTTCTCCTCGGCAGGCTCAAAGGTCAGTGTTGGGTGGTCATTATTGTGCCGATCGAATTCGCCGTGGACCGGATTATAGGAAGTGTCAATGTCCGCCCCGTGGGAGGAGGGGCGTGTATTTGTGGTCGGGCCCCTGAGCATGGCAGATAATTCGCTGTTCGTATTGCTGTTCATGGGACGAAAGAGAGGAAGGACCTTTCCTGGGCTCCCCTCTGAGAACAGTGCACTGTTGAGATGATCCGTGGGGATTTCCTAGGTCGACCAATTTCAATGATGGAGGGTTTAGTCGTTTGAAAGTTCGGGGGGGCCCCCGGCTCGGCTTATGAAATGGGCAGTTGTCCGTGACACCCTGTCGTGGGCTGCCAAGCAGGTAGGATAAACTGGGGTTCGGCGGGATTAAGCGGCGGCAATGTCTCAATAGACCTTGGCCGTCGTCCAGGAAAGACCCGTGGATGTTCGGGTTGGGCGGGCGAGCGGTGTCTCTCCGCTGATGTCTCGAGCTTAGCTGCCACACGAGCAGACAGATGACAAGAGAAGAAGAAGAAGAAACCTCTCTACAGTATAGCGACAGCGAGACTCGGCAAGGTCGAGGTAGCTCTGGACTTTCTGCAAGTAATCAAGGTGATGAGTGACAGATGAGCCGCATCCCTGGCTGCAGCTTGCAGGTCGTTCAAGGCGGGGGTTTGGGGGGTTCCCAATTCCCGCGAGTTGGATCCTGGGATAGGCGGGCGGGAAGCTACTCTAGGCTCTGTCCCGGGGTGTTCAAGCTGCAGATGCCTCGAAAATGGGGTGCGGGCGGACGAGAGAAGGCTGCAAGATTGTAAAAAATAATATGTGAAGAATTTCGAGTGAGAGATTCTTTTCTTGAACCTTGATCGAAACGACGCCCAACGGTCGCAAGATTCTTGTATTCAGCTGGACGGGCTCGACGGGCTACGTCAAGGCAACAAACAACGCGAGAGGCTGGGTCCCTCCCCGTTTCTACAGGGATATCGGGCGTACAGTAGCGCATTCGATCTGAGCTTTAGTGGAGATGGAGAGTGGCTTTGAGTGGGTGGCACCCGCACTCTTGTTCGTGGTTGGGCGGCCGAGTCCGGTCTGCCAGTCGAGCCAGTCAAGGCCAGTCAGTGTCTTGTGCCACTAAAAAACCTGCCGGTTCCTCAGGCGCAGCCTCTACAATTATGCCAGACATTCGCTGTGGCTGCCAGCGACCGGCCTGGGCCAGGAATGCATCCCGCTCCCATGGACACACGTGGGCCGTCAGCACCCTGATCTGAGTCATGTTGACTGCAGTTGACATTTGCTGAGAACTCATGCACTGCTACTCCATATTGAGGATATCGCCAACCGGATACCCAGGCCATGAGTTTACCTGTGTCACAGCTCCTCTACGGCACAGTCACAGACGGTTATCATCCTATCTTCACTGCCGAAAGATGCCCCCCCGCCAAGGACCCTGGCGAGCCTGGGCTGATTCTTGCGATTTATGGGAATGCGCTGCGCTCTATCGATTGAGAGTTACCCGGGACCTCCACAATGTCTCACCGCTCCCTTTGACGATGATCCCTTTCGGCGATTACGTTCAAGGCTGATCTCATGGAAGAAGTATACTACTGCTTGACTCGGGATTCGCTACAAGTCATTCAAATAATGTCTTGTGGGATTATTTTATACTCGCGCTGACTAGAAGCGAGCCGAGGTCAATGATCCCAGCGGGTATTCGACAAATGCCGTGAGAAATTTCGATCAGGAGTTGTAAGGAATCGTCACGTCACGTTGACCATACGAACGACACTCCTGTATGACAAGCACAATTTCCATTTCTCTATTCACCATGACAAAGTTCTAAAATGAAATCTATTTGACAGCAAGAAGCATCTGCGCCAGTATCTCGTCCGAGTCGGCGCCCTGAGGACCGGCTGCGCTCAAGGCTTCTTCTACATTCTGTGGTGGGTATATCAACTTCTGGTTGATGAATATCTTGACCGACTTGGCCTCATTCCCTAGTAGCTTGATTTCTCTCTGCCATCCTCCCGTGACGACGGCGCCCCAGGCCCCAAGGTCAAGACAGGTATTATACGCTGGCTGGGTGTAGGGGACCATTGGTTCTCCGAGGAGTTCTGCAGCAGCGTTATGGCCAGACACGCGGCCTAGGGTAAGCGCATGTTGACAGGACATCAGGGCGTAGTGACCTTATGTGTCGGCGAGGGCATAGGCTGCATCCCCGGTAGCATAGACATGCGCAGTTGAGGGCACGCGGAGATATTGGTCGACGTGGAGTCTCGAGTCAGGATCCCTGGGTCCAGATATCTGCTGCGTCAGAGCTGTCGCCCTCATACCGGCCGTCCATATAGCCGTCATGGTCTCGACGCGCTCTCCAGAAGCAAGACGCACGCCGTCAGCATCAATTCCTGTCACTGCCGCCCCAAGTTTGACCTCGATGCCCAGGGATTTCAAAGCCTCTGTGATAGCAGGACGAGGGCCTGATCCAAGCTCTGGGCCAATCTCATCCGCACTTTCGACAAGGACGATACGGCTCTTGTTGTTGCGTAGTCTGCTGGGGAGTTCTGCTGCGAGCTCAAGTCCAGCAAACCCTCCACCGCAGATGACTATGGTATCACGAGCCGGGCTCGGCGAGAGTGAAGATAGACGTTCCAGGTGAGACTCGAGATTCTCTGCGGAGCTGATGGTGTCGATGTCGAATGCAAACTCCTCAGTCCCAGAGACTTGGCGTGGTCTCGCAACCTTGCTTCCCGCGGCAAGGATCAATTGCCTATATTCAATCTTGGAATCTGTACCAGACGGTGCTCGAAACTCGACGCTGTTGTCTCCGGTATCAATGGCAGTCACCGTGGCTTGTATGAAATGGATTCCCGCCGCTTCGAAGAGAGCACCCAGAGGATATACCATGCTTGTTACATTGGCCTCGTCATATCTGGGACGGATTCCGAGGATCGGTTCGGGGGAAATGACAACGACTTGCAGTTTCTGCTTCTTGATGTTGATCAGGCGTTGAGCTGCGAGGGCGCTCCAAACGCCAGCAAACCCAGCGCCGATGATGACTATATCCCCTTGAAGCATTTTGAGATTGTAGAATATGGGAAGGGAGTGGTACAAGAATAGGGAATCTAGGCTTTGTTGGCCGTTAAACTTTGTCTCGGACGTTCAACTCGATTTCGATATTTTCCAAGGTCTCCTTATATCAAGTTTCTTTCTACCATCTGGATTATGGAGTTCAAATGTCTACTATAGGAGATTGGTGGCACAACGTGAATCATACGCTTACTGAGATCCCGATCAGGCTACTCGGAGCTTACAAGAACTTCGGCGGCGCTTTTCATACCGTAGTGGGGCTAATACCTGCCGCCGTCGCCGCCGCCGAATACCCTCAGCATTGAATACCCGTCCCGAATACCCGCGTCTCCACTCTCTTTGCGACAGCCAAATGAAACTGATCAGATCGGGATAACTGACGAAGGGTCATCTCTTTTGACTTCCGAGTACATCTTTGAATGGATTTGAATGGTATTCCGGCATTCCGAGGGAGCAGAGCCACGCGGTCATCGCTAGCATGCCTTCCCTGTCGATCCTGGCATCTCAAATGCGACGGCAGACGCCCGTAATGCAGCCGGTGCACCGAGAGCGCAAAGCATTGCCAGTATACCGAGTCTCACCGCGATGGATCCAGCCGAGCAACCCTGGCCGAGAGGCGCAGTCCCCAATCTGCCCGCCAATCTGCTCTCGGCAATGGACCGTCCGATGGCCTATCCTCGACGAGACAAGGTCGAATCGCGGATGGGAATCATGAACCAGGCTACTCATTTCATCTTCTGGACCTCGAAATCGACGGTGATCGAGCGTGGCTTGCGAGTCCTGCGACTTCAAGTACCGAGACTTCGCCGTCACCACTCGACCACGACTACAGCATAGGCAATGATGTACTCATCCAGCATTTCTACCAGGACTTTCACAGATTTCACCCAATGGTGGTTCCACGGAGACACTTGGTCCAGCTATATCAAGATCCCGACAGACAACCTGCTTTCATCCCACTGGCTGCAGTCCTTCGTCTCATAGGGCATCTCTTCGATTCCCAGACCTGGTCTCAACCACTACAAGATTTCGTCGAGGTCTGTTTTCTGCAAGCATCCGCGGCTGAGTCAGTAATGGTACAATGTCGACTCCTTTATTCCATGGCACTATTCTGGTTTGACAGGAAAGAAGAGGCACTCACAGAGATGGATCCCGCCGTCCAGCTCGCCCTCGACCTCGGCATGCACCGCCAAGACATTGCTGTTGCACGCAGCGGCGGAGATCCCATACTCGCAGAGTCCTGGAGGAGAACATGGTGGTGGGTCGACATCATCGATGCCTACTACGTGGGGACGCTGGGGAACCGAGACTTTGCTGTCGTCAACATCGACGCGACTGTCGACTTGCCTTGTAGTGAGTCTAGCTATGAGCGAGGTGTGGGTGACCCCCCCCCCCCCCCCCCCCC
>JACVEI010000173.1:71905-90126 GCA_018115615.1 Pestalotiopsis sp. DP-2020a | reverse complement strand
GGGGGGGGGGCCCCCCCCCCCCCCCCCCCCCTTTTCGTTTTACTGTGAGTTCCAAGTCTTGCTGCAGACGATTGACCCTGGGATACAGGAAATCCCGGAACCGAAAAGCCTGGAAGAGTTCAACTGTCGCGAGTTCTTCCCAAATGCGGAATTCTCGTCTTTTGCATACTTGATCGGAGCAGTGAAATGCGCGGCCTCGGCAATCACCATGTCACCGAAAAGAACGAGCAAGGAGGCGTCTTCACATGTCATACAAGCAGCCGACGCCATGATCGATGGGTAGCATCTTTTACTGCCAAAGAAGCTCAAAAACGTCATGTCTCGATCTGGGGAGATTGACGAGCTCATGTTCCAAGCACACTTGGTTCTACATGTGTATGTATTCTCACCTCTCCCGCGCACATCAATGCTAACCATGATAGCGCAACCATTGGACTCCACAGACCCCTCTCTGAACTTCGATTCAACTCTGTCGAAGACCGGTCCAGCTGCGCCCGAGAGCCACGACCCGAAATGACCGCCACGGACCAGATCAGTGTACACACGATCCGGGTTCTGCGATCGGTAGAAGCCCAGGTCCGCATACTCCCTCTGCCCGTGCGGCCCTTTAACCATACCCCCTTCACTACTTGCATGGTCAGCGAGGGTACGCTGGCACTCCTTTCGGCCTGCAACTTTCTGCTCGAGGGGAAAGAGAGGAAGATTGCCCGAGACCAGATTGGGCTTATCATTGGCTGTCTAGGGTCGCTCGGGGAGTTGTGGCCGCGGACGGCGGAGAATGTCAAGGAGATCCAGTTCATCACTCGCCACGTGTTTGGTCTCGAGTCGAAGAGCGCCAAGCACGCCACTCCCGTGTCTATAGAGGAGCCAGATCTCTGTGGCAGAGGAGTTGAAAGGACGTCTGGACCGAATGTTGAGATAGTACCAAACGATGAATTTCCTGATGGGAGTATCACGGGTGATATTAAAGAGTGGTATAGCACTGCCGATCTCTCTCGGGAGCTTTCCTGGTGGATTAATAAATGATTGACGATAAGCAGTGATGTTCTCTGCCTCTGTCTTGTTTAACTTATGTGATTGCGAGAATATTTTACTCGAACAATGGTCGTGCGAGTTCGCATAATAACCCTGTACTAGGTCAACCGCCAGATAGTAAATAAAGTAGAAAAATGAAAAAAGACAAAACAGTTCAGGCACTGACTTATGCCAGTACCCTACATCTGCGCCTACGACATGTCACAATTAGTTGGGAGTGGAGTGGCTGGGTGGATGGAACACAGGCATTTCACAGTCAATCAAATTGCGGTGGACACTGGAATTGAACACGGGACCTTCACACACATCGTTTCACGCATACACTGGCCGAGCTGGAAAGTTGCGTTGCAACCCGCTCGACCAGCGGACCAACCAGCCTGAGCTGGTTGGTCGAGAATTCTTTGAACATTGGGATTCAAGTACTTGGGTCGGGGCACAGGAGCTTCCGTTTGCACATATGGGAGGCTGGCGAGGCAACCCGGCTGGCCATCTATGATTTCAGGCATCGACCTTCATTTCAATCACTGCCTTGTACCCTCTGTTCCGCCCTCTGGCATGCGCCCACGCCTGGTCCGCTTGCTCAATCGAGAACGTCCTGACCTTCAACGCCTCTACCGCCCCGTCGTCTATCAACTTGGACACCTCGGCCAGCCGCTGACTGTTGGGCGAAACGATAAAGTACACATACCGCACCCCGGGATGCGCCACGGACTCGAGCGCGGAACCTCGATCGAAGGCCCAGGGCGGCGGCGGATCAGCAACCGTGATGATCGTCCCCTGATCATTGACAGCTTCCCACGCCTTGGCAAGGACATCGCCCCCGACTGTATCAAAGACCACCTCTACGCCCGCTGCCAGCTTTTCCCATCCAGCTACACGATAGTCAAGAACCTCATCCGCGCCAAGACGTCGCACTTCATCGTTGTTTTGTTGCGAGGCCAGAGCAAGCACCTTTGCGCCGGTGAGGTGCTTCACGAGCTGCACGAATGTAGCACCGACGGCGCCCGAGGCTCCGGTGACGAGGACTTTGGTGTCGGCGCCGATTTGCACATGATCCATCATCGCCTCCAATGCTGTGAGCGCCGGGATTGGCAGCGCGGCGGCTTCGATGTGAGAAATGGATGACGGCTTGGGCGCGAACTCATCCTCGTGACATACAACGTATTCTGCTTGGCCCTGGCCGCGGTCGGCATGCAGAAGCGCAAACACTTTCTGTCCAATCTTCAAACGGCCGTCGTAGTCCGGACCCAGAGATGCAATGGTGCCGGAGATGTCGTGCCCCGGTATACGACTGGCGGTGCGGTATAGTTCAGGCCAGGTGATCTCGTCGCCCGTGATGCCTGCGGCGTGTACCCGCACAAGTATTTCGCTGCCCTGGACCACGGGCTTGGGCACATCGTTGTTACAGATGATCTTGGGAGACGATTTGTCGCCAAGGACTTGGACTGCTTTCATTCTGGTATGGTGTATAATACGACAGGGAAAAATATTGAGGATGATTCAATTGTAAATAAGAGGACGAAAGGAGTCGGGAAGTCTCTTATACAACCGAGTGCTGTGAGTGTGGAGACCTATACTCGGCAAGAATATCTCGTACACTCGACTTCGCTGAGCGACACGCCTCAACTCGGTGACCTGAGTCAAAGCCTATAGACCTTGGGATATCAGGTTTTAGTCTCTCGGTCCACGATTGTCATGCATAGGAGAGCTACACCGTACGGGAACCCGAACCGCCCGGGCCATCGTTCAAGGTCCGTATAGCCTATCCGGCAATTGAGTGGATCCCGTCGATCCCGACTATACACTTATACTGGGATATCCACCACCTTGGCAATGTTTGTGGCAGATTTCATTCTTCGATTTCGTATCAGTTGGGATCTATATCGCGAATTTTGATCCATTTCCAACATCTTCAGGCGACACTGAATCATGATGCATCAACATGACCAAGAGCAGTCGTTAGTCCAGTCGAAACAATACGAGTCAAGTGCCATATTGACTAAAATGCTTGCAGCACCCGACCCCGAGGAAAAGTCACAGCTCTCTACGATTACGAACTCAAGAACACACCAGGAAAGTCCATCGTGGCCATCGAGCTGGACTACCCACCGAATGGATTCACTCGTCCCCATCGACACAGTGGCGCCACCGTCCTTGCACTTGTGACCGAGGGGAGCATCCTGAGCGGCATGAACGGCGACCCGCCCAGGGTGTACGAGGCAGGGGAAAACTTCATGGAGCTGCCTGGTTGTCACCATACTGTCGGGGAGAACAATAGCAAGACGGATAGGGCCAGGGCTATTGTGACGTTTATTATTGATACGGAGATTGTCAGGAAGGGCTATGAAAACCTGACCATCTTGGACTGATATCCTTAGACGCGAGCAGATCAAAGTAATATAATGCACTTGACATCATATCTCAAGATACCGGAAACGGCAACACGGCCACTCCCCTCATCCCATCAGTACTCTTGGCCCTAATACCAAAAATGACATTATCCTTGCTTAAATTCACGGTAGCAGTATTGACCAGTCCGACATCGAGCACATGATTCCAGAACGGAGCGTCAGTCGCCCTCCAGACAACCTCATAACTCCCCACTCCATCCTGACCTCCGGCCGGCGGATCCCAATAGAATACGCTATCATTGCTCAGCACCGTCGAGTTGACCCGAACATTCCTCGGCATCCCAGGCGAACCCGTCAAACTCCACAGCGCAGCTCCGTTAACCCTGGCGACGCGTGCAATGTACTCGAAATCGCAGAACTCGGGCAGATCGCCGTATTGCCTGCCGTTCTGCGCCCGTACGTCCTGGTGCTGGTGCGCAAAGTCCTCGTCAGGCTCCGTCAGCCGCGCCGCCGGGTATCCCGCCTCGAGAAAGGGCCGGTGGTCGCCGGAGCGCAGGTATCTGTCCAGCCTGTAGATCGCCGAGACGTTCATGCACGTGGCCGCATTCTGGCTCACTTCCTTGACCAGGCGCACCAGGTTTCGCGCCGGGGTGTCGTTCTCCCCGCCGACACTTAGTCGTGCATCCCGAACGGTGGAATTTCTACCGACAGCGCCGGCAGGCCCTGTGCGAATAGCCGGATCGTGTACGGATCGGTAGTCCCGTCGTCGGCCCGCGGCGACCCGATTATGTCGTTGGTGAACATGCCCTCGACGTTGACCCGCGGCGTGGCGTTGGCGTACGTCTGCGCCAGGTGCGTCGCACCGTAGAGGCCCTGCTCCTCGCCGGCGACGGCGACAAAGGCGATGCTGGCCCGGGGCCGGGGAAATTCGGGCTGCGACATGATCCGCGCGAGCTCCAGCGATACCGCGACACCCGAGGCGTCGTCGTCGGCGCCGGGCGCGTCGGACTCGTAGTCGTTGACGTCGGACACGCGGCTGTCGTAGTGGCCCGAGACGACGTAGAGCCGCTCTGGAGCCTCGGTCCCGTGCAGGGTGGCGACGACGTTGCTGATGTTGACGGCGAACGGGATCCGGGCGCCGTCGGGCTGCTGTATGTAGCTGTTGATGGCTACGGTAAGCCGGCCGTCGCTGGCGTCGGCGTACTCCTGGAACTCGGACTTGAGCCAGTCCCTCGCGGCACCGATCCCGCGGGTCGCGTTGGTCTTTGAGGAGAGGGTGTGTTTTGTCCCGAAGGATACAAGTTTGAGGACGCTCGCTTCTATCCTCTCTGCGTCTACTTGGGACAGGATCGCGGCTAAAGTGCCCGAGGGCTCTTGAGGCAGGTTTGGTCCTCCGACTGAAGTGACGGGCCAGCTGGTGGCGTCGCAGGAGAGCATGTTCGAAGATTCAAATTGACGACCAAACAGCTCATCAATTGAAGCGCAAGGTGCAGCGAGCGCGCCGACACCCAGCAGCACTTGGGCACGGGCAAATTGAAGCTTCATACTGAGATCTTGTGTAATCGCGAAGCAGTCGAAACTGTGCCATACAATTGAATTGTTGAGATATTGCAAATTCAACCGACCCTGACGTATTATATACAACGTCGAACATATGGGGATATATGCACGTCTGATAGCAAAACCCTGTCAATAATACTGTCGCATAAGAAGTTCTGCAGTCAATACTCTTGAGCCAAGACATGCCAGATCATTTAGGCGAGCCGATGCGACCAATGAAAGAGAACCAAGACATGCAATGTTAACCACACTGCATATAAATAATTGATCACATCGTCATGATTTTGCAAGGTGTATTTTTTGAGATTTGGTTGTCACTAAAGTGATGTGAAGCCGGAATTGTAGGACAAAGTATCGGTGTCGGAAATATTCACCAAGAGTTACACCAACCGACAACTTATACTAACAAGTAGCCAGTGACCAATGGCCATTATTAATCCTTGAAGAAAACGATGAGAGTAAGTCATGATTGTGTTTTGATGCTATCGTGATGCCAATAGAGAGCCCATATTAGTGTGGAACCGCAGACAATCAAGACCGGCTTCTCCCACACGTCGCCCTCCGCAGTAGTAAATCATCTTGACCATCATTAACCACGCCATCCATCAACAAAGTCTTCGTGGCTCAGTTGGTTAGAGCGTCAGTCTCATATCATACATATGACTTGATTGAATATTTCAGGATATCTGAAGGTCGTGAGTTCGAGCCTCACCGAGGACATTTGATATTTTGCTGGTTGAACAGTATTCTTGTACTTTTTTCTTATTTTTTGTTTCACTTGGCGCGATATGTCACAACACTTTATAATTCCAAGGAGCAAGTACACATGAATGATATCATATATTCAATAAACATCAGGTTGATGATGCCTTGGGCATCATCGGGTATTAACTTTTGTCAAATATGTACATGAGAATTGACCGAGGACATCGAGATGATATTTCTACTCGCAAGCCAAGATCTTGGCGACAGCGGCCTCGGCGGCAACCATGACGGTAGCCTGGAGGTTACCAGTGGGCAGATCAGGGTGAATGCTGGCGTCGGAGATGAACTAGAGAAAGTGTTAGCTTGCGTATCAGAGAGTGCATCATGGAATAAGAGTCTACTCACCAGGTTGTCCATTCCGTACACCTTGGCGTTGGTGTCGACGACCGAGGTACCGTTCTTGCGGCCGTCGTCGGTGCCCATCTTGGCCGTGCCGACAAAGTGGTCGCCGACGGTCAGGGTCTGGTAAATGGCGCTCGCGTTCTTGGCCGAGGCCAGGGTCAGGCCAGTGCCGGGCGCGGTGATGGCGTCGACCATGGACTGGATGAACATCTGGGCGGCCTCCTGGTCGCCGGCCGTCTGCATGTATGGGCTCTTGGTGACGATGGTGTTTCCCTGGAGATCAATGCCCAGCGATCCCGACGAGGTCAGACCGTGGGTCATGTACGAGGTGATGGTGAAGACGCCCTGGCCGGTCGGGGCGCATGAGCCCTGGTAGTAGCGGGTGACGCCGTCGCTGCCGACGTTGGAGGTGAAGAAGATGAGGCGGTGCTTGCCCTCGGTGATGAGGCCCGAGTTGTCGCTCTCGTACTGCTCGACCGAGGAGTCGGTGCCGTTGAGGATGGCGTCAAAGTCGGCCATGCCAAAGGTTCCGTTGGTCTGGACCTCGATGGCGAAAATGGGGTGGTCGAGCAGGGTCTCGCCGACGGGGAGCTCGAGCCACTCGTCCTGGGGAGGGAGGGTGGTGATGTTGGTGGCGGTGACGTTCATCAGCTGGGCTCGGGGTCCGATACCAGAGTTGTACAGGATGCGAGGAGTGGACAGAGCGCCAGCGGACAGGACGACTCTTCCACCATCGGCAAGACCAACAGTCTTGCGCTCACCGGCCGAGGTCTCGAGCTCGACACCAGTCACCTGAGATCCGGATCGTACAAGTCGAATGACCTTGGAGCCGAGCTGCAAGGAGAAATTGTCGAGTTCCTGTGCAAGGGGCAGGTAAGTGCGGACGGGGCCAGCACGCTTGCCATCCTGAATGTTCCAGGCAGGGTAGCTGTAGACTTCAAACTTTTCGTCGGGCTGCTCAATCATGTCGACGGACTTCCAGCCGAGGTTGCCGAGGAAGTTGGACAGGATCGAGTACAGCTGCTGGTCGTATCTCTTGCCGTCGGCCGAGGGCAGCGTCGTTCCGGGGTTGCGCTCGTACAGTCTCTCGGCGGCAGGAGCGACATCCTCCCAGTTCCAGCCTTGAGGCCACTTTTCAAAGTCGTGAGCCGGGGGGTGGACAAAGACCATGTAGTTGACGGTGACACCACCGCCAAGGACGCAAGCCGCGTAGTTGGGCGTGTCCTTGCAGATGTACTCGCTCCATACATCGAGATAGCCAATGTCGGCCGACAGACCGGGGAGGTCAATCTCGGTCAGGGTGTCGTTCCAGCTGATAGTGTGGTTCGAGCCGGTCGCGGCAGTTGGTCCGGAGCCTCGCTCGATGAGAAGGACCTTCTTGTCAGCCTCAGCCAGTCTCTGGGCCGAAATGATACCTGCTGGGCCTCCTCCCACAACAATGTAGTCGTACAAGTCCTGGCAAGCAGCCGAAGCACCGAGGGCCAAGCCCAAGGCAGCCGTGAATCCTCTCAACATTGAGCGTCCCATAATGAATGACTTGTCTGGTGAATGAAGCGTCTACCGGAAAGGGCAACTACCTAGGCATTTGCGGCCCGGTGCCTCGTTTATAAGATGGCAGATATCCATCGGGAGCAAGCCAAGACCGAGTCATTTCTTTGCTTTGTGCAGCCCGTGGCCAAGGCCTGGATGCTTTCTGCTCGATTCGACACCCGCGATACTCCATTTACATAAGCCTGACAAACCCATCGGGCAATCATGTTAATATCTGTTAGCTGTGTTGAGTGGGACCCCGGGCAGCCCGTTTTTTTTTCATCTCATATGTCGAGTATACAGTATACTTAGGTAAAACCCCCGGGACTCGATCCACTTCTCCAAGCAAGATTTTCTGGAATGCTGCTGGTGCATGACACGCGGTGAAGGCTAGCATGTGCTTGCCATCCGATGTCACTCGCCGGTCCTGGATCTCTTTGGAAGAAACGTCTAGGTTTCACTAGTTGATGCTCCTGGCCATGACATCATGATACCATTCTGGACAGTCTGTTTGTTTCGCATTGTATTCGACGGGCATCGACGCTCGTCTTGGGAGTTCATGCTCATGGGATGAATTCACTGCTCTCGGCCGGGTTCTCCATGCAGGAAAAAAGATGGGGCTACTTTACCCAGGGGAATGGTCGTCGGATACACCTTAAAAAAAAAAAAAGCCTCGCCGAGACCCGAATCATGGCAAAAAGGACGCCCGGGGGATGATACGTAGGCAGTGCTTAGCTTTGAGTTTATTCCGCAGGGAATTATGACTAAACGCTGACTAGGGATGACTGAAGAAGTGAATATTCTGCCGATTAATGAATCGCAAATAATTACATTGCTGACTGAAGGACTGTGGATTGCCTTCTTGGCTCTGGCGTCCCTTGCATTTCGGCACCTGTCTGGATCTTTGCCTGATCAGGACTTTCAAGCCGAGAACCGCACCGGTTATCGATAGCCCAAGGGCCATCTGATAACATCATCACGAGCTTGGCTGGACTTGGCTTCGGCTTGGCTGGCGTAGGATCCCCGTGCGCTAATGACATTATCCAAAAACGGTTGGCTCCGAACTGCGGATGCTCGCGCCGTACCGACGTTGCTCTTTTCTCTTGTATCCTTGCCCAAGCGGATGAATGTTTACCAGAGAAGCAAAGGGGTAGCATTAGCCTTGCGAGCTGATGGAATTCATGCGATCCCATCATGGTGACCATGTGAACACGGGAAACCCTCCCACGGCCGAGAACCAGCTATCCAAGAACCACTGGAGTCTGGACGACCGCGTTGGGGAAATAGGGCATCCATTCCGATTCCCACCTTCTGCAAAGAAATACAGTCAACATGGACAAGAGGATAGCTATCTCCATCGGGTCATCATCTCACGAGTTAAGAAGGTTAGGTATAACGTCGCTTGTTATCGCAGTAGTATTGAAGCTGCTAAGCTTGAAGTTCTGAACCATTTCAGAGGCGTAACCCAGCAATCTGCTGGAGAACTGCACATGGTTGAAACACGATATAGTCAGGCATGATGTCAATCATTGGGTACGTTGCATTCGATCGTATTTAAGCATGAAAGGATCGTGGCCAGAGCAGAGCCTTGGAAATGCCCGACGTCGCTTCAAAGTAAGTCATATAAATCTACACAGTGTGATAGTCGTGCAGAAAGATCACATTCACACTATACAGGCTGTTGATCCTAATCCAGTCTACAGTAACTAGTTTACAGGTACAATACACTAACCTATATTGGTCTCCTCAAGCACTTGGAGATGTAATTGACATCAAATTGATAGAAAACTGAATGTTGTCTGAAAGAAGTGTTCTTGCGAAGTATCTTCCATAGCCACATGTCTACAGTGAACTCGCACGGCATCGCTTCCTTCTTGGCATCAGGATTGGCGAGGACTTCAGCCGCACAAGAATCCCTGTCACTCATATGTTGCCCAACTACAACGCCCATGAAGAGCATCACTTCGCAAAAGAATTCTCCAAGATGAACCCACATGAAGCACATGCGACGACTTGAAGAGATGAGAGAACCAAAAGATGCCGACTTCACCTCAGTCCCACTGGACGACCCGGCCTTCTTTGAAGCCGTGACGGATGACCAAGTAGCCGCCCGACATGTTCCCCGCATGAAGCTATACTGACCGTATCTCCAGGGCAAATGCAAAACTCGACATGGCCTAGTCAAGTGGTCCGAGTTCAATGACTGGCTGAATCTGGGAGTGAGTGTCGTGGCTATCTGCCGTCATGTCGATTCTTATGAAAACAGAGATCATACAAATTCCCAGGCATACCAGAAGCCGTGAAGAACAACCGACTCTCACTGCGGCTCATGTATGTCAGGCTCTCGCGCCTGGAATATCTAGTACTAATCGTCGCAGCCATATACCACTAGGAAAAAGCTGGGACAGAGTGAACATGACCAGAGAGAACTGGGACGACCTGCAATCAGCCTTCGAGCTCCACGGCTCGACAGTCGAAGCCGTGGTCGACACCACCGGTGCCTACGGGTTCTATACCTACCGAGCAGCCGACAGCTCCCGAGCCGTTGAGCGCATCAGTAATGATAACATAGAGCCAGAATACGTTTCTGATATCTCGCTGACACGCTCGCAGAGATTGTAATCAAAGTAGCCAACAAGATCACGAGCGGCTACGACGCCCTATCCCTCGTCTTTGACCTCCAAACCATGACCATCAGAGCAATGATCCACGGGTTGATGCCCCCGCAGTGGAGCGAGCTCCTGGAGCAGCTGTGTAACGTTCCTCATCTGTGCTGCCATCCCTTGTTCCTGCCCGTGCTTGTGTTCGTCAACCACCGAAGACACATTGAGCGCTACAGGGCTCACATTGACAAGTCGATTCACGAGCTGGAGCAGGAGACGGGGTTCGGCGCGTCTGGATTTCTGGTCACGGCGTATAATGCTGCCTCAGCCCGGCGGGACTTTGTTATCGAGTCGGCGCTGGTGAGGCTGCAGTCTCAGCAGACCGAGCTGGCGACGCTCGCGAGTGTTTCGAGGTATAGCGAGAGACTGGGTGATTTCCTCGTCGACGCGATGACCAAACTGGACAGGGCCTTGCGACTGCCTGAGCACGCTGCCATTATTGAAGCGGAGGACGAGATAGTGCATCTGCTGGAATTGGCGCGCAGCCAGGCGCAGAGTGTGGCGAGTGTTGTACAGTCTCTCAAGGAGCGGGTGCAGAGCCAGACGAATCTGGTACGTTGCAATTCCGTGATCGGAGTCTCATCTAACCGGTGAAATGCTGCACAGATCTTCAGCCTGATATCGTCGGAAGAAAACAGAATCAGCCGCCTGGTGGCCGAGGAGAGCGCCAAAGTGGCCATCTCCAGCAAGAGAGATAGCATGGCGATGAAGACGGTGGCGGTGCTGACCATGATATTCCTGCCGGGAACATTTGTTGCCGTAAGCGATCGATTGACGCAATTCAATGCTGTAAGCTGACGAACTGAATAAAAGGCCTTTTTGAGCATGCCGCTCTTTGAATGGAATGCCGACACTGGAGGATACCCTTCGTCCACGCCCTTCCACTGGGTATACTGGGTCATCACTCTCCCCCTAACCATTGCGCTGATGATAGGCTGGCGGCTCTGGTGGGCACACGAAGACAAGGCCTGGCGTCTGGAGCTCGAGCAGACAGAGGCGCAGAACCGACACGGGGGAGCATCGTCTCGGCAAAGCTCCGGGACGTCGAGCTCTCGAGCATCTGTCGCATCTGGAGTGTCTGGCATGTCTCGGGAAAGGGGAAGATGGGGTGATTTGCGCCTTCGTGACCTAGTGGCTCGGGGTCGATAAAAAGAAACCTGTGCAGATAATGAAGTGATACATCTATAAGGGTGAATTAAAAAAGGAAAAAAAAATAAATAAATAAAAGGAAATCCAAAAATAGGGAGTACGACCGGTTTCACGCGCGTTCGATAGGGCCCTCTTCCCGCAAGGGTTGAGAATTAGAGACATCAACGGGTCTGCCGCACTGAGCCACTGAGCCAGGAGGCTTAGTGGTTCTCGTGGTAGTTTCTGGCTGTATTGCAACTTACCTGTCCTCCTAGCATCTAAAACAGACTGCTGAGGCAACAAAGGCTTTGTCAGGCATCGATGCCGGGCGGTGCAAACGGAGGAGGTCCTGGGTTTACCCGGTGCCGGGCAATGGTCGGGTTGGGGACAATGCATAACGGCGCTGGTGGTGAAACAGCTTGGTGTGAGATGCGCCTTTTATTATTTCCTGGGTATATCAAGACGTCATCAGTAATTCGGTACTCGACACTGCCACGCTATGCAGAATATTCAATGTGTTGTGAAGAGTAATGCATATCCAGGACTGGGTTGTGGTTAATCGCGACCAAAACACCACGAAGCCAGCTATTTTGGCGTCGCGGCACTATTTTTGAGCCTCATCAACTAGCCTAATTAGCCGCAAGCGGGATGGTTGATCGCAGTGATCTATGCATTTTGCAGTGGGCCGACGTAGCTGGCGCGCGACAGAAACTCTATTGCTCCACCATGATCGCGTACGGGCCGCAACACCAAAGACCACGATGGTGAAAGCACAAAAGGATGCAGAATGAGAGTCAAGAAGCGACGCGAAGAGTTAAAAAAAGCAAAAGCCATTCATCAGTGGGCCGGAGCACCAATGAGAGTGAGACATTGTCTCGTGGTATGGATTCGAGGAGAACTCAGAAGACACAACTCTATACACGTCCCGATAAGGAGCTTATCGGGCAGTATATAACTTCACGACGGCGATGACTCAGGAGAAGACAAACCCTTCCCTCGATTCTCCCTCGTCTTGGCTGGCCCGAGCTGATCCAAACTTCTCCAGGTATGTGAAATTGAAAATTTCTTAAACAATGTTTAAGCATATGCTCAGCATGTTGTTCAGACTCAGACTCTACTCAGACTGAACTCGGAAGTTTATTTTGATGCTATACAAGTCGAGTATAGTATAACCAAAATGAGTCACCAGGAGTGTATACTAACCATAGATATAGGATCGACGAACCACAGACCACCACCATCATGGCCCGTACTCGAGTAGAAGACTATGGTAAGTCACCATCCCTGTCGTGTCGTTGTCTTGCATCTGGCATTAACTGACTCTGAGTGACAAGTCAACGCCGGCGTCAGGGACGCTCAGGTCAAGAGTGAACATGGATGGCACTTCGGTATGTTGCATCTTGGGCTCCAGTCTAGGTCAACAAGACGTGATGGGCTGACATTGTACAGGCCCGATTCCAAACGCCAATGAGGGATGGATTCCCGCTCGTGAGTGTCTACTCATGACGAAACGGTGAAATTATCGATATAGAAGCTGATCCGAAAACAGGTCAAGCCGCTGCCCAAAAGACTGGACAGGCCGTGCCTCCAATCAGCTCCAGCGATAACGTGGATGAAACCCGCCCCTACGATGCCGAGAACCTCTCGCAGTTGAATGCCGAAGTGTGAGTAGAGGATCCCGCGAGATATCGTACAATAAATCCGCTGACATCAAAACCCCAGTTGCTGCGTTGGTCTTGATATCGGTGGCACCATGTGCGGTACCGTCTTGAAGGGCCAGCCTGGTGTATGTGCACATCTATATCATACTGATATCGGGAGAGAACCCTTGGAACTGATATCTATGAAAGCTTCGAAAGCACATGCGGCAGATACACCCTGGTTCGAGTATGTGTATCCAGCGTGCAAATACCCTGTTCGTTTCTGTAATCTGCTGATATATGGCATGGCTACGTAGTCACCAACATCGGCCGACGTGGCGGGATGAGTATCCCCGAGCGCCTCGCCGGCATCAAGTAAGTTCGTTCCTCAGTCCATTCGGGGATCACGATGCTTAATATCCGTTGATAGCGCTCTCAAGCATGTCGTCTTGACCAAGAAATGGCGTAACGCCCGCTTCGTCAAGGAGCCTGGGTGAGTGTATTAACTGTTCTCTCAAACTTCTATGCTAATAGGATATGCAGTCGAGGACTTCCTGGCGGGAAACTCGACGAGTACGCTACGGATCTTGAGCGTCTCGCGTATGTACATCCCGAGCGAGAGGCGCCCGTTTCTCCATGCTAATAGGATACACAGTAGGAAAAATCCCGACTTTGCCGCGAAATGGGGAACCTGTTTCCATCGCCATGTAAGAACTCTTCGCTCATCTCGGCCCTGAATGGATAAGCAGACTGACTGGCCCCAGGCTGTACACACCGAGATGCAAGGAAACGCGCGATGGTGGCCGCATCTTCCTCTGAAACTCAGGCCGGCGCCCCGTTCACCGACACCCGAGCATTTCCGTCGTCCTTTGATCGAACCTCCAAAGGTCCCAGAGTCTACAGCAGACACTGACGCTCCAACCGTCGCCGGAAAACGCCAGGTGGAAGGTGTCAGTCGTCCCTTGATCAACCCTCCCAATGTTTCGAGGCCCAATTCAGACTCTCGTACCCCGGTAGTCGCCGTGCAACGCCGGGCGGAAGGTCGCGGTCGCCCGTTGATCGAGCCCGCAAAGGTCCCAGAGACTGAACCAGACTCTGACACCCCAATCGTCGTCAGACCACGCCAGACAAGCGGTCGTGATCGCCCTCGAGAAGAGTCGTGCGTTGTCGTGAACACCGATCCATACCGGAGAAACTTGCCCAGAGGCGGTGAACTCGGCAGGGCCACGCTCAGTCCGCAGCCAGAGCAGCGATCTGGCCACGCCGCAAAGCCTGGGCCAAACTCTGACACTCCCACCACCACCAGACCACGCCAGGCGATAGGCCGCGGACTTGTTGCTCGACGCGGACGACCGAGCACATCTCGCGGTGCCTCCAGGGGCACAGAGCGTGAACAGCCTCGGCTGCCGGTATGTTTACAGCCCAGGTTTCCATTCGACATGTGCTAATCGGTCGTCCAGAGCCAACCTACTGCTCCTAGCAGCCGCAAGCGCATGGTAAGGACTAGACTGAAGACTATCTGTCGAAAATATGCTAATGAAATGCAGCGAGACTCGTCCCACGGCCGCCGTGACGATCCAGCCGATGGCACGACCGCCTCCAGAGCAATCGTATTGGGGTCCAGCCCACCGCCCCAAGCTGCCAGTGATTCGGCGAGTGCGACAACTTCTAGTGGTGGATCTTGGTGTGACTTTTGATCTCGTTCTGGTCTGTCATAATTAATGACTTCCTAGTACTTTTGTATTTTGGTTCTCATTCCCTTCTCTCATATAAACGTGTAACCGGGAGGATCAAAATGGTTGGGCGGTTATAAAAATCGGACGAAAAGCAAAGACGATACGCCAAGTTCAACAAGACAGTTGTTATAATGACTTTCAATTCACATTTCATTCAAGTGCCACTGTATACTGAAATAAACACTTTTCTTGCAGTGTACCCTAATCAAGTACCTGACTTTTGCGGCTTGGGAGCTTAGAGCTCCTTATGTCACGCATTACTATAGGGAACGTTAAAGCACCTCGTGTGCTTGTTCTGCCCTCAATCTGACGTTTTAATCCACTCCGGATAATCTATACAAAGTCAGTCCCGAGGTCAAACATCAGCGGCTTGGACGCTGTTTACCTTTCCATCTTGGAGTTCATCTTCTCGTCGACATCGTTATCGTGATGCTCGGCCTCAATCGGGCCTGGGCGGGGGTGAGATTGGCGTGCTGCTCGCGTGATATCCCCTTTGCGGGGGACGCCAATGTGGGAAATAGGACCATCAATCGCAATGCCCTCTTTAGCTGCTCTTGCCTTGCTCCTCCAAGAAGAAGTAGTTGCCGCTCAGCTTCTGCTCCTGGTCGAGCTGAGAGTCCAGCTTGTTGATACGAGGACGGTAGTTCTGAGTGTCACGGCGGAAAGTGACGTCCAGGGCCTTCAAGAACTTGTTGCAACCAGTAAGGAGGGACTCGGGCTTGTTAGCGTGTGCGTCAATACCGGGCTTTCCGTCAAAGACAATGACACGATCGGCAAGGTAAGTAGACATGATGAAATCGTGCTCGACGACGAAAGCAGTCTTCTTGGTGTTCATGATCCATCTCTTGATGACCTTGGAGGCCACAATACGCTGCTCGGAGTCGAGGTAGGCACTGGGCTCGTCAATGACGTAGACGTCGGCGGGCTTTCCGAGGGCCAGAATAATGGCGACACGCTGAAGTTCACCACCAGACAGGTTCTTGACGTCCTGGTCAATAAAGCTGTCCAACTGGAGGGGCTTAACGACCTCGGTCTGGAACTGAGGAAGTAGGAAGGCGGTTCGGATCTTCTTGAAGAAGAGCTGGCGAACGGTACCCTCGAACTTGGGGTTGATGGTTTGGGGCTTCATCGAGATGGACATCTCAGGCATCTTGGCAGCGCCATCGGGCTTGAGCGCACCAGCCAGCATCTTACAGAAAGTGGTCTTTCCGGTACCGTTCTCACCAAACATGACAATGATTTCAGAGTCGGTAAAGTCACCAGCGTCAATCTTAAGGTGGAAGTCTCCCTGGGTCTTCTCCATGGTGGGATACTTGAAAGCGCGAGACTTGTCGTTCAGGAACTCGTCGGCACTCTCGGCCATCTTGAAAGTGAGGGACTCGTCACGGAAACGCAAGTTCTCGGTGGGGATGTAACCGTCGAGGAAAATGTTGATACCCTCACGGACCGAGTAGGGAAGGGTGACAACACCGTATACACCGGGCTTTCCGTAGAGGACGCAGACGAAATCACTGATGTAGTCGAGGACACTAAGATCGTGCTCTACGACAATGATGTAGTTGTCGTCCCTGACCAGAGATCGAATCATGGCAGCGGCCTTGAGTCTTTGCTTGATATCGAGGAAAGAACTGGGCTCGTCAAACAGGTAGATATCCTTCTTCTGGACACAGACGAGACCGAGAGCGAATCGCTGCAACTCACCACCGGAAAGGTGGGAGATGTCACGGTCGTAAATGTGTCTCAGCTCCAAAATATCGAGGACTTGGTCGAGGTTGCCCATGGCCTCATCGGCCTGCTTGGCAAAGATGGCGCGGACGGAGCGCTCAGCGCCACGGAAGGCCTTGGGGATCTGATCGACATACTGCGGCTTGACGACGGCGTGGAGATCATCCTCGAGCAGCTTGGTGAAGTAGCTCTGTAATTCGGAACCACGGAAGTAGCGGATGACGTCGGCCCAATCGGGGGCATCCTCGTTCAATCGGCCCAAGTTGGGCTTGAGCTTGCCGGCGAGGACCTTGAGTGCAGTACTCTTACCAATACCGTTGGTTCCTACGAGACCGAGAACCTGACCGGGCCTGGGGGTCGGCAGACTTTGGTATGGGTTAGTCAAGACCTAGAAGCTGGGTAGAGAAGTGTATAGCTTACCGGTGAAGCTTGAAGGTGTTGGGACCGTATCGGTGGGTGACCATGGAGTCCAAGTTGGTGGGCAAGTTGATGATGTTGATGGCACCAAAGGGGCACTTCTTGGGGCAGATACCACAACCGACACATCTGCAGCATCAACTTGTTAGCGACCCACTCATGTATGACGATGGTTGGCGAAGAGGACAGGCCATGTATGCTTACAGCGACTCGGAAATGAAAGCGAGCGACGAGGCGGGAGTGACCTCGATACAGAGCTTTCCACTACGCACGACAGGACAAGACTTGCGGCATTCCTGCTTGCACTTCTTGGGCTTGCACTTGTCAGTGCTGACAATGGCGACACTGTAGGCGGGCAGTTAGCATCTGCGCAGTTTATTCCTTTCGTCCTCTGCCGGGTCCGTACCGAGTGAGTTTGTCGGACATGGTGAACGTCGCTATTGGGCTCGAGTCGAAGGGAAAGATGGGCGCAGTCGATCGCAGTCACCAAGTTGTTCTGACCTCTTGTTGGGGAGTATCTCGGAGGTGCAGGAGCGATGCTGGAAAATTTTCGAACAAGTCGAAGGGGAAGAAGAAGGTGTCGTCGCTGATCCAATTGCAGTTTGGGGGGGGGGGGCGGCGATCAGTTCAGGCCACGAGCTGCTCAGACTGGTGCTTGACCCCTCCAATGCCCCGCTCTGCTGCAACTTTCTGACCAGTTTCCAGAGCCCTAGCACTAGGTTTGGGCGCACTGAAAATTCGCATTCCCACATTTAGTGCAGGGCGTCAGCGCGGGGATGATTAATAGACCCTAATTGATTCGTCCAGCCACACCACGAGCCACATTTTTGTGTGCATTTCCCCCTGTTCAATTAGAAAGTGATTCTGCCCCGGATATGCATATTCTTTATTCTCTTTGGTGTCAGACTGCATATCTGCATACATTGATAGACTACACGTCGTCTGCAACAGAAACATGGCCTGAGTACTCGTAATGGTCCTTCATGGCAGTTAGTTGTAGGTCGCTACGGAAGGAAAATAACGGTAGGAACCAGGTGCTGGGTGTAAAAGAAACATAATCGTTGGATACTCTTCTGCCTGCAAGTCCAATTATTCCCTCAGCCAACGAGATCACCCCGCTATCAATTACACATCAACCCAGCGGAGGAAGGAGATCAGCCACTAGCACTAGTACTATTGCATCCTGGCGGCCGACAGAGTAACTTTCAGAATATAAGGCGGAATAATCGTCTGAATTGTGTTGTTTTATCTCTTGTTCTCTATTGTGTATTCTTGTGCTCTTGCACTACTTTGAGTAGTAGAAGTGGGGGGGGGGGGGGGGGGGGGGGG
>JACVEI010000173.1:0-71837 GCA_018115615.1 Pestalotiopsis sp. DP-2020a | reverse complement strand
GGGGGGGGGGGGGGGGGGGGGGTGTTTGGTGCAATTGTGCTATAGCCCGGTATACTCCTACATCCCGAACAGCCCCTCATCATCTGAACCCTTCCACGGGATCTTCCGTTCAACACCAACTATACCCAATCATATTCCATGATAGTTAATGGGTATACTTGATGGGCCGGTCGTCTGATCGTATGATCGCGAAATCGCCTATGGATGCTGCAATGATACAAAGTCGACTATGATGGCGCCCATCAAGTCTGGGGGGTCTGGAAGAGCTTGTAGAAGAGATAATGACACGATCTTGACTAGAGAGCGTCGATCCAGTGATTGAAAGGTGAGAAGGGCGTACGGAGAAGGGAGGTTTCTAGGAAAGAGGAAACGGCTGGCCGAGTTGCGCCATGAACAACTGTCCGCTCTCACAGTATGCCTTTTGGTTCTCCTTTTCCCGTTGCGCATCGGACTTTGTGATAGAGTCGTCTCTCTTGCTTTAGTACATGTTTTTTACGGACTTGCATGATTTCATTTCAGGCCATCACAGCGGGAATTCAAGATGCCTGGGTCATGTTCAATTCATATGGCATTTTCTATTTGAGAGCAGACATCGCATGGCCGCCAGTGCTTGCCACAGATTACAATGCAGCCAGACATTTCTAGGCTGGCCTACTTGCAACTTTGGGACATAAATAAAAATAGGTCCATCCTTAACAAACACAACGCTATATCTTCCGTCGTAACAAGCAACTGTGATCGATTATGAGCCAGTGCATTCCTTGAACACACGCGTTATGCTCCGGTGACGTGGTTGATGTGCTCAATCTGACCTTTATTCAGTGTCGCTGGCTCCACCAAACCTTGCCCACAGGATGTCATCGACGCCTTTGTCGTCAAACATCTGGAAATAATCCAAGTGGAACTCCTTTGCTCGCTGAAGCATGGATATGAGGACTTGTCTCGATGGAATGGAACCCTGGCAGCGACCATGCTCTTCAGCCTTCTCGAATTGATGCGTGAGCATCTTTTGGGTTGAGCAATTGTTGTGAGGGTCGTAACCATCCCACAAGCATCCTGCAAGTCTCAAGCTGAAGGACTGGGTAGTTTCGATCACATCTTCCGCGTTGGGCAGCGGCCACAAGGATTCCAATCTCAAGTTTCGGATCGCAGCGTCGAGGGTCTGTGCCTGACATTCTAGTCGAGCGTTTCGATCTCGTAGCTTGCAAAGATAGAGCCCAGCCGGATCCATGCCAGCCATTAAGGCATTGACCATGT
Source organism: Pestalotiopsis sp. DP-2020a (assembly GCA_018115615.1). NCBI lineage: Eukaryota > Fungi > Ascomycota > Sordariomycetes > Amphisphaeriales > Sporocadaceae > Pestalotiopsis > Pestalotiopsis sp. DP-2020a. Next base: position 70,580 of record JACVEI010000173.1, on the reverse strand, counting down.
TACGAACTGGTAGCAACGTTTCGTTGAGCGCACGAATTCGACCGGAACGGAGATGATCTATGATAAATACTGTCAGCCTCTTATTCAGAGAGCGAGATGTTATGACCAGAGCGTTACCTGCAACTCCATCAGGCTCAAGGACATTCTGAAACAGTTCTTGACCTCGTCTCGAGTACCAATTCAATGATACGTAAACCATCTGGAACAAATTCAGATGACCGAACTGATAGGCAACAGCCATCAACTTTTCAAGCCTCTTGTGGTGGTTTGCGAGGTTCGATGGGAGCGAATACTCCTCCCATTCTATCAAGGCATCGCACCAGTCTGACGCGAATGGTCGCAAGTCTCGGGTCATTATGTATTTGTCCGCGAGAGCGACAATTTGGTAAATTTCGTCCACGTATTCATCGGACACATCGCGGTTCTTCTTCCACGGTTCGCCGAACTTGTAAACTCTATCCGTGTCTCCATGTACAAGAGACAGTAGCAACTCCATGGCCTTGGGATCGTCTTCGGGGAGGGTAATGGTCGTTTGGGTGGCTTCCCGGAAATTGCCGAAGAGCATTGCCTTCATGACGGGCGAGGCTCGGGCCAGAGTGCTCGAACAGACGCGGAAGCCGACTGCTTTGGTGTGGACGTGATCGCCGTTGGCCTTGATCTGACACTTGAATTCTCCTACGAGCAACACGATATCGCCTCGCTCGTTGATGTCGACGATGGTGGTTTGCGGCCGAGTCAGATATGCGCACCGCGAAGGTGCAATCTCCGTCTCCATCTCCATGTCCGAATCGTCGTCGGGTTCCATCATGTGAGCTTCGGGTGCTGGAGCAGAACTGTCTTCAGATGCCATGTTGCTGCCGCATAATTGACTGATGCTGTTGATTGCTTGCTGTGGGTGTGGAAGGTTCTGTGACTGTCTTGTGGAGTGTGATTTATATGCAGAACAGTGCCTAGAATTATTCCGAAGCTGGCGGGAACGGGGAAAGCTGCCACGCAGGCGCAGTTGCGGTTTCGTTTGGCTGAGTGGCGGCAAAACCTTCGTTTGGGAAGGACGAAAATCTGTGACTCGATGGGAAGAAAAGAGGGAGTGACAAAAATGAACAAGAATGAAAGAAATGCAGTGCTGTCTGGTGTGTGACGGGGAACAGGCTCCAGAAAATAGTCAGGGAGAAAGGAGGTTGCCCATGGAATCCGTGACAGTCTCTCTCTGAAAGCAGATCTTCCCAGGCCGTCAGTACTTGCCCCAGGCTGCCAATCGTCATTCAAGGTGAGCAAGTCCCTTGGGCACTGCTTTGATGGTCCATGGGAAAGAAAAGTCGGTCACTTGGGCGATGTGATTGATAAGCTCCAACTGTACTTGTGAGTTTTCGTTATTAACCCGCATATTATCTCTCTTGATGACTGTATTATACCGTTTGTTCTTCGTACAGACTACAGAATGTAGTTTGTCCAAAGGTTCAGTGTTGTCGAGAGGAAGGAAAAAGGATATTCGCCGACATCAACTCCACGCGGAGACTGTTGTAACATCATTGTACCTAATCGTTGCGGGCTGCTTTTCACAATCGTTACCATTCCCTATGGATACGCGCCTATATTTAACTGGTTCTTTCACTCTTTGCCCTACCAGTTGACTGCTAGAGCATCTAATATTCGCATTACCATACATATCGTCATCACAAGGCAGACTCTTTCCTTTCTCGGACACTTGATATCGTGATCCACAACTATAAACGTGATCATAAGAGATCAGAACTGCTTTGCCCTCATCTTGATGACTTGGCTTAATGGCTCTGGTGGGACTGCATTTTCCGTATGACTCTTGTCGCGGCTGCTCGTAATTTGCTCAAGAATGGTACCGAGGTTGCAGTCTTTATGAAGGGGTTCGAGTCGCATGACAAGGTTTTCGATATCCCAAACAAATGACTGCAAGTTTCGAACGACATCCTTTGCGTCAGGCAAAGGCCAGAGTCCTTTTTGTCGAAGAGATTCAACCATGACATTGAGAACTTTTTCTTGGCATCTTTGTCTGTCCTCTCGTCTCAGTTGCTTGCAGAGATACAAATTGGTCGGATCAACGTCGGTCTCCCAAGCTCTTATGGCGTTGCGAATTGGCGCCAAACAACCCTCGACTTCTTGTAGATAGCCCCAGCGTATGTGATCTAATGTCAGTGATTAGCATCATCGCCCAAATTCAATTGCGACCTTTGAATCTTACCTGCAGCGCCTTCAGGCTCCATGACACTCTGGAACAGATCGTCATCTCGTCCGCGGTGCCAGATCAGATATGGAAATACGGCTGTGTATAGTGACAGACTACCAAGCTCGCTGGCCATCCACATGGACTTTTCGAGCTGCTTCAAATAGTCTGCAGGCATCACTCCATCGTATAAGTGCGTAATGTAGTTTGTCCACTCTACGAGTTGGGGATGCCACAGCGACCTAAATAGCCTGAGCTTCTGTGTCATCATGTATTTGTTCGCGAGAACAAGAAGTTCGTAGACTTCGTCGAGGAAGGTGCTCAATGGATCGATGCCACCGTCTTCCAAATACATCTTCTCTTGGACGTTCAAGTGATCAAATCCGCTTGAATCACCATGTGCAAGACGGAGGAGCATCTCCAAGACCCTGGGATCATCGTCGGGCAGGCCAATGCGTTCTTCATGCGCCTCGCGAAAGTGGCCGAAAAGCATGGCCTCCATAACGGGAGATGATCGTGCCAGAGATCTCGAGCACACTTGGAAAGTCTTTGCTGTCGTATGCGTATGTTCGCCATTGGCATCGATGGTACAGCTGTTTCTGCCGACCTCCAGGTATTTATCCCCGTGCTTGTAGATGGTAATGACATCGTGCTGGTTGTCGTGCGGGAACAAGCATGGCGAATGATGAGCCTGCATGTCCATTGCTAAATCGTCCTCAGATGACATTGTGTTGCATCGTTGGCTGCTGCTACCGAATGCTTGTTGGAAATCCAGCCTAGCGTGCGTGGTCGCCGGTCGGTTTGGTCGAGGATCAGCAGCGATCTTTACTTTGGAGGAAAATATATCTATATCTTGATTGGAGAGAAAAAAAAGAGAGTGGCACAACTAGGAATGACTGAGAGAGATGCAGTAGCTTCTCATCCGTGACGGAGTCCACGCTCCACGAAATGATGATGAGGAGAGGAGGGAGAAGAATTCAAGGAGGGAACACTGAATGCTAGGTTTAAGAGTTCTTACTGTACCGCTCACCCAGAGCTGCGTGACGGACAGTTCCGGGTTGTTGATTGCTCTTGAGTTAAACCCAAGTATCGACGATCGAATGAAAGTGGAAGAATCAATGCGCAAACGCGAGCGCGTGTTTTGGTGTCCAGTAGAAGTGGCGCCGATTGTGTGGTTGCCGTGGGAGCAGTTCTTGCGTTCCAGGCAACCACCAGGACAATCAGACCTGTAAAATGCAAGCACTAACTGGACGGATTTGTTTGCTTCGGTAGAGGATGAAACGGGTTGGGGCATCGGCAATGATGATGGAACTACACGAGCGGTCTTTCAAGTCACTACAATGTTGTGTTTAATGCAATGGTGCTTGCCAGTTCGACGCAAATAGAATTCAACAACAGGATACTACAATCCCAAATCGAGTGCCATCTCAGCAAGCACCGCAGCTCTTCTTCCAATTGATAATGATGCTTCAGTGATGGTGATTAGACATCATTGTCGAGATGCTTTACTTTCTGCGGCACACAGATGCCTTCAACACCATCGCTACTGACAGTCTCTGCGGCCTCCAGCACTTCAGGTCCCTTCGTGCCAATACGTCGGTCCATCCACAACATGACAGTGGTCCAGATGGCCATCATTGTGCCGACACCAACGGCATACTGGCCTTTCTGGACAGACTGTCAGCATAGAGTCTGAGGAGAGTGAAACAGCAGAGCTTACAGTAAAATTTGGCTCGTCATCAGTCCGATAGAGGATGAGTGGCCACCAGACCTGAAACAAATTTTCCTCAAAATTCATACACGCAATGACCACGGCTCTCAATGTCGGAGACTGGCTCCTCATTGAATCATTGGCCCAGGCGAAAAGGTCGCCTGGATGCAATAGATTGATCCCCGCCCAGTAGTAGGCACCGAACTTGGCTGCGATCGAGGCAGTCGGGACCAGCAGGATAGTCGCGGAGCATATAGCGGTGGTGGCCACGTGGTATCCGGATATCCATCGACCGCCCCAGATATCGGTACACAGGGCCTAGATTAGAGTGCTCGCGACACCCACGGCTTGCACGCCGGTCGGATAATTATTCAGCTGGGGAACCGTGTAGTCTTCCTCCAGCAGGGCCTTAATGTACAGGTTCAGCAGCGATTGAGTCGAGTGAGACTCGGAGCAGTTGCCTAGGATCCACAAGAAACCAAAGCCATAGAAATACCAGGACGTCAAGACTTTTCTCAGAAACGAGATCGTCATTACCGCTTTGCTTCTCTCCGCGATCGGAACTCTGTTCCTTGCTAGTTGCTTCTCCTCTTCAGTAAAGTAAAATGGGACGGTCGATATCATATTCGTAGGGCTTCCAACCATGCTTCCGGGCATCCAAGTAGTCAGCCATGCAAAACACCCCGTCGTCCATGGGCTTGTCTACGCCGAGACGCTTGAGAAGAGGCGAGTTCTCAATAGGAACCAGCTCGCGGTCGTCGGCGGGGCGGGCAAAATAGATGACGCCAATACGTCGCAGGTGTCTCTGGTCCTCGGGCGGCTGGACCACGCGGTGGATGGTCGCCTTAAAGAGGCCACCCGTCATGCGTTCTGTGGCCTCGCCAAAGTTGACGACCAGCCCCTGAGGTTGGTGCTCGACCCAACGGTACTTGCCATCGTTGTGGCCGAGGACTTGCAGCACCGCGATGGGTTGGGAGAACAGGAACGTCCAAGATCCCCAATCGGTGTGGGCAGAAAGGAAAATGTCGCGATACTTTTCGCTTTCCTCCTTGGGACGCGGTTCACACATGATGTAACGAATGTATTCGGTCTTTGAACCTCCCGCGGCATGAGTGGCGAGGACTTGCTCCTCAGGAACTTCTAGGATATTGGCCATCATGATGAGCAACTTCTTGAGAATGTTGGTACGAATAAACTGCATCACCTCCTGGGTCTCCTTGAGATACGGCCGCATGATCTCTGGGTGTGGGCGGTCTTTTGGGTCGTGGACGAGAATGTGGTAGTGATCGAGCTGTTTGGGAAACCCTCCCTTGTGGCCCAGTGGTCCAGCTGGTTTGTAGCCAACGTAAAGACCACGAGCATCATGCTTCTGATAATGGACGCCAGTACTAACATGGCTCTTTGCAGGGCTGTGCCGGTGTGTAAGGTGGCAGAGACATTTCGTATCGAGCACTGATGATGATATCCTGAGCTTTGGTAATTTCTTTCTGTTTTGGCATGAATATCGTAAAAAGAGATATCTTCCTACAGTTATGTCAAAGGAGGGACTCGTACCTATTCTATTCACGTCGACATCTCGCCCGAGGATAGATTTCTCCTTGTCAGAGTACCTGGGATGTACACTTGCTTGCACCACTTATCCAGCCATTACTCAAGCTGCGCATTTGAGATATCACCATACCCTTTCTTGTCCTCGCCAGTATATGCAGAGTGGAGCACCTCTTCTGAGACCGGCTGTGCTCGACACCGAAAAGTTGGAGCACAAGACATGGGAGAGGAGCACCGTAAGAGCTGGGTGGTAAGTTGATCTCGCCCGGAATGTTACATCTCTGGATACAGTAGTGTCGAGGATCTTTCGTCTTAACTAATGCGAGTTCCTACGCAAACCCGTCTTGAAAGTAGAATATTTGTTCGCTTTGCTTTTCCTCCCTCTTTCTGTGCCAAATACGGCCACAGCGCACAAGGGGAATCAATCAGTATCGTCGATCTCCGAGATGATGAGATGGGAAATGACTGATTTCCGTAAATTTGAGCGTTCCATACCTGCGTAGATTCAAAGAGACATTTTCATATTCGAAGACTGCGTAAATGACGGATGGAATTTGCGTGGAGAGTTGGTGTTGTTGTTGATTGAATAGAGGCAGCTGGAAGCATCCCAATGGTGGGAGATAGTTGTGTTACCCCAGGCCTATCAGCGACCAGGTTGGGGGGTTGTTACGCTAAAACCCCGCAGTAACCGGCGGCAAGGAGCCTACCAGACCCCTAACATGCCGCCTATAATCAGTTAGCCTTCTCATGTTGTAACTGTACTACAGTGGATCGACCAACGCCAGCTTGATCCTTCCGTGTCCGACAGAGATCAGTCGTCGTAATGGGAAGGAAGGATGAACGAAGTTGAGGATATCTTCATGATGACATAGCTGGTTAATATCTGTGGTCGCCGTCCTTGGACCCTGTCGAAAGCATTCTGCCGGTGTCACCAACGAAGCTTGCATCATCGACCAAACACACCAGACTCAACCAACCAGCTTTATCAGTCAGACCCAATGGACAATACCAATCACCAAGATGACATCAAGCCATTTGCTTGTTCGGCTTGCCCAAGTCGCTTTGCGAGACAAGTACTCAATCTTCTTACCTCGTTTGTAGACTCATACTCATTGTTTCGCCCAGGAGAATCTGAATCGGCACACGATTTCGGGTGGGTTGACAGGCCATATTCTACGGCTTCCCTGGCTGAGTAAACTGTAGTACATCGACCCTCCAATCGAAGACCATACCCGTGTCCACATTGCGAAGTGAGCTTTTCCAGAAGGTGGGCGACGGTATCTCCCTTGTATACACGCGTTCCTCGCTGAAGTCTGGCCCAAGCGATCTGCGCAAGCGTCATATACGAAAATGCCATCCACAGACGGCTGGGGTCGTGCCTGTGGGCTCGACAGAAGCAGCCAACAGACCATCAGATGTCGATGCCACAATTTCTGACACAACCAGCACTCGTATCTTGTTGACAGCACAGGAGCCACTACCACGAATTGCTGGACTGGGTGTTGGAAGAACACTAGTCGACGATGAAGCAGAACACTGGCGTGGTGGTTCACCTAATGATCAGGCACCACAAGTGTCGAGCGTCCCCACGAATATCTTCTCTCAACAGGATATATCGTGGTTATTCAAGCTTCCACAGTTTATCACAACCTTCTTTGAGAAATTCCAGGCCTCTTTTCCCATACTACATCAGCAATCGTTTGACTTGAACTTTACAAAGGAGCCCTTGCTACAAGCCATGGCCTGCATAGGAGCCGTGTATCACTCGGCGCAGTTCGGTCAAGATGTTAGCCTTGCACTATTCGAGGCAGGGCTCAAGTCACTCGATACATATGTATGATCATATATACTTATTTTTTGAGGTCTGTTATTGACGCAGTTCAGGTGTCGAAAGATAGCCGTAGGAGGTTCGAGAAGTCTGGGTGATGCAAGCCTACGTGCTACTCGAGAACTACGCGGTTTATAGCTGCTCTGACAAGCTATATACAAAAGCACTCCGTATCCATCGACGCCAGATCGATGCCGCGAGGCAATATCAGCTTCTCCGGGGAAGTGTCACGGCAGCTGGGAGCGAATCCGGTAGCACGCCTGATCAATCGCCTCTCAACACCTACTCCAGCTTGTGTCAAACTCCTACCGAGAACGCATGGCGGGCTTTTATCGAGGCCGAGTCGAAGAAAAGGTATGACCAAAAACAACGCAAGCATCTATAATCAACTAAATATCCGTGCGGGTCATGTACGGTCTCTATTATCTCGACGTCCAGCTTGCAATATGTTGCAACGTACGATCGATGTTGACTGCTCTCGAACTCAAGTATGAGTTACCCTGCCGAGATGACATGTGGCCAGCCCCGATAGCAAGAGTTTGGAAACAGCTGGCACAGTCTCAAGAAAGTTCATTCAACAAGGAGGACGATGACAATGCAAACGGTGATCCTCGGCCGTCTCATGGTGACCTTTACGAGTCTCTCATGCATCTGATGAACCATGATCCTCCGGGACGCTCTTTGGGCCTACTATGATACTCCTCTTTTGCGAGTCTGATGCTGGTGATACAGGTCCAAATGATGGCGCGCGACCTAACCATGGCAAGCACCTTTCTCTACACCGACATTCGATGCGACGATACACGACACAGCTTATCCATCATATCCGAAGGAAACCGGACACCGATCATGCAGGCCTTGACGGCACTGGCGGATTTGATGCCCCATTCGAGCTCACCATTTGGCGCACTCGTGCCCGGGATCAACCAGACCAGCCCCAGTGTTGATCTTGCCGCCTGGCACCCGGTCTGGATTGCCTGGCATTACACGGCCATCACGCTCTCACACCAGGATGCGCTAGTGACAAGTGGAATCGTCGAGTATAGTCTTCCGACCGCCATATCGACGGCTTGGGAACTTGGCAAACCCCGTGCCAAACAGCATCGCGACGTGTACGAAGATCGAGATGTGACTCGTAATGTGTCCCATCTCGAGGTCATTCTAGCATTGCTGTCGCGGCCGCCGGAAAGCTCCGTTACTCTAGGCGTCGCAAGTAGCCCAGTCTGCATGGAGGACCCATTCACCACCATGTTGGTGTTCAAGGCTTGCATGATGGGCTGGCGTGTGGTGCGGCTCATGGCCCTCGGTCTACAGCAGGATGAGACGACCGACCTGCTGAGAAGGGGTGTGCCCAGCATCTACTCGCTCTCGGCCAAGTTGATCCTGGAGCGAATAACGCAGGCAATGTCAAGAAACGGCAGGGGTAGCGCTGCAAACGACTTGGCGAACAGATGATGGGATCGAGTACCGGGCATCTTGGTATTACCAGTGGTATAGAGGTGCGCTATCTTGAATGGATGGAGAATACGTTTGCATCGCGAGATCTCTGGCCGCCTGGAGAATGGATTGTGGCTGTTTTTAATGAGATCAGGCAGGAGGCCGGTTAAGTCAGTACATTTGTGTTGCTCATACCGCTGGAGCAATATTACTCATGGTATTCAAAAAGCTGGTTGAAGATAAATGAGGTATCTAATGAGGTCTGATCGTGATCCATCATCAATATTTATAGACCATCATAGTCGGGATAAGTACCGCCTGCCTCTTCCCGAGTGACATGCTTGCCTAGAATGCTATCAAAGATACTGTGCTTGTCATTTCTGATCCTCATGAAATACTCGTGCACGACTGGGTGCTTCTCCGCCCAGCTCTTGGTGAATACCTGCCGAGTGCATCAGTCAGCAAGACTATGGCTAAGAGAATTATTCATTTGGCTTGAACTCACATATTGGTATCCTCTCGCCAGGCCGGAAACGACAAACAAATCAGCCAGCGTTAGGGTATCCCCCACGAGGTACTGTCTTCCCGAAATCTCCTTCTCAATGGCCCTGACCGTCAACTCGCAGCCGTCCTCATACTTGGCCAAGACCTCGGGGCTGGACGGGGCCTTGCCGATGACGGGCTGGATCCACGCCATGATGGGCGGGAGAAGCTTGTAGTTTGTAAACGACGCCCAGCGGAGCACGGTGGTCTCTTCCCCGAGGTTGGCACCGCAGAGGGTCGTGTTTGGGTCTTGCTTGGCCACTATTGAATGCATCATCAGCGTGACTGTTCTCCGGTGATGCGATGAGGGTATGACTTACGGAACCACGCCACCGCGTGGCTCTCGTACACGCAAAACCCGTCCGACGTCTCAAAGGCCGGCACCTTGCCGGTGTGGAACTTGGCGAGGTACTCGTCGCCCACGCCCCCATTTTCGGGGTACACCGTGATGGGGAATGCGTTGACGATCTCGACGTCGAGTTTGTTGTGCTTGGCGACGTGAGAGACATTTTGAACGAGCGAGTCAAAAGTGAGACGTTGGTTTTCGAGATTTTTTTGAGAATATTGAAGCCTCAGACGATTCTCATCGCATGTTATATAAATAGTTTCTATATGTACTAGGTATCAACTGGATGCCGGTGCACTATACTCGAGCACTCCCCAGACGGAGATGGGAGTCCGCTTGGAGGAGTCCGTTGGAGCACCAAAGGTGCATTGCAGACAAAAGCCATGTTCAAGTGTGATTTATATCACTCGAACTAGAATTGCAATCGAAGTTGATGGGCTCAAAGCCATGATACGCACCCTTGTCGTGATGTGCCAGCTTCCTTCACGATGCTCGGGTGGAGCTCCGCCAGAGGTCGAGTTCACTCCGCCGCGGTGGGGCCGCTCACGATTATATGCAGCAAGGGATGAAATACTCCTATCATTCGCCCAAAACCTAGCTGCAGGGACATTACTGTTCGTGAGACTTCAAGGACGGACTGCAGACCAATTCGAAAGAGACATCACCGTCTAATATCGCGCTCGCACCAGAATTTGACCATTGAGACTTATCCAAACAATCAAAGGCACTCACTTGAACGGAGTTCTGGCATCGTATTCGCAAAAGCAGAAGAAAAGAATGGCTTTCTCGTAAGTACATCTCACTCAATAGCCAGTATGAAGCTCATCGCGCTACAGACATGTATTGGTCACAGGCGCCACCGGCCTGGTGGGATCGCACGTGGTCGACAACCTACTAAAGAAGGGCATCAAAGTTCGGGCGGTCGCCAGATCAAAGGCAAAGGCCGATGCGTTCTGTAGCGCTCGGCCGCAGCACTCGTCGGCATTGACGTTTTGCTTCATTCAAGACTTGACGGATGCGGGAGCGTTTGACGACGCCGTCAAGGATGTGGACGGCGTGATCCACATCGCCAGTGTGAGTTGCACCGAATCCTGGAAGATGCAATAACAGCTAACAAGAAATTTGCGTGTTCAGCCTTATAATTATGGCTTCAAGGACAACGAGGCATCGCTCATCATTCCCGCGATAAAGGGAATTCGCTCCGTTCTAGAGGCCAGTCAGGATACCAGGGTGAAGCGCATCGTCCTGACCTCGTCTTTCGGCTCGGTACTGGACATGGGGAGAGACGAGAGCACGCCCTGGACCTATAGCGACAAGGACTGGAACCCCATCACGTACGCTGAGGCCGCAGCTCCCGACGCCACGCCACAAGATGCGTACCGGGGCTCCAAGACCTTTGCGGAGCAGGAGGCGTGGAAGTTTGTCGAGGAGAAGAAGCCTCAGTTCGATCTGGTTACTCTCTGCCCATCGATGATCTTTGGTCCGCTAGCCAGTCAGCCGTCGTCGATTGGAGACTTGAACGAATCAAACATGATGCTGTGGAATGTCGCCACTGGGGGTTCTGATGCGACTTTACCGCCCTGCCGATTCAATTTCTGGATTGACGTACGAGATCTTGCCGAGGTACACGTGCAAGCACTGTTAACCCCAGCTGCCGGTGGAAAGCGGTATTTACCAATCTCGCCGGAACCCTTTACATACCAAAAGGCATCTGAGGCAATGGCTGAAGAATTTCCTTCGCTCAGGAATAAGATCGTTACGGGAACGCAGGAGGTCAAGACGCATGTGAAAGTCGATACACAGCCCGTGGAGGAAGATTTTCCTGACATCAAGTACACTCCTTTCAAAGACACCGTAGTCGATCTGATGGCTCAGCTGAAGGACTTTGCATAGTACGAGGAAGTCATAACATCCAGATTGTCTCTCCATTCTAGTCCTATCTCTTCACCCTTCCCATTCGGCCTCAATGATACATCGTATAGCACCAGCTGGTTGAGTTGCTCCTAGATAGCAGAATCTCGGATCGGCAGCTGCAAACAGGTCTTTCCACTCGTGCATCTCGCGTTGGTGTGCATTCAAGAGCTGCTGCATGCCAACATCCAAATTTCTGTGTCATAGTCAGTGCCAGGTCCTGTCTTGTGCGAAGTAAAGTTTAGTATGAACTCACATGGCTCTCCGCGCATCTACCGTGGTCAGGCTCTCGAGACCCGGGAGGATTCGTTCGTGTATCACGATCCTGGACCCATTTTGCAGGGCTGGTATCAGATTCTGCAGAATCTTGATGCTATATTTGTCGGCCCAGTTGTGGAAGATGGACTTGAAGTAGTAGACATCTGCGCTGACTGTTGGCGGTGTGAAGAAGTCACTACAGGAAGGACTGATTAGTAGACTGATTAGTATGTTCAAGCTTTCATATGTTGTGGTATACATAATGTGCCTGGAAAATGACTCGGTCTTGAAGAGTATCAGCAAGATTCGAAGCTACCTGCGCCACAGTGTCGGGGAGATCTTGAACGAAGCATTTCAGATTCGGGAGTTTTTCAGCGCGCCCGATAGCGACGCCGCCATGTGATCCACAAACATCGACCATTGTCTTTAATTCCGCCCACGGGTAGCTCTCCGCAAGGAAGTCCAATGTCTGGTTTGGGTTGGAGAAGTATCGGCCGAATCTGGCTGCCCGCTCGGGATGTTTGGTGAATATATCAAACATTCCCTTGCTGCTATTGTTGGCGAGCGAAAATCCCTGGAAAGAATTCAGTACACGCAGTAGTCATTCCCCCTTCAGACTGCAACGACTCACTGTTTGGTTACACTCTTCCGAGTTGGGCCATTTCTCCATAGCGTCCGCCATCTATGCTCTCAAGTCAGCAATACTTGTACTGACCATCGAGAGGTGAACCTCATACCTTGATACCAGCCGGCCAGAATTCATCCAGCTCCACCCGCAGTGAGTTCTTCATTGCCGGATCACTCGCCAAGATGGCCGTCAAGGCGGAATGCGTAATAATACCGGGCGCGTTCTCTTGGAAGAAGTAGTGATTGATGATGCCATGTCGGACAATACGCCGAACATTCCTGACACTGAGTCCTGAGAACTCGGCCATAGCCTCAAACGTGGTAGACTCGCCGAACGGGAACGACTTTTCGAGATCAAAACGAATGATTGCTTTGACGCTGGCCCAATCAGTCCACTGGAGAGAGTTGGTCAACACTCCCTTCATAAATATGTTGATGATGGTGCTCATACCGGAAATCTGAGCAGCTCTTTTGGCCCCGTTAGCAACGCTTTTAACTCTGCGCATGCTTCAATGACGGCGGTTCGCGCCGCCTTGACGTCTTTTGCATCGTCTGGTATAGGTATTGTATGCAGGGCATCATCATCGAGAGATGAAGTCTGTGCTTTGGCTGAAACCAAATAATCATTGACGACGGGTGTGTCTTGCGCAATGATCGAGGACAGCTCAATGATTCTATTAGTCGACACATTTTTCCACGTCTCGACAAGTAGCAAGCAGTCTTCTTGCGGCTATTTACGGATCAAGTTCCTGAACTCAACGATTCATGGGCATTATCGACGTGAAGATCGCGAAAAAGGAGGCACGAGGTGTCGCATTGCATGCTGAGAAGTGGGGGCTGACACGATTAGTGAGCCAACATGATACTTGCATTGCCTATGTTACCCGAGTACAGCAGAGACCGTGGACGGTTATTGACCGTGCATTACCCAAAGAGAAGTCGCTTCTATCGAGCAAGGAGATCTTCCGGGGTCAATTTCGACATTTTCTGATCGGTTCGTTCACCAATGTTGTTCGTTTCAACAGCGCCGAGTCAAGCAAACGGGTACTCCGTACAAGCCAGGGTTCATGAACGAGACAGTGAGCATGCATTCTTACAATTTGACAGAGCTGTGGATAGAGTACGACTATACAATGGCCAAGTATTGTAATATCCGGAGACCCCAGGCCCCTCGGTCAAACAACCGCAATCTGATAATTTCCGCCGATCACACGGAAGCGCATCAAATCCGACGCCGCTTCGGGGGGTCCGCACGGAGGTCCACCATATCCGCGTGTCCGTATTCGGTACTCATTCGTAGAACAAACGACGCGGTCATGGTTGACCAAGTATGACTAGGATGCCAGAAAAGACATTGGAATAAGCGTAATATCGACAAGTTCAAGTGCTGCAAGCAGAAGCGCAGCATCAACTCTCCGCGTTCACCCCCGATTGTCCACTCAGGCCTTGACCCCGCTAAAGAGGACAGTGGCGGCGGAGCACCACCGGCACCAAATCGCCCTGTTCTGTCCTCCACCACTCCACTCATCACTCATTGTTTCCCCAAGCCAAGCGAGCCAAGTCAAGTCATCGATCAATCTAGCATTTCGCTGGGTCTATCCTGATAATGCATCAGCCGGCATCTCTGATAGGACGATCGGCATCCATGACCGATCAGCCGGTCCAGGTCCGGCTGCCATTCACCGCGCTATCCAACCTCGCAGCTGCGAACAGTGGCATCGTTGGCGTGGTCAGAGTGTCGACAGCCTACCGCTCGGCCCAGGACGGCCGTAGATGGAGTACAGTTGGAAGAGTATCAATATAGCATCAAGTGCAATAGAAGCAATATTCCTTTCCTTTTCCGATTTCTCAATTACACTGCAAGCCAGAAGGTCGGCACCACTTTGACATTTCTCATTTTCATCAATCTGCGGTTGGGTGAGCACTTGCATAATGGGATCACTATCGGAACCGGTACGCGGCATACGCATCGCCATCGACCGCGGCGGTACTTTTACAGATGTGAGTGAGCATTCTTTTCGAAATGAAGCTGCTTTCTTTAAATACTAACACATTCCCTCAGTGCGTAGCATCAGTACCCGGACAAGAAGACATCCTCATCAAGCTTCTATCCGTGGACCCCAGCAACTACCCAGATGCCCCCGTCGAGGCCATCAGGCGGGTGCTGGAGAAGGCGACGGGGAGGTCGTATCCAAAAGGGGAGAAGATTCCTCTTGAGGGAGTTGGTGCGTAATCTCACCGGTGTTGTCGATGAACCCTCATTTATACATTTCTTAGAATCAATCAAGATGGGAACAACCGTCGCTACCAATGCCCTGCTCGAAAGAAAAGGTGAGCGGACGGCCTTTGTCGTGACCAAGGGTTTAAAGGTATGTCGGCGTCGAGTAATCATGACATGACCACATCTGATGCCCAGACAGGATTTGTTACACATCGGTAACCAGTCGAGGCCAAAGCTGTTTGACTTGACCATCAATAAGCCCGATGTGCTTTATTCCAGAGTCGTAGAAGTACCCGAGCGCGTTACTCTAGAGGCCTGGACAGAGAGGAAAGCAGCCGAGGAGATTGATGTCGCAACCGACCCTGCCTTGGTCAAGGGCGTGACTGGTGAGGCAGTAAGGATCTTAGAGCCGCTAGGTGAGTAGATGTTTATCATGTCATGTCATGCTATCGCCCTCTAACAAGAGTATAGACGTGGAGTCGACGAGAAAGTCTCTGCAAGAAGTATATGATGAAGGCTACCGGTCTCTCGCCGTCTGCCTCATGCACAGTTATACGTTTCGTGACCACGAATTAGCCGTCGGCAAGCTCGCGGAAGAAATAGGCTTCACCCACATCTCGCTCAGCGCAGAGCTCTCGCCTACCGTCAAGATCGTCCCGCGTGGCAACTCGTCTACCGCGGACGCCTACCTGACGCCCGAGATCAAGCGCTACATTGACGGGTTTGAAAGCGGTTTCCAAGATCTCCGGAACAGCGGCTGCCGCTGCGAGTTCATGCAGAGCGACGGAGGACTGGTCGAGTTCTCCGGTCTATCGGGACTTCGCGCTATCCTGTCTGGTCCTGCCGGTGGCTGTGTCGGGTACGCGAGAACGGCCTACGACGAGCAAGACAAGACGCCCGTTATCGGATTCGACATGGGCGGCACCAGCACGGATGTCTCCCGGTACGCCGGAAAACTGGAACAGGTTTTTGAGACCACCACGGCAGGTGTCACAGTGCAGAGCCCACAGCTAGACATCAACACCGTGGCCGCAGGTGGAGGGAGTATCTTGACCTGGGAGGCTGGCATGTTCAAGGTCGGCCCAGACAGTGCTTCGGCACATCCAGGACCTGCTTGCTACAGAAAAGGCGGCCCTCTGACAGTCACAGACGCGAATCTGGTCTTGGGTCGCCTAAGACCGGAATTCTTTCCCAAGATCTTTGGACCCAACGAGGACTTGCCGCTGGATATTGACGCCAGTCGGAAATTGTTTGAAGAGATTACGAAAAAGATTAACCAAGAGACCACGGTCAAGCTATCTCTCGAGGAGGTCGCGGCAGGATACCTGGACATCGCCAACGAGTCCATGTGCCGACCGATCCGGACCCTGACCGAGGCCAAGGGCTACGACGCCGGCCTGCACAACCTGGCCTCGTTCGGCGGCGCGGGCGGCCAGCACGCGTGCGACATTGCCAGGAAGCTGGGCATCTCCCGCGTGCTGATTCACAAGTACTCGTCAGTCCTCTCGGCGTACGGCATGGCCCTCGCGGACGTCGTCCACGAGGAGCGCAGCCCGTGCGCCGCGGTCTACTCTGAGGACAAACTGGACGGCTTTTCCGCCGAGCTGGACAGTCTCGAGGCAAAGGCGACCGAGGCACTGCAGCAGCAGAGGATACAAAAGTCTAGAATCAACTCGGAGCGGTATTTGAATATGAGGTTTCAGGGCAGTGACAACCCCCTCATGATCCAGGAGTCGTCTCGCGGTTCTGGATTTCTCGATGCCTTCAAGGCGGCTCACCAGCAGCAGTTTGGTTTCCTTCCCGTTGACCGAGACGTCCTCATCGACGATTTCCGGGTCCGGTGTATCGGGTCCAGCACAGTCGACGTGGAAAAGCCATGGAAGGCCGAGTTCGCGACCCTCGAAGCCGTCACGGTGACGGAAGCCAAGGAGACGAGGGACCTCTACTTTAAAGAGCTGGGCTGGCACAAGTCGCCCATGCACTACCTGGGAGACCTCAAGCCGGGTTCCAGAATCGCCGGCCCGGCCTTGATCATGGACAACAAGCAGACCATTGTCGTCACGCCCGGGGCCACGGCGACGGTGCTGACCAACAACGTGGTCATCGACGTCGAGGTGACCAGGAAGGAGGACATATCCTCGGAGCAGGCCGACCCCATTCAGCTTTCCATCTTCGGCCACCGGTTCATGGGCGTGGCGGAGCAAATGGGGAGGGCGCTGCAGAAGACGAGCGTCAGCACCAACATCAATGAGCGCCTCGACTTTTCGTGCACCGTCTTTTCGCCCGACGGCAGCCTCGTCGCCAATGCTCCCCACGTCCCTGCCATGATTGGGAGCATGGCCTTTGCCGTCAAGTGGCAGATTGACCATTGGAAGGGGGATCTCAGGCCTGGTGATGTGATCTTGTCGAACTCGCCAGTCTGTGGCGGTGTTCACTTACCTGATATGACGGTTATTACTCCTGTGTTTGATGATAATGGCAAGATCATTTTCTGGACGGCATCAAGAGGACATCATGCTGATGTTGGTGGTATTTTACCGGGGTCCATGGTGAGTAACTTGGGTGAGCCGCACACTGCTTGTACTGACTTGAACCCAGCCGCCGAATTCGAAAGAACTATGGGAAGAGGGGGCCGTGATCAAATCCTTCAAAGTCATCGAGGGCGGTGTCTTCAAGGAGGAAGAACTCATTGACCTCCTCATGGCCCCAGGAAAGATCCCCGGCGTATCAGGAACCCGCTGCCTGAGGGATAACATCTCAGATATCAAGGCGCAAGCCGCTGCCAACCACCGCGGAAGTCAGCTCATTCATGGTCTCATTGCCGACTATGGGCTCAAGGTTGTCCAGTTTTATAGTAAGTTCGCCCGTTGCTGTTGACTTTACCACGACTAAATTTGATCAGTGGGCGAGATCATCGGGGCCGCAGAGCTTGCCGTCCGCGACATGCTCAAGCGGATATACAAGTCCACCAACGGCAAACCGCTCGAGGCCGTCGACTACATGGACGACGGCACGCCGATCCAGCTCAAGGTGACCATCGACAGCGCGACGGGCGGCGCCGCGTTCGACTTTGCCGGGACCGGCCCCGAGGCCTACGGCAACTGGAACGCGCCCATCGCCATCTGCAACTCGGCCATCCTGTTCGCGCTGCGGTGCATGGTCAACATGGAGATCCCGCTGAACCAGGGCGCGATCCGGCCGATCGACGTGCTCATCCCCGACGGCTCGCTGCTCAAGCCGTCCGAGGCCGCCGCCGTGTGCGCCGGCAACGTGCTGACGTCGCAGCGCATCGTCGACGTCGTCTTCCGGGCCTTCGGCACCTGCGCCGCCTCCCAGGGCTGCATGAACAACCTGACGTTCGGCACGGATGGCGCGGAGAACGGCTTCGGCTACTACGAGACGATATGCGGCGGCGCGGGCGGCGGGCCCACCTGGGACGGCGCCGCCGGCGTCCACACCAACATGACCAACACGCGCATCACGGACCCCGAGGTCCTGGAGCGCCGGTACCCCGTGATGCTGCGGCGGTTCTGCCTGCGCCCGGGCAGCGGCGGCGCGGGCTATCACCCGGGCGGCGACGGCATCGTCCGCGACATCGAGTTCCGCCTGCCGCTCAAGGTGTCCATCCTCAGCGAGCGGCGGGCATTTGCGCCGTACGGCATGGAGGGCGGCAGGGACGGCAAGAGAGGCGAGAACCTCTGGGTCAAGAAGGACGGCCGTGTTATTAATCTCGGCGGCAAGAATACGGCCATGATGAATGCCGGCGATAGGATCGTCGTGCAGTCGCCCGGCGGAGGAGGCTGGGGTACGCCCTCGCTGGTCAATGGTAGCGGGCTCGTGGGAACGGTGGCCAAGTCTATACAAAAGACGTTTCAAGGTGTCGCGAGTGGGACGGTCGGGATGATTCAGTCCATGGGAGAATCGGCTTAGTTGAGTAGTGCTTCTATAGTCATGATGGCATGAATGTGAACTTGAGATGGAATACAGCCTAATGCAGCATACGTCTTGAAGTAGAATATCTTCCCGCTTCTGAATTGCTCGATCAATAATTTTCCCAAGCCGATGACACACATACAAGACGTTCTCAAGTGCAATAACATTTTAAACTGCTCCGTCCGTATTTGATGATTCACTCCGGAAGGCAAAAGGATGCTCACTGCCTCGGCTCTCTCGACTCTCTTGTCGATCCTCTACGACAGTGCTGACCGCCAACGAGGCCTGCGTGAACAAGAAAATGCCCAGAGTAAGCCCGAGAACAATCGTGAACGTCACAGCGAGCTGTTTCCTCTTTTCGTCAGAAAACTCTTTCTTAATACATAAGACGATTTTGGAACGTTTGTCCATACCTTGGCGCTGTCGTCCCACCACGACCCCATGGCGTCCTTTCTGGGCCCCCAGTCGGCGCTCGTCCAGACGAGCACGGTGATGCCGCTGACCATGCAGAAGACGGCCGCCGTCAGCATGAGGATGCTCATCTGCCAGGCGTACACCTGGGCGCTGCGCGGCTCGACCCGGCCGCTGCGGGCGTCCACCTTGCCCGACATGCAGCTCCGGATGTACGGCAGGCCGTCGCGGTGGCCGCTCAGCCGGTGCAGGCTCAGGCTCTGCTTGGCCGCGATGAGCACGGCGAACAGCGCGAACAGCGTCCCGCTGAACCAGAGGGCCCGGATCGTCCACGGCTGCGTCTGGCCGTTGGACAGGACCGTCGGCCAGCTGCCCGTGCTGGTCAGGACGCCGGCGAGTAGAGCGCCCTGTATCGTTTGTCCCGGGTCAGCACTCAGTTCAGAGGCTTTGATGCTTTTCTCAAATGTGATATAACTCACCACGACGCCGATAAAGTTGAGCTCGGCGAGCTTGTGGTCCCGCCACTGCTCCGTCAACCTGTCCTTCTCTTCCGGGTCATCTTCGTTGAGCAAGACGGAGAGGGCCTTCCGTGTGGTCTCCTCGGGCGCGATGAGACCACCGCGAAGGAATTCTCGAATCATCCTATAGTATCGATAAGTATACGAGCAACTTGAAACGTAGTCGTCCCGATAGTGATGCCTTACGTTGGGTTGATTCCTTTTGTTGGAGCATGGGCTACAAAGGTGCAACGAGAGAGGATTGTAGGACCATTGGGATAACCCTGAATTGAGGATATCGTAGCAATGTCGCACGCCTAGAAAACAAGTATACTAAATTGTACCTGGTGCCCAAATCAACTTTCATTATCCAGTAAATGATACTTTTGATTTATTTAATACTCGAGGGTTGACCCCGCATGACGTCGCTTTTTGGGTGGCCGACCAAGGGCAGCGATGGTAGACTGAACTGCATGCATAACAAGCTTCGATCTACCATAATTAGGGAGGAAACTGTATCTTATTCCTTGATTTTTCAGATCTCAAGTCGCAACTCAGCCCGTACCTGAGCCAGCTCTTGAAGCTAGACTTGGAGGCCGTACGTGCATATAGAGGAACTAGACCACCGCAGACGGGCGCGCAGGTGGACGGTCTTTGTGAGCCCTGCCAAGTGCGGCATCATCTGGCACGACGTCCAAGAAATGTTTGGCGGCCTGTGGAGGTCGAGGTCGAGGTGGTTGGCTGTAGCACTTGTCGAGAGCTTCATCATGGCCATCCTGACCATTCCGCGAGTTTATCCCGTCTAAGCCTTTGCGTTAAACATCCGGCATGGCACAAACCATTATTTCCGTTGGCCACTCGCTGGGCGTCAGCAATCACTCGAGCATATTTCAATGATTATGAACAGACAACTCCGCCGGCCGTCTATATCGATCCATTTGGCGAGGCATGGGATGAGAATTTGGAAAAGGTCGACGCCAACGAAGAAAATAGGAACTCCAGGATGTCCATGTAGGTATCCGGAAGCCAATGGAGATCCTAGGGGGAAAAAATCAACTGCCAGGTCATCAAACACGCTGTACGCACATATAAATCAGCAAAATTGCGAGGCAAGTGTACTTGGTATTCATCTGACTGCTGCGTTCTTGACAGTCTTTGGAGAATCTGGTTTGACCAGAGCGACCAAAATCGATCCTAAACGGCCTGATCGCAAAAAAACGGGCAGCATATCACCCTTAGTGCAAGAAAAGCAGATCATACGAGCACCTCAGTCCGTTCCACATGGCACCGCCGAATAGTATGTGTAACTTAGTAGAAACTCTCGACCATGGTGTCCTTCATGCTGCCCGAAATGTTGCCGGGTGCGTTACCCTCGCCCAGCCTGAACACGCTCTCGATAACGCTGAGCTCAGTGGCCGTCGTGTCCAGTCCGGTCACGGCCATCCAATCGTTGACAACCATACCGGCGCCGACAACGTTGCTACCCCGGTTCACACTGCCGGCCACGAGGGGAACCTGCAGCAGACTGCTGAGTTCGTCCTGGTCCTGTATGCTGGTCTTGGGGTGGACGAGACCGCCCTGGTTGCTGAGAGACATGTAGGAGCCGACCAGCACGTTGTCTGCAATGGTCTGGCGGAACACCTCGACGCCGAGGACATCGGCGATAATCTCCTCGGTCTCGCGCTCCAAATCGGGATGTATCAAAGCGATGTGGTCGTTTGTAACAATGACATTTCCGAGCGCCGACAGACGCTCCTCGATGCGCTGTATCCGGATCTCGTCGGGCAGGGAATTCCGTAGATGTTGCAGCTCCTGGTCTGTCGTCGATGTGGGCACTAGAAGACCCTTGCGGTTTCTATTGCAGGAAAAATGTCAGGAAAATCCTGATAACCGGTAGACGATGCGCAAAACTTACCCTGCTGTGAGACGACCGATGATACGGGTACCGGCAATGGTTGTCCGGCAGATGGGAATGACATCTTGTAACTCTGCTTCGAAAACACTATAGACGGCCGGGTCAGCTTCTTGCCCTCTCCATGGCTTTGCGACGGACTTTTGGCCCCGCGCGCAAAGAAGTCGCAAGATTGGTAGAAGCATACCTGTAAAAGTTCTCACTTGCGCCGACGGCGGTCAAGGCATAGGAGTTGGTGAGGGTAGAGAAGACGCCAACCCTGCGATCTCAAGTCAGTTTACCGTCGTGATACAGCCTCTGAAAAAGTTCAGGGTCTTTTTCTTTGGATGGTGGGGCCTTACTCGTTGGAGTTCTCGAACTGAGCTCGCACCGCCATGATTGAGTGATTCTACTGGACGCTTGAGACTTGAGGAATTTCGTAGAAGTTGAGAGGTGGACAGACAATAAGCTGTCGAGAGGGTATCGGTGTCGGTGGGATTTACGCTTGGTGTTTTGCAATGTGATCAGCAATCGCAAAAAGATGGCGGAATTGAGGTGCAGATAAAGTAGAAGAAGTCGTGTGTGGTGGGGCAATCGACTTTTTGCAGTCCAAAGTGCCCGCCCCAGACTTGACGTACACTACGTACCTTGCAGGCTAGTATCCCTAGAGCTTAGACGTAAGGTAGAATTTCTCAGCCGGGAGAGGCGATGACTCAACCCGTGGCATTGCCACAGCACACGGTGACTCTCATATCAGGTCAATCTGGGGGATTCTCATATCAGTTTCGAGAATTATTGTCCTGACCGTTGAGGCTGTTGGGTCCAAAGATGGACAAGTCCTTGATCCTGATCAGTCTCGCCGGAGTTCAGGCTTGGTACCAAACCCTGTGCATCACTATGAATCATTCCGTACAGCCTGTGACTGTGGAGACTTTGGCTTCCCACTTGCACGCCTGCCTATGCCAAGTCGAGACGGACAGTTGACCACTTGCACAATTGGTAATCATAGTAATTCATTCCATACACATTTTCCCAGCCCCTCGTCCACTTCTCGCGAATGCAGATTGATTGACATTATCATATATTGAAAGCACAGACTTCTCATGTAGCAAATGGGTATCTTGTGTGTCTATGCGCGTGGCATGCTCAGCGATGCTGCGCCAAACGCCACCTGATCCTTCATCATCATCTCGGGGTATGATATCCTTCCTAAACGCCAGCGTGCCGTAGAAGAAAAACCAGCAAGTCAAAAAGAACAGGAATAAAATCATCGAAGCTCAACAGCAGGAAAATATCGCGGTCCTGCAAATCCACTGGCAACCACGGCCTGGATATCAATGTTGGATGTCGAATCCGGGTGAGGACTCCACATCTTGAGTAGGATAAACCTACCCGACACTGGTGGATCAAAAGTGATGGTACACTTGCTCTTGTCTGGCTCGATGAAGAACCTTGCGTGCGCTGCCATCATGTCACCCTCACCAGCCGTCGAAGGGCCACTGGACGTGTCTCGTGATGTTTCTGCGTCTGCTCGGGCATTGTCCGAAAAGTGAAGGCGCCGGCGGTGCGCACCTGGACGACGGTGCGACATTGTGTCTGAATCGTCCAGCCCACTATCATCGCTTTCAAACGGCAGGGCGCCGATCCTGTTCGGTGCTTGCCAGTATGGCCTCATGCTTGGTTCGTCCTCGTCGTTGCTGCAGACAATAGTCACGTGGAAAGGTGGTGGCAATGTCGTAAACTCGGCAGGAATCTGTGCGCTTCTAATATCGTTCTCATCGTCATCGTCCATGGCAGACATGCCAAAGTTGTAAAGCCTGCCGGCCCGCTGCCTCGGGGCATTCGCTCCAGTCTCGGTATTGCGGCTCGACAAGGTTGGTACCAGGGAATGGTCACGATCTGTTCGGCGGGAGCCCTGGGTGCGTTCATATCGTATCTGATAACCAGCAGTGCGGGCCAAGAGGTCATCCGAGTTCATGGACACAAAAACCATACCCTCTCGAACCGGCGAGGAAAAGTTGTGTCGAGGAGCCTTGATGACCAATTCCTTCAAGGTGAAGGAGGTAGAACCTTGGTGCCTCAGAACAATGTTACACCTAGGCCCCTTTGTGCAGTATACAGATGCATCGTTTTTGAGTATGTTTTCGGCCGAATAAATATGGCTGTCGTCGGAGTAAATGCCACCATCGCAGCTCACTATCTCCATCTTCAAGGCCCCAGGTTCCACCTGCCCATACTTTCCATAACGGAACCCCCTAAATCCGCTGGATAGACAGTCCGGGTCCAGCTTGCGTCGCTTGGCTCGTGGGTTGTCGTCCCCCAACTCCTGAGTCTGAAGTGGCGGAGAGGGAAAGGCCAGCTGATCCGAAGAATACGAAGGTTGTGTAAAGTCCAAAAGAGCTCGCAGTTCATTGTTTGCGTCGTCTAGAGCATTCATGGCGCTGAGATTATGTAGCGCTGATTCATTTTGCGACGCTCGCGGTCGTCGTGACTGCATCTGCAATGGACTCTCCAATGAGGGGATGCCGTCCCCGCCCAGGGCCGGTGTGCTGGAGCGATGCCTTCGACTGTTGAGCCGCTCCGCCCGCCACCGATTCCTCGATTCCACTGTCGTCTGAAATGCCGCTGCCGCTGCTGACCGACCACGACTGATGTGGGTGATTGATCGAAGCGGAGGAAGGGAGGGTGCACCCGACGACCCCCGGCTCGTATCTCTCGATAACGTTGGCCGTGGATTGGAATCATGGTTGGCGTCTGAAGACATGATGTTCGGGAGGACTGGACCAGCGGACGAAGCCGGTGTCAAGGCCGTAGCAGATGCCGAAGCCCAACGGTTCAAATGGCTCCTAGCCAGTTCCCTTCGAGCACTATGCAGGAGACCAGCTCGGCGGTGGGCGTTGGCCTGGAACCTTTCGATTGCCCGATAAAGTTCGCCAGAGGGACTTATCTCGGAAGTGTGAGAGGCGTGGTCATCGAGAATGAAGCGAACGATCTCATCTGCAGACTGGTATCTTATTGGAGGACCAGAACCCGGATGGTCTGAACGATTATTAGACTACGAGGTGGGAGAGAAGGGTCAGCAAGAGGGTATATCAGGGTATGTAGAAGACGGTCTGTTTGTTAAGGAATCGAAGAATGCCATTCACGAGGCGTTTGCACACTCGTGTTGGTGCTTTGGAATCAACCCGAACCTACCATTTACCATGAGGCAGTGGAGCCACAGATCCGGGCACAATGCAGGTGGCTTGTTTGGTGGCCTTTGATGTCCGCCTCGCAGTCGGAGCACCGGTTGTACTCAGCAGTTCGACGTAGGGAAAGCAAGCGAGGGTCTCTTGTATAACTCTAGGGATCTCAAGACCCTGTGGTAGAGTAAGATGGTCGAAAGCAAACTGCAACGGTATTGATGATGGGCGTTGAATGATCAACGGCTGGAGCGAACATGAGGAGATGATCTGAAGGAGAGATCAAGGACGGGGTGCAGTGAATGCCACCAATTGGGGCCACTACACTGACCGCGGGGTCGCTGTAATGCTAGGGGAACACGTGCTACCAACCACTGTACGACGGTGAAGACAAAGAAAGTCACCGGTACGGTGTACCCAACGGGCGCTACCTACCGCTTCAAGGCAAGGCGACATCGAAGTCAGCACTGAGCCAAAGGCCTGCGCTCGATGCGCCGGCGCTAGTCGATCGCTACCGGGCTACCTAGCGAACGACCTGCCACCCCAAACTAACCGCGTTGGGGTCCTGCCTGTTCCTTGCGCAAGACGAACTCAAGTGCAGCAACTGCAACTTTCTGGGGGTGAGGCTCAACGTAAACGATAACGGAAACGCGCCTGAAGCATCTTCCAATCCCTTCCTTTACTTTTTTTTTTTTCCACACAAACCAGTTGCGTAGCGCGTGCTTTGTATCAGGAATTTCCATCCTTTTGCGACGCATCAAGCATTCGATATCTTTAATCCGGCCGCTTGTCTGCTTTTTTGTCCTCGACTCGGAATCTCTGTTTGCCAGCCCAAGAAAAATAACTGGAACATGAGAATGCCTTAGACCTCAACCACGTCTACCAAGGTTGAGTAGCAGCATCCGGCCGCGCTTTGACAAGGCGGCGAATTCTTTAACCCTTGAGGTAATATTCAAAGGCAGCAGCAGGAATTTCCAGACTCCTCTGGTTATATATCGAGTTGCGCCCGGCATTTTGGGAAGCTGCGCAAAATATCCTTCGGCGCACAGCCTCGTCTACATCTACGTCATTTTGAAGGTCATCTACAACACCATCAAATATGGAGCAGCAGCAAGAGCAACAGCAGCCGCAGCAACCACCGCAGCCGGAACAGGCCAGCGAGGCTGACACGGCTGTCGCCACTGCCACTGCCACTACCACTACCACCATGCCTGAACGGCCTGCACAGGAACCCGCCACGGCTCCGGCTGGACAACAACCCGCTCAGGACAATGGCACAGCACAACTCCACCATATGCCCATGGATGGCAGCAACAACGGCATGCCCCTTCCGAATCAGCAACCGACGGACCCCAATGGAATGGGCATGGGACTTGGCCTTCCCCAATTTGATCCCAATGGCTTCATCCTACCACCGCAAGACATGAGTTTTGCAGCGGGTGCCAATGGCATGGCCTTTCCCGATCCGAGTCTCATGATGATGGCTGGTCATCAAATGGCCATGGCCAACCTGCCACCACAGACCATGAATGGTAATGGCAATGAAAATGGCATCACTGCTGGTAAGTGGACCTCTCATGTTTCACCCGCGCATGTGAAGCTGATCTTGGTTAGATGAAATTGCCCTCTATGATCGACAAATCCGTCTTTGGGGCATGAAGGCGCAACAAAAGATTCGGAGCGCCAACATTCTCCTCATCACACTGAAGGCGCTCGCAACCGAGATTGCCAAGAACCTTGTGCTAGCAGGTGTCGGCTCGCTCACCATTGTCGACGATGAGCTGGTGGGCGAATCTGATTTGGGCGCCGGTTTCTGCCTGTCGGAGAAACACTTGGGGCAGAACCGAGCACAGGCTGCCAGTGAAAACCTCCGAAAACTCAATCCTCGCGTCAACGTCTTTGCAGACCCCAACAGCATCATGGCCAAGGGAGCGTCGTACTTTGCCGCATTCGACATTGTCATTGCCACCGACCTGAACCCCACAACCTTGGCTTTCATCAACACAGCTACCCGCCTCTACAATCGACAGTTCTACGCCGCAGCCTCTCATGGTTTCTACGGCTACATCTTCTGCGACCTGATTGAGCACGACTATGTGCTGCAGCGCGACAAGAGTAATGTGGACACCAAGATTGGAGAGGAGACGCGGACCCGCAGCGTCATTGATGTCAAGACAAAACAAGAAGGCGACAAGAAGATCGAGGTCGTCACCAAGCGCGAGCTTTACTCAACCTGGGATCTTGCCTCGGAAACGAGCTTGCTTCCTCAGGACTACAGGAACTCGAAGCGACGACTCCGAGCCGTCACACCAGCCTTGTCGTGTTTCAGGGCCCTCTGGAGGTTCCAAGCCGAGCAGAACCGCAACCCGGGGCCTAATCGGTCAGACCTCGAGTCTTTTACCAAGAACGCCACTCTCAACCATCAGTTGCTCAGCTTACCTACCGAGACGCTAAAATCGGAATTCCTGCGAAGCTTCCTGCAGAACATTGGCAGTGAGATCGCTCCAGTCACGGCCATTCTTGGTGGGCAGCTCGCCCAAGATGTTATCAACGTCCTTGGTGCCAGCCAACCTCCAATTCAGAACATGGTCATCTTTGATGGCAACAGGATGCAAGCCGACATGTACCCGCTTCACCCAGAATCCACGGGTGGTTTGCGCCTGGGACGTGCCCAACTGGACATGTCCATGCCAGCCATGCCAACCATGGCCCCCGTCGACTTTGGCTCGATGCCACAGCAACAGTTTACAGATCCTGCGATGTAGGAAGATCCGCAGCTGATGATGTATATCTGTGAGGCCATCAGGCGTGCACTTGGAAAGTCGTCGATGCGCTGAAGAATGGTCAGATGAACGGCGCTGCCTATACTATGGTTGTTGTGGCGTTTGCATAGTAATGATGACTTGTGATCACTCAAGCGGGCCATCCAAGACACGCAACTGGGCGCGCATGAAGGTATGGAATGGCCACTCGTGCCCAAGAGACTGGATAATATTTCTCACATTTGAGAAATCCCACTCGCGTCGTTGGCGCGTTGCCATGTTCCGTCTTCACGTATCCATTTGCATAGATGCCCATCATGGTTGATATCCAGTGCAGGTGGTGGTTCGAGATGAAGAGAAATGTCTACGCTAGGTTGGGTATGTAGTCAAGAAATTAAGTGACCCATCAGGATCAGTGTCTGTAAACAATACTTGTATCAATAACAAAGTGTTTCTTTCGTGTTGTGAGATGACTCGCTTTCGCCCACTCTTCACGTGCTTTACATTCAATGCAACCATGATTTGTTTATTTTAAACTTTTCTTGTCATTGACTATTGGGGCAAAGCCGGGGCCTTGTCTGCCCTTGGAGGTCCCCTAAGATATCAGAATATATGTATACAGACTTGGAAACAGCCAAAAACCATAATACTTCACAAGGGGTGGAAACTTTTGTGCTCATAAGCCAGTCCCCTCTCCCCTTTCCGATTCCATGACGTGCGCGGTAATTGCCGGCCACAACTTCAAAGGGGAAAATACAACCCTGAACGCCGTCGCCATGCGTGTTGCTATGGTATTGTACAGGTATTTTAGTAGACAAGATGGAGTAAAAGGAAATATTATGGTAGACTTGGCGCGGCAAAATCTCTTTCGATTCAGTGCTGCCAGGGATATTGTATTGCGGGTTGTTCGTTGCTCGTTGCACAGACTAGGGGCGAAGGCTTCACTTGGGAGATTCGGTGTCCTCGACCGAGCCCTCCTTTCGTGAACCAGCTCGGCCACGGCCTCGTTGGCCGTTGTTGACAGACCAGCCCCTGATGGTGGTCGGTCCGGTGCGTGGGGGAGGTTCATTTGCCATGTAGTCTTTAATGGCACCCTTGGGATCGTAGTTGGACAGTCGCAGCTCACTTCCGCCATTGGAAGTCCACTGTCGGTTGTATGGGACGGGAGCCGCGGCAATCTTGCGGTACTTTGCAGCATTCTGCTGTCCGTTTTGGGAAGAGATGGAGCCCCGGGATTGAGGTGTAGATGATGTAGGAGAGTTCAAGGGGCCTGGAGGTCCCGAAAGTCCGCTTCCCGTCAAAGCCGGAGACGAAGGGCCCATCTGGTGTGACATTGGTGCCAAGGGAACTTGGCCTGGCAAGGTCGGTGATAGTGCCGGGTATCCAGAGTGATGCTGTGACGGGTGGGGCTGTTGGCTTGGTATGATCAACGGGGCGGGCACAGGATGACCTTGACGAGGAGCCAGAGGCATAGGCGGCTGCTCAGACATGGGAAAGCCGTGATGATATGGTCGGTGTGTACTTGGAGGTGGGTATACGTCCCTTCCGATACCGTGTAACAAACTCTGGGTGTGGTCG
Source organism: Pestalotiopsis sp. DP-2020a (assembly GCA_018115615.1). Lineage (NCBI taxonomy): Eukaryota > Fungi > Ascomycota > Sordariomycetes > Amphisphaeriales > Sporocadaceae > Pestalotiopsis > Pestalotiopsis sp. DP-2020a. The sequence continues at coordinate 41,699 of JACVEI010000173.1, read as the reverse complement.
TATTCTTGGGGTCGAGGCGGGCCTGGTGGGAATGGCACGGACGCGTACGGAGGCTGTCCGTCGACGAAAGCACTTATGCTCATCCCCTTGTCGCGTCGACTGGGTCGCAGGGGCGGGAGGGCTGGACTGGCTCGGCCGGTGCTCTGTCCGGTAAATGGGTTGCGAGCTGGAGTGGGAGGTCGCCCTTCTAGACTTTGCATCGGTGCGGGTGCGATGGATGCATAGGGTGTGGGATTGAGTGCAGTCTGTAGGAATCCAGGCTGAGGAACCATTGGGCCATGTCGGTGGGCAGCATCCTCGGATACATCGGCCAGTACACTGAGCCCAAAAGTATCAACAGGATGGTGACGGGGCGGTATGGGGTGGTGCATAGGTGGCGGCCTCAAGACGTCTCTGACGGGGTCGAATGGTTGTCTGGAGGTTCTCTGATTGGAAATGGCCATTTCCCGCAGAAACTCGTCCTCTTCCAACTGCGAGGCCGCACTCAGAAGGTGAGCAGTACCACGTTGGCGCATCAAGTTGGTTCGAACATCTGTCGCAAAGATCATGGGTTTGATCTGCACAACTTGACGCTCCTCCACAATGGCAGTAGCCTCCTCGTACTCGTCGACTCCTTCCTCCTCCTCTTCCTCCTCCTCCGTCGTCTGAGCGGCAATCTTGTCGAGCTCTGCTTGTCTCTCTCGGTGTTCTTGCTGCTTCTTGCGGATCTCTGGTGTGGATATATCGTCGTGTTCGAGCTCCATGGTTTTCCTGAGAGACTCCACCATGGCGCCAATCTTGGTCTTGCCAGTATCAGTCCTCAAGGCCTGGTCCATCAGCATAGGACGAACAGAGCGTGATGCTTGAAGCGTGCTGCCATCTGGGGTAACCAGGACAATGGGTCGAGTTGTATCGATATTCTCGTGGGGCGGTTCAGAGTCATTGATCGAATCTGGTAGAAAGAAGCCAAACTTGGGATGAACCTTGTGCTTCTTGACCGTCTTGGGGTCAAAGTCACCATCCTCGTGGTTCAAAGCATTGTAGTTGCAGATAGTCGCGTCCAGATGCCAGGCACGAGAATTCGGCTTGTTGAGAAATCTTCCACGGCTATTCTTGGTAGCCTTTCGAGTGGAGTCGTTGGTAGAGTCGCGGAACCCAATGTCTTCTTCGTCAAAATCAAAGACTGGGGGGATGATGATGCGGTTGTTGGCCTTGGGGCCTCTCTTGGACACGGTCCTGACACCCCACTGATCTGGCTCTGATGCACCCGTGGGGAAATCGGGAAGGTCCTTTTCCTTCTTCTCGGGTCCGCTATCCTGTGATGATTCGGGGGAGAGACCCTCCTCGAGAGGAGTTGGCGAGGGCGCGTTCGACTCTGGCTCGCCATCCAATTCGGTCTCTGCACTGAGCAGGCCACCGATGTGGCGCGGGCGCGGTGTTGATGCGTCGGGAGCAGAAGTGAAGGAAGCACCCAAGAGCCTCTTGAATTCGGGTTGTCCCTCGGCACCTTCCTCGGCCTTGCGCTTGGGGCCGGGCTTTTGCTTGACACGGTTAGGAGCGAGGGTCGTCCTGAGAGCGGACGCCTTGACATCGGCCTGAAGCAGATGAGGGTAAGGAACTTCGTGACCCTTGATGGGGTGAAGAAAGACGTATGGTCCTTGGTCCTTGGCTACGGCATCAGTTGCCTGGACGAAAGTGTAGGGCGCGTCAACCTGGAAAGTATTAGTAGGGTAAAAGTGTCGGAAGCAACGACAACTCACGTTGGTGTCAAGACCATCACTTCGCAGCTCGTTCAGAATGCTTATTCGATTAAGGATCCCATCAAGGAACTCGTCAGTCTTGTAATCGAATCCATTCTAGAGTTCGTGTCAGCACGTGACTTGCAGCAAGATGTGCGCCGGTTGGATATCAAGACTTACGTTGAACTTCTCGTGCGAGACAATGTCATCGTGCTCGAATCTGTTGTCGGCCATTTGGATGCGCAGCTTCTCCACCGACTCGAGGTGCTCGAGTCTGGTCTTGAGCCTGTCGTCCAGTTCGTTCTGGATAGCGGCATACTCGGGAACCTTGGTGTGGAACTCGGGATCCGCGATCATCTGGTTCAGTGCATGCTCGGCGAGCCGCTCCAGAGCAGGCTTCATTGCAGAGGATACATCTGAATAGATTTCACGCAAGTCCTTGGACCGCTCGTAAGCAGCCTGAACACGCGGTGTAGTATAGATCTTGTTACGGCCTCTGCCGCGACCACGATTGCCACCACGTTTAGTGATGCCGCTCTTGCGAGCAAGTGCACCACCCCTGCCGCCTCTACCTGAGCCACGGCCTCTACCTCGCCATCCGCCTCTGCCAGGTCTAGCAGGGCTGGGCGCTGGAGACCCGTCTGCTGGAGAATGTTCATCCATGATGACGGCTCATGCGAGGTTCAATGTGTGGAAGTGTTGTTAGTGGCTGGGTGGTACGGGGTAGATGGGACGCTGTCAAAAGCAGCGCGGAAAGGACGGGGAGAAAGCGGAAAAGATGAAAATGATGGATCAAGTCCAGCGTAAGACTATTAAAGAGGCGAACGGTTGAATGGAAGTTGACGGGGTGGTGTTGGTTGTGTCCTGTGGATGATGTAGGCGGCCAGGTCAGGTCAAGAAAGGGCCTGGCTAGACAGGTAGGAGGTGTTGCAAGTTTTTGGGGGTGAGATGCCAGGCGCCTTCTCAAGCCGGGGACAATCAAAGGCAACAGATGCGGACGGATTGGAACAATCCCATGAAGACAGCGAGCGCTATAATGCTTGAATGACGGTTCGCGGTGCGATGGGCGACGAACAATAGGTATGAGTGCGCCCTCTATTGTGAGAATTTCCTGAGCCAGACAACAATTACAGCCAGCGCTCACCTTCCTAGTCACGCTTTTTTGCAAGTCCAGGATTCCGGGGTGCGCTGTGATTGGCTGTGCGGGCTGACGGGGGGCACGGCGCAACTCTTGTAACCCAATACCTCTGAAAAAATTGGCACGAAACGTTTCTGGCACTGACAGGTGCATCGCGCGTTTATGCATCAAATGCGAATTGAATTATTCATATCTGCCTGACTATCTATTTCGTTTTGCTTCTTTTTCTTTTGCTGCTCATCTTCCAGACGAACCGTGTTCAGATGAATGTTGATGATGATGCGCTTTACCTAGGGGGTACCTCCGATAGAAGCGAGTCCGTCCATGGCGCCAGTCTTCAATTTCAGAAATTTCCACTTCAGCCGCCTGTGCTAACTAACCTAAGTACATTGCCTTGAATGGTAGCACCTAAAACTGTAGGCAGGCAAACCCAACGCGGTAGCTATTACCTACATACATACCTACTACAAGTATATTCTTCTTGATGGGGAATTGGAGCACACGATATTGACAGCTGGAGGTCTGCTCTGGCAAAACTCTTACTTTGCACCCAGCATTGCCGACCTTCTCGCTGCTTCTCCCGGGCAGCCTCTTGGACTACTACTCTGTACTCCGCGCCACTCCTATGCAGCGATGCTCCGGCCAATAGGCCAACGAGCGATCCTGAGGTACACTGTGGAAAGTATCGGGTTCCGTCTACGTATCAGAAGCCCATTAGGTACTCCAACTACAATGTACTATGGCATGTGCAACTGACGAGAATAGCGACACGCTCTTCCCTGAGATCATGTTTGTTTCTAGCTGATCCCGCTACGGGTGACTCAATACCGTCTGTATAACAGGCAGCATCCGTTCATCTGTATTGCTTACTTTACCTCGACTGCCTATTTTTCAATGTCGACGTGTCAAGTAATTAGGCTCTGCTAGAATAGTCTATTTGCTAATGTCAGCACAGTGTTCATTCGAAGACGGTCTTACTCGAGCACTGCAGCCAACGCCCTCCGTCCAAGACAGCCTTGTACCATTCCATTGGCTCTCTTGTGTTTGCTTGCCAGTGTACCCTGAATTGGCAATGGGCGAGCGATGATATGCAGCACAGGCTCAGCTCAGCCTCTGCGCGCCCTGAGTTACGTACGACATCTGAGCGCAGCCATAATATAGGGATGTAAGCATATAGCGAGCGACATCACAACAGTCTAGTTGACAAATGACAGGGGCGTCGCCTCGACTATCTCCGGGCCACTCATGCCGACGTTCTCCTCTGTGGATTAGTAGGAAGTATAGGGGTCTGGGAGACTACAAGGTAAAGCTTTTTGATATTCTATTGCACCGGTAAGTATCTGGGACGCCTCAAGGCTTCAGTCAGTGATCAAGACCCTGGGTAACACTCGCCACATTTCTGACAGGACTGATGAGAACGAGACGAAATCCTCCCCCAAGGCGTAGGTAACATCTGAGCAGTAAGATCAGAAAGCCTCGCCCCTGGGCTCCAAGTTTAGGTCTGGTATTCGCTGTTCTAAATCCGTATTAGTCCACCCGCATATTGGTCTAGCTCCGGGGTCCCTTGCTGGCCCACTAAGCGGGTCAATTTGGCGAAATGCGGTTCCCCATTCGCGCGTCGCGGTCCTGCCAAATTTTTAGCCGACGACCAAAAAAAAAAATCATCGTCATATCGTCACCATTGCCGTCGCATAGCTGTCGCATCGTCGTTGTTTGTCCCGCTCTCAGCGATTGCGACGTCATTCCAGGCTGCAGCGACGCCCAATTGCGTCCCACAAGCATGCTGGTATAAGAAAAGACGCAACTCCCGGGGGGTCGCCAACAATGGGGAAGCGCCGCAAGCTGTCGACCGCGCCCAAGAGCGGCGGCGGGAAACCGCAGCACAAGAACGCGCCCGGTCAGAAGCAGCATGGCCCAGGAGCTCCCAAGGCTCCTCCGAAGCCTCCGAAGCCCGCTCACAAGCAGCAACAGCATGAAGAGCCGACGATCCCCTTTGCGCCGGAAGACAAGATCCTCCTGATCGGCGACGGCGACCTCAGCTTCGCCGCTTCCCTGGTCGAGCACCACTACTGCGCCGACGTGACCGCCACCGTCCTCGAGGAGAACATTGACGAGCTGCGAGAAAAGTACCCCCACGTGGAGGAGAACGTGTCCAAGATCGAGGCCGAGGACAGCCGGGTCTGGTACAACGTCGACGCGACCAAGATGGGGCCCTACACCGACAAGAAGGGCAAGGACGGGGTGGGCATCATGGACAGGATCATCTTCAACTTTCCGCACGTGGGAGGCAAGAGCACCGACGTCAACCGCCAAGTGCGCTACAACCAGGAGATGCTGGTCTCGTTCTTCCAGCGAGCCACGATGTCCCTGGCGCCCGCGGGAACCATCATCGTGACGCTCTTCGAGGGCGAGCCGTATACGCTCTGGAACATACGAGACCTCGGACGGCACTCTGGGCTGCAAGTCACGCGAAGCTTCAAGTTCCAGGCTAGCGCGTACCCCGGCTATCACCACGCAAGAACTCTGGGTGTTGTGAGGAACAAAGAGGGCGAGATCGGCGGTGGCTGGAAGGGAGAGGAGCGCCCTTCGAGAAGCTACGTCTTTGTTCGAAAGGACGAGACACCGAAGCCCGTTGCCAAAAAGACCAAGAAGCGAGCTAGAGACGGTGACGAAGAGACCTCGGATGACGAATAGATCTGGCATACACTGTTCGTCGGTGGCCGAGAAACACATGGATGAACCCAAGCCAGTTGGGTTATCACAAGCCAACATGAGCTGTGTCATTTCTGCAATCTGTAGAAACGTACCGCTCGGCTCCAAACAAACGAACTATCTGGTCAGCAGAATAGCCTCGGTTACTCGAATCTCTGCTCCAGTTTGCGGCATGCGATGATACGAATCACATAACGAGTAGCCGCTGTTACCACAATTATCATCCACATGGCCACGTCGGCCTCTGACTACGACATATTTATCCCATGGTTACGGAGCATATGCTCACGGTTTTATTGGGAAGCTTTGAAGAGTGGCTTCAGCCCACCATGGATATGTGCTGGCTTCGAAAACACCAAGACCAGGTCTGTAGGCCGCACATTCCAAAGCTTCGACAGTTCGGTCAAAGCACAGCTGCTGGGAAGATAACTGGAAGCGCAGTATACCATGCAGCATTATTATCACGGAGCGCGTGTATGCTCATTGAGCCTATCAGCGTTCATCGTTGTCAGGTTAGACTCTTGATGAAGGAATATGAATATGCTTTGAAGCACTTTTCCTGCAGCGTCAAGTCATATTGATAGTCGTCGGGGCCAGAGCGTGATATTCTAGAACGCGATCGCCGCCTCGTCCCACATATGATATGCCAATTTGCCATTTCCCATTTCCCATGATGGGGTCAAAACCAGCAAACGATCCTGTCACCGGCTCATATGTCTCTCTCGGCGCAGCAATTTTGGGCACCACGGAGCAAAGAGGACCATCGGCACAAACGTCCACGGACTCTCTTGGAGTGATAGTGTTGAGGCCTAGTAGTCGTGGGAGCTGCCGGAAAGAGGGAGGCCGATGAAATGCTCGATTCAAAAGCACGTTGAGATGGCCTTTGTGGTGATTCCATTCATCCTGATCGAGGACAGCTTTTGCTTCAGGGCTTGGCGTGCATTTGACGTCGAGCCTGTCGGATGCTCACATCATGACAGCTGCCCACCATCATCCTCTCGAATACCACAGTGCAAATATGACCTCGACGATGGACACATCAGTCCTGAGGTGGTCAAATCGCAACGTGTCGTTTGTAAAGTGTAACAGTGATCCTGCTTTGACGCCGGGTTGGCTCGAGCTCAACAGGTTCTGAAACCCCCTATTGCCCCTATTCGCAAAGGCGACAAGTCAAGTAAAAAGTTCGAATATATCAATAAAGCAGATTCCTTCTTCCAGCCCTCACTCGGAAGAAAGCATCACGCAGGTATACTCTGGAAGGGATGATTGCCTTGCCCGAGGATCAATCTCGATAGCCTATCGGGGGTGGTGTCAATAACGAATATCATTTTTTCAATCATCTTGGAGATAGCGGAAAACTGTCAGAGCTGTACTCCAAACATGATGGCTGGTGTCCATGATATTACAATGGCACCACGCGTCGAGAGAATCGGCAGACTGCCTTCCATCGGGAATGCGCGGGTTTAAGCATACTTGCACCGGGGTACAACTCCAGATGTTTCTTGTCATTACCATTCGGACTGATTCATAAAACGTCTATCGACGATCCTGCCGAATGACAGGCTGCAGCGGCTAGAACTGCGGAATGGTGCTTCTTTTCAGTGGAGTTTTCTTGAGGTTATCACCACGTGGGACTTGGATCCCGCATCACCCCGCCCACTAACAGTGAGGTATCCCGCATACATGTGCGCTAGTGCGCCTCGGCATCGGCACGGCTCCGAGTGCCCAGTAGGCGGCTGCCGGAGCCTTCCATCGGATGTGCGATCCCGAACCCGATAACCTACTGCCATTTGCCCGCCCTGGGTTGGTGATGATTGTGTGTAGGCAAAGCCGGCCTCGTGCGACGCGGCAGAAGCAAAAACACGCCAGATCGCGGCATCTTATCTGGAAAGAGTCTCGAGTTATTGGCTCTTAGTCGTGAGGAGAACGCCGAAAGATAACCACTCTGATGATCCTGTGATCTGGAGTCTACCGATATAGGAGAATGTATAAAGAAAGAGTATGATAAATAATCCAGGAGGCAGCCTCAACGACGAGTTAATCCCTTGGGTATTTCATCTCAAAGCAATAGTCTGCCGGTGATCATCCTATTCCTGTCACATTAATATACCCATCTTTGCTTTCGAGAGCTCAAACGAGAATCAAAATGGCAACCGTTGATATTGGCGTCTTCATCCCCATCGGCAACAATGGCTGGCTCATCTCGACCACGTCGCCGCAGTACATGCCCAGCTTCGAGCTGAACAAGCAAATCGTGACCAAGGCGGAAAAGTACAACTTTGACTTTGCCCTGTCCATGATCAAGCTGCGGGGGTTCGGCGGCAAGTCCGAGTTCTGGGACCACAACCTCGAGTCCTTCACGCTCATGTCGGCGCTGGCGGCCGTCACCTCCAAGATCAAGCTGTTCGCGTCGACGGCCGTGCTGACGCTGCCGCCGGCCCTGGTCGCCCGCATGGCGTCGACGATCGACTCCATCGCGCCCGGCCGCTTCGGCGTCAACATCGTCACGGGCTGGCAGAGCGCCGAGTACACGCAGATGAGCCTTTGGCCGGGCGACGCCTACTTTGGCTACCGCTACGACTACGCCACCGAGTACGTCCAGGTCATGAAGGACCTATGGAAGGACGGCGTGTCCAACTTCCAGGGCAAGCACTTCAAGATGGAGGACTGCAAGCTGTCGCCGCGGCCCTCGGGCGACGTCAAGATCGTGGCCGCCGGGCAGTCGGGCCGCGGCGTCGAGTTCGCGTCCAACTACGCCGACTTCAACTTCGCCATGGGCACGGGCATCAACACGCCGGCGGCCTACAAGGACGCCACCAGCCGGCTGGTCGAGGCGGCCGAGAAGACGGGCCGCGACGTGGGCTCGTACGTGCTCTTCATGGTCATCGCCGACGAGACGGGCGAGGCCGCGCAGGCCAAGTGGAAGCTGTACAACGACGGCGTCGACCACGAGGCCCTGTCGTGGATGAGCAACCAGAGCTCCAAGGACACCAACGCCGACGCCAACTCGACGGCCAAGAACATCAGCCTCCCCGAGGGCGCCGTCAACCTCAACATGGGCACCCTCGTCGGCTCCTACGCGACCGTCGCCCGCCTGCTCGACGAGGCCGCCGCCGTCCCCGGCACCAAGGGCGTCATGATGACCTTTGACGACTTCCTCGTCGGCATCGACAACTTTGGCCAGAAGATCCAGCCCCTGATGAAGAGCAGAGAGGGAAGGTGCTAGGAGAAGCACTATGCTGTTGATGATTTAGGATTAATGAGTTATACTGTGCTATAGAAATATGATACCGCCAAAAGAGTAAAATTGTTAAACAAGACGACATGCATTTATTTGTGCTACCTGATCCAGCCGGTCCATGATAGCATCCATCAGGGACTTCCGTGCCGGTATCAAAGGAACAGTATAAAATGGTGATATGCAACTCGACGGCAGCGATAGGGTCATCTGCGCAACTGTTTGAGACATTGAGAATATCACATGCGACTGCGGAATTTCGATGAGGCAACTTTTCCATTTGACGATACAAATCCATGACTCCACGTGAGATTGACATTATCACTTGTGACTATAGTAAATGTCTATAGAAAAAGTAACGCTTGCGGCGTTGGTCACCCATACCGAAATTGATGTATTGTATCGCATCTACCATAGTTACGCAGACTCAACGCCAGCCGAGAGTCGGATAAAAGACTACTCATGCAGACCTCGACTATTCCTCAGTCACTTTTTTGGCAGCTCGAGACGCCACCGGCGGGCGAGCCCGTAGCAAGGCGCACAGAATAGTCCATCTCCCTGCGAATAAGAGGCGAGAAACGGACATCCATAATCTACCAAGTATAGTCGACTCGGCTCATGTGCCACGTTGCACCTCCAGGCCGGAAGGATGGCCAGCCGCTCGGCAGTAGAGTGTCCAATCAGGTCACCAGGTCCCCATGTCCCCTGCGCCGGATCAAACAATCAGGGGTGCAGTGCACAGAAGAGGTCCCCTTTTTGTTTCGAAACAACGAATTGGGATGATCGGCCAGCTCATCCATGCAAGACCTGTGCCCAACGCCCGTGCTGCAGGGATGGGCATCTCTCGCCTTTTCTGTGGCGTGGTAAGGGCTTCCCTGAACTGCTATAGCATACATAGTGCTGAGATCGGTCTTTTTAGACTTGTTGAAAAGTTCGGACGGAAGGTCCCTGAAATCTATTGAACGCTCTGATCAAGCGATCTAGAAGCATCGACCACAGTAAACTTAGTATTGTTAGACCTTATTTTTGCATAGTCGTGGCTGAGGGCAAGGGTCATGCTTTATTGTGTACGAATGCATGAGAAATGCCACGAGGATGTCTTTCGAAAGTGAAGGATCACTTTGCTGAATCTCAGCTCACGAAGGAGCTGAAGAACCGGGATGAGTTGCCACCGGGATTTCCATGTGTGATCCTTAGCTGTGCTATACAAGGCTCTACGGGGCCGAGAGAATTGTTATTTTCGTATTGCGAGTCTATTCAGTTGTGATCAAGCAACTACGGATCATGTCCCTCAACATGTGGGATTTCGAATCAAACAATATCCACATCCTGCTCGAACGGAACCATGTTCATGTACAGGTGGATCGAGGTATGAAAGCATAGTTTTGAAGAATCCGGGGATTTTCACCGGCACGATGTTGACCAACGTCCGGAACTCTAGAATACGGACGGGCATGAGCGCCCTGCGCAGAAATGTAAGCAAGTTGTGTGCTTCGCGGCCCCGGTACCCGGTTTTGCTGCCGTATACTTGCATAGGGCGAACTGTATTGTTTTCATCATCAAGGAACCGACCTGCTGAAGTCAAATACCTGCGATACACCGTTGGTAGGCTGCGTAGTGTAGAATCCGGGGCACATGATAGACTTTGAGCTTGCTTCTAGATCGGGGAGACCGTTATTTTGAGAAATGTGATCAGCTTTTCCTTTTGGCCACTATGCAAATGAAGCTGTCTGGTCAGACTGTTGCAGCCCATCGGTATAAAAGCAATGGTTTAGGCCTCAAGTGACTTGGTCATCCTCGTTCCTCTTCCAATAATGACCATGACTCCCGAGAAAAGCCTCGAGCAGATTTCCAAGCTGGCCGGATGGTGTCCGTATTACTGGAAGATGCCTCATTGCTGCAGCCTCGTGGTTGCATGCCAAGAGTAGTATTGAACCCAAGTGATCGCTCATGTGAACTAGACCTTCAGAAATGAAAAATCGACCCAGCTTGCAGATACTATTACAGCCAGCCGCCTCGATAATTCATACCGGCGCGACGGAAGGGACGGCTCACATTCCCGGCCGAGCATCTAGTTGTGGCTTGCTGTCTGTCTAAGATGTGCTTCTAGACCGACATATCCAGTGTCTTGGAGGCTGGGACTGAGGCTGGCTTGGCTTGCCTGGCTGGGTTTGACGTCAATCTGCTTGGCTGCTGCTTGCTTGCCGTGCCAAAAAAAAATTATCCCGTCCCGTTCCGCTGTGTGGCACTGTAATGCACATGTGAGTGAAAGAAAGAAAGAAAATCAAGGTTCCGGCAGTCGCCAGTCAAATAGAAGCGCGACAATTCGGGACATGCTTCTCATGCTACCTCGCATCTCCGCGGTCCATGGTCAAGCCAAGCCCGCGGCAAACAGACGACATCAGCGTTACACAACCGCCAGTTAAATCGCCAGACGACCGTTGGCAAGGTGTGACGACAGGTTTTTGTGGTTGAGATGCCCTTGGGATATATGGGAGGGAGGCTCAAGGTGATGGGCATCCGGGGTTTCTGTCCAACAGACCGCTTCTGACGCAAGATTGCAGGTGCTCGACATCTGGGCTCATGAAACAGGCACAACGAGCCCAGGATTGATTCGAGTGGTACCTGTGTTCTTTCAGTTTACCAAAAAAGGGCCAGGGAACTCCCCGTAGCGTGTTCCCAGCCAATCGGTCTCAGCTCCCCGCCAAGTCCAGCGTTACGTCCAGCGCCAGTCAGCCAGTCCAGTGAGAGTCCAGCCGGGTTGAAGATTCCATTTCAGTTCAGTTCAGAGCTTCAAAGTTGGAAGCGGGCAGCGGGCACCAAGGAACCGTGATTGCCCCACCACAAGGTACTCCCTAGAGGCCACTAAAGACAACCTTGCAAGGACCCTGGCAGATCCCCCACATCTGAAACGCCAGGCACGAGCTGCAAGGCTTCCACGACCTGTCAAATCTGGATTGCTGCTGAAGTAGCTGAACAAGCGCCCGTGCTTGGCCCCCCTGAGTCAGGAACCAGTGTTTCTCCATTGATGCCGACCTTTTCGTTCTTCTGCGCTGCTGACCAACCGAATGCTTCAGGCAGAGATGCGAAAAGGTAGGTGCGTGCACAATGGGCATGGCCACACGGCATTTGGGGGAACATCGCTGAGAAGCATCCGAGAGTCTCTGACCGCATGGCGCACATTGTGCTGTGGTGCACCCGACCATCGAAATCTAAGCGCTCTGCCCGTCTCAATCTCATGGCAGTCTCTCGTGCCCTCCGAGTCTCTAGACTCTGCAAGAACTCTCAGTCGGACTCCACCCGACTTCCCGAGTGTCGCTGGGCTGTAAGGTTGAGAGCCGCGCTGGCCCGTCCCAGTCTCCAGATGACTGCAGATCACCATAGTCGCTGCTTGCTTGCAGTTGCTTCACTTGCGACCCAGTTGCCAGCAGCATGCACGCGATCGCAAGGTGTGGGCAAAAGACCTTAATAACGTCTTCCACTGTGGAGTGACATCGTACATTCGTGATTTTAGATGGCCCCGTCGTGTTTGGTGGTGCGAATGCAGGAACAATTACCCATTCCATGCATGTCGTCAACGGCTCAAGAGGCAGCTAGATATGTACAAGGCAGGCAGTGCTACGGACTACTCCTGTGGTTGAACAATACTCGGCAGATGGGTGCGCTCTGAATAGCGACACGATAACAAGGGCATTACCGCCGAGCAGGAGGCCGGTCGTCTCGTTGCCACAGGACCTCGCTGTCCAACCACGCAGTATGATCTTTTCGATCCCGTTCTGGTCATCTGCCTCCGACCTTTTGCCTCTTGCTTCTCATCTCATATTTCTTTGCTTATACTATAGTGCATGCAGGCTGTATGGATGCTGTACTAACCTTGTCGCCTTGGTCAATGCAAGATCTGGGCCGTTGTCGAACCTTGCTTCTCTCTTCTGCCAGCGTGCAGCTTCCTCTAGAATCTAACTGGTGTCCCTCCTACCCAAATTGAAGCAGCGTTTGAAGCATCCGAGCATCCTCAACCAATCGCCTCTGCCAAGCCTTTCCTTTGGGTTGTTCCCAGCTTGGTTGGCTTGGGGGTTCTGCCGACTGGATCCCGCCGGGTTGGCACTGATCTCCTGGCCTGGCTGGAGAGATTTCGCCCCCATTCCAGCCGGTGGGCAGCGGTAGCGATACGCGTGGCCGGTGGGCTTTCCCAGCGCAGCCTGGCGCGCATAATCTCGCCAAGGATGTACCGGTACGCGTCATCCGAGGATCAGCGAAATGGCAGGGCATGGCATCTCGGCTGGTTTCCCCACACGCATGGGATGTTTCCCTCAATCTAGGTATTACAGGAGGTCGCATAGGCTTAGTGCCTGGGTGCCTTTGGGGAGGAACAGAAACACCATTTTAGGAAGTGGCCCAGAATGCCGCATATAGCGTGTAGGTAGACTATGTAGAGAGCAGCTGCCTGCCTTTGTACCTTATTTCTTGGTATCCCATCCCAGCCGGGTCAGGTACCTACCCTCTGGCTGTTGCAGGGTGTCTGTAGGTAGTAGCGCCGGCTCCGTACCTCCCAACAGCCAATGGACTGGCATGGAACCGGACATTTTCGTGAACGGAGCCAAGGTTGGTCGTTGCTGTCGCCGGCTGGGAATCAAGGCCCCATCGTCCGTCCACATGCACATCCTAGATCTGACCATCCGTGCGAGGCAGTGAGCGAGCCTGATGTACCTACTTGATAATAAATTTGGGCGATCCAGAGGGAACGATCCCCGGGGGAGCTAGCAGAGCGAGTAGGTACCTTCAAGCTGAGATGCTACCTTGAAGGTGAACAATAATAAAATATATGGGTCCGCTCTTTTGAACAAACGGCAAGGACGACCTCTGACCTCCATTTGATGCGCCTGGGACGTTCGATGAATCCATCCAGAAGCTATTAAATCTTCCTCAGGCCCCAACCGCCGCCGGCAGCGTTTGTCACTTGAATCCACGGCACGACCTTTTTCTTTCTTTCCCTTCCCCTGCCTTCACATCACAACACCTCGACCTCAACCCATTCACTCTCCACCTGGTTTATTCCTAGGTATTCTTTTCTCCTTCACACGTCTGGACGCGTGTTTTCGTTTAGGTTTCTTGCCAACCATTCTCTTCATTTTTTCCTTGAAATCCTCACACGTATAAACCTCGGCGTCGATTCTCGACAAGTCCACCTCTCGGCGAAACACCGACGACCGGAGAGCTTCCTACAGCCTACACCACCACAGCTTCCTCCACCGACAACGAGACTGGTGTCTTGGATCCCCGCGTCAAGCACCTGCGACCTACATTGTAAGTTTATTTTTTTCCTGGAACAAGCCATTGTTTCTTCCCACGATTTTTCTCTTCTTTTCCTGTCACTGTACGAGCAATGTGCGGCATTGTGGCACCTCGGGCCTGGCTCTCCAGACATCAAGCTTCGAGCTCCGTGAGTTGGTTGTCGTCACCCACCGGCAATGAATCCAACACATTGTTACTCAGCCATTGTGTTGCCTCGGGGTGATTCAGCCACTCTTTGGTGGACAAAGGTCTTGTTTCATTGTTCAACTTGGTCTCTCTACGACTTCAAATTGAGGCCCGGCCCACCAACACTGCTCCGAGGCGACCACTTCTTCCCTTCCCACTCATTTTGCACTTTTGATCAATATTCTTGGTCCTATCTTCGTCAACACTCCTTACCTTTCTACTACTTTGACATCATTTCCCTGGTGGAGATTGAATGCTTACATTTTTGCACCAGTTCGACTCAACCAAACTCTCTCTTCTGAAGAACCTTGAAAGATTCATCCACGAATAGCAGGTTCTAATCGTCAAGATGGGCTTTTCCAAGCTCTTTTCGGCCACTCTGCTGGTCATGCGGCTCATCGCTCCTGGAGCTGCCGCCCCCTCGGCCAGTGCTCTCGAGGTTCGTGCCGACAGCACCTACTGGCTTCCCAACATGGCCGGCAGTGAGGCTGCTGTCTTTGCCGGAGACAGCTCCTACAAGGTCTTCCGCAACGTCATGGACTATGGCGCCAAGGGTGACGGTTCTACTGATGACACCGCTGCCATCAACTCGGCTATCACCGATGGTGAGCGTTGCGGCCAAGGCTGTGACTCTCAGACTTCCAAGCCCGCTCTGGTTTACTTCCCTCCTGGTACCTACATGGTCAGCAAGCCCATTGTTCAGACCTACTACACACAGTTCATCGGCGATGCCGTTACTGTTCCCACTCTCAAGGCCACCTCCGACTTTGTCGGCATGGCTGTCATCGACTCTGACCCGTACGAGGATGACGGTAGCAACTGGTACACCAACCAGAACAACTTCTTCCGTCAGGTTCGTAACTTTGTCATTGACATCACTAACCTTGGTCCCGAGAGTGGTGCCTGCATCCACTGGCAGGTTGCCCAGGCTACCAGTCTCCAGAACATTGTCTTTGAGATGAACCCCGATACCAGCTCCGCCAACGCCCAGAAGGGTATCTTCATGGACAACGGCTCTGGTGGTTTCATGGCCGATCTCGTCTTCAACGGTGGTGGCTACGGCGCTTTCCTTGGTAACCAGCAGTTCACCACCCGCAACCTGACCTTCAACAACTGCAACACTGCCATCTTTGTCAACTGGTGCTGGCTCTGGACTATGCAGGACGTGACGATCAACAATGCTCAGATTGGTATCGACATGTCCAGCGGTGGCGAAGGCAACATTCAGCCCGGTTCGTTCTTGCTCCTCGACAGTGTCATCTCCAACACTCCCGTCGGTATCAACACTCTGTATCAGACCGATTCCACGATGACCAACAACACCCTCATCCTTGACAATGTTGATATGAGCAGCAATGTCGAGACTGCCATTCGCTACGCCGGTGACAACTCCACCCTGGTTGCAGGCGGTCAGACGATCGCTAGCTTCGCTCAGGGCCGCACCTACGATGGAAGCTCCGGTAAGGCCGTTCAGGCCGAGGAGAGTGGCACCACCAAGCCCGCCGGTCTTCTCAACTCCGATGGCAAGGTCTTCACCCGTACCAAGCCCCAGTACGAGAGCCTCGACAAGAGCAGCTTTGTCAGCGCAAAGGCCTCTGGTTGCAAGGGTGACGGTTCCACCGACGACACTGCCGCTATCCAGAAGCTCTTTGACGACGCCACCGCTGGACAGGTCATCTTCTTCGACCACGGTGCCTACCTCATCTCTGACACTATCAAGGTCCCCGCCGACAAGGAGATCAAGGTTGTTGGAGAGATGTGGCCCCTTCTCATGGCTGATGGTACTGGATTCAACGACCAGTCCAACCCCAAGCCTGTCTTCCAGGTCGGCGAGGCTGGCGATGTCGGTGATGTCGAGTTCTCTGACTTGATCCTCGAGACCAAGGGTGCCGCCCCTGGTGCCATCATGATGCAGTGGAACCTGGCTGGATCTTCTGCTGGTACTGCTGGTCTGTGGGATGTCCACTTCCGCATTGGTGGTTCCGCCGGTACTGGTCTGCAATCCGACACTTGCTCCAAGAACCCCAACTCTACCCACGAGGCCAACGCCGACTGCGAGGGTGCCTTCCTCTTGTTCCACGCCACCCAGACCGCCTCCGTCTACGTTGAGAACTGCTGGTTCTGGGTCGCTGACCACGAGCTTGACCTGGACGACCACAACCAGATTGACATCTACAACGGCCGTGGTGTTCTTCTCGAGTCTCAGAACCCCGTCTGGTTCTGGGGAACTGCCTCTGAACACTCGCAGATGTACAACTACCAGATCACAAACGCCCGCAACGTTTGGATGTCCGTTATCCAGACCGAGACTGCCTACATGCAGGGTAACCCCGATGCCACGACTCCCTTCACCGTCAACGAGGGTTACTTTGATCCCGACTTCTCAACTAGCTGCGACAGCAGCAGCTCCACCACCTGCGCTCGCACTTGGGGTCTCCGTGTCATGAACTCTTCTGATGTTTACGTCTTTGGTGGTGGTCTCTACTCCTTCTTCGACAACTACGACCAAGACTGTCTCGAGACCGAGAGCTGCCAGGACAACATTGTCAGCATCGAGGACTCTAGCGTTCACCTGTTTGGTATCAGTACCAAGGCCTCCGTCAACATGATTACCCTTGATGGTCAGTCCATGGCTCTCGACAAGGACAACCGCAACACTTTCTGCGCTGCTATTGCCAAGTTTGAGAGTGACGGAGGTCCTACCGACGGTGGCTCTGGTTCCAGCTCTGGCAACAGCAGCTCTTCCTCGAAGGTGTCCACAGCCACAGCCACGGGCAAGGCTTCCGGCACGACCAAGGCTACTGCCACGACCAAGGCTTCCACTCACGTCTCGGCCTCTTCCTCAGCCACTGCTACTGCCAGCAATGGCGCTGGTTCTTTGCCTGCTGATGGTAGTGACTACGGATCTTCATCAGGCGCTGGAACCACTGCCGCAACCACCACGGCTGCTGGAGCTGGCGCATCGTCGGTCGCCACATCTGCCGTTGCAACTTCGACTGCAGCCCAGGGCAGCGGTTCCGATTCGGGATCAGGCTCGGGCTCTGGAAGCGGCTCCGACAGCGGATCTGGCGAGGGCTCTGCCACTACCACTGCCGCTGGAGGCAACTCTGGCTCTGGTAGTGGATCAGGTGCAGGCTCAGCTGCCACTACCTCGGCTGCTGCAACCACCACCGTCGCTGACTCGGGTACGAGCGACGACTCCAAGGTCACTGTGACAATCACCCACACCGTGACTGCCACAGGTCTTTGTTCCGCTGCCTAGGCGACGGCAACATTGACAGGGCAAGGCAGTCTGGTCGAGTCAACACTACAGACCGTGACTGAAACAGCAACCACGACGACCAACGTTGCACCGCAGTGTAGTATGTCATGATTGCACACGACCCTGTTCTTTTCTCTTCGGCACATTACTGTCCCCCAACGACATACTTCTTCTTCATAGGGACAATTCTTTTCCTTGTCCCTCCCTGAATTCTTGACTTTTTCACTTCTAGACTTGGCCCCGTGGGCATTTGGACAAAAACATTTTTTATTTCCTTCTCGTCCCTTGATGAGAATGGACGGAACAGGGAAAGGTAGCATATCATGACCAGGGTTGTGGTCAGGCAAAGGCGTTTTCGGTTGAGCAAAAGAAGCGTGAAGAAAGGTCACCATCATGCATGGCATTAGGAAATCATGGATACCCGTACAGAGTGACAATTTTGGTAGTTCAAGTAGAATCAGTATCAATACGAAACTGAACCTCTAGTAAATCTGTGTGCAAACAAGTGACTCGATGATAGTGATGGTGATGGAAACATTGATGAATGGCAACACGCTCTTCGCCTCGCGTAGAGGTAATAACAACATTAGTGCACCTCGGTACGGCACAAGCCCACTGTTACCTCAGCAGTCGGAGGTCTCCCATGTCCATCTCCCGTCTTCTCCTAGCTCCTCCTGTGCATGTGGCGTGGGGCACTAAAACAGGTACCTTTTACAGATTAATGTTGACCACATTCCAAGTATAACGTCATCGGTTCCGGCTGGCTGTGCATCTTTGCATCTATTCCGCAAGTCAGTAGGTTAGTCCCCAAGAAGTTTCTCGCCTCTGGGCTGAACATGGTATTCACGTGTCTTCATCGCCAGGCAGAAGCTACAGCTGAACTCGACTAATTGATTGGTTCAAACTTCCAGAACATTCCTCGACGCCATCAAGCCACGAGACAAGAAGGCCAGATCTCTGGCACGCGAACCCGTCTCGACAACATTTTTCCTTGGTTCCTTCATTCTTCCACATGGCGGACGATACGTACTCGCTCAGATCCCGACCGGTGAAGATGGCAGTCACCAGCAACGAGCCGGGCTCGCCCAGCAGCAGCAACAAGTCCTCTTCGTCTTCGTCGACAGCAACGACGCGCACGCCGCCGCAGCTCCCGACACCGGCCGAGTCCCTCCTCCTGCTCGTGTACCCGGTGCTCCTGCTCTTCGGCACCGTCTTCAGCGCGCTGTCGCCCGAGACCCGGGCGGCGGCCTACGACGCGGCCGGCCAGTCCCACGTCCAGGCCGAGGCCCCCTCGTACTTTGCCCGCAAGAACAACCTGTTCAACGTGCTCTTCGTCAAGCGCGGCTGGGCCTGGGTCACGGTGGCGTTCTTCGTCTTTGCCCTGACCCATCCGCGCCTGGGCAATGGTGCCCGCAAGCTCCAGGCCGTCGCCCGCTGGGCCGCCGTGACGACCTGGTGGGTCCTCGTCACGCAGTGGTGCTTCGGCCCCGCGCTCATCGACCGCGGGTTCCGGTTCACGGGCGGCAAGTGCGAGGTCGCCGAGACGGCGGTGTTCGAGGGCGGCCTCGAGGGGTCCAGCAAGTCGGACGTGTTCACGGCCGTCGCGTGCAAGGCCTCGGGCGGAAAGTGGAGCGGCGGCCATGATATCAGCGGGCACGTCTTTTTGCTCGTCCTGGGCAGCTGGTTCCTGCTGCAGGAGGTCGGCTGGGTCGTGGCGCGAGTGGCTTCTTCTTCTGGAAAGGGCTTGTTCCCGTTTGGTCGCGAGGAGAGGTGCGTCGTGATGCACGACGGCGCGGTCAAGGGTGCTGGTGTCGAGGCCTACGAAAAGGAGGAGGCCAGGATACAGCAGCAGAGCGGCGCCACGGTCGGATCCAAGTTCGCCACTGGCGTTGTCGGCTTGTGCTTGTGGATGTTGTTGATGACGGCCATTTACTTCCACACGTGGTTTGAAAAGGTAAGCTCAGTCCTTTCCCCCTCTGACATCTATATTTGCTGTTCCCACGACACTCCTAATACTGACCCCCCTCTCCGTTATAGCTCACAGGTCTACTTACCGCCTTGATCGGTATTTATCCCATCTACTACCTTCCTCGATGGGTTCCAGGTCTGAGATCCGTGATTGGACTTCCAGGCATTTAAGAATCTTTTGGTCGGTCTGATTACACACCGGATGCGAGTTGGAATCAAAAAAGAAAGAAGAGATCAAGGAAAACTGGTTATGAAAAGACGATGGATAGACAAATCGATATAGATAATCATAATAACATCCCGCTTCAGAGTATATGATAAACCATCATGATCATTTGTGCCCCTGACATGTGCTAAAGTTTCAATCTCTAGAGTAGCATTTCAACCAGGTGCATGCGTTTCTGGCTGTCAATCTTTGTACATTTCATGTTTCTTTTTTCAACAATGAATCAAACCCTTGCTGTTTATCTATGACTCCTTGAATGCGCCCATTTCCTTTAGTGTCCCGGCCAACCTTCTATAATCCCGAAGAAGTTCGAGGACCTCGCCAAGCTTGAGGTCTGCCGGGTTTTGCAATTCTATAAATCTCTTGTTTGGTGGTTTGATTTGTGGAATATTGACCTCTTTCGGAGGTAGTGCTGCTGCGATGTCGGGAAAGGCCTAAATTGTAATACGTATTAGCATTCACGAGCGACATCATGGGATGGAGAACAAACTCACGGTAGCTAGATCGCCGCCCTCTACCGGCTTGGCAGAGCTATCCTTTGGCGGAGGTGTCGATGATCCCTGGACTGGCGTCGTGACTGAACGACCAAACGGGCGTATCATGCCGGAAAACTTGTTCATCGGGTTCAACGAGTTTCCGAGATTTCGGGCCTGATCAACCAGACTCGGGGTCAACGGTGAAGACGACAAGGGATTGGACGCGGCGGAAGCGGCCTTCTCCTTGTTGTCCTCGGCGGAAAAAGCAACCTTCTTCGAGCTACTCGCACTACGAGCGCTTCGGGTGCTGTCCGCGCTGCGATCTCTCGAGACTATTGATGCCTTTCGGCCGCCGACGAGACCCAGCAGCCTGTCCTCCTTTTGCTCGTCGCCTCCGCGGCCGGGCCTGAGAGTATTATCGACCGTGTCATCGTCATCGGGTGGCGGCGTTCCAATCAACTTTCTGGCGTCTTCGAGCGTCTTTGGTACTACGAGCTCCTTCCCATTTGTAGAATCATTGCTGATCTTGCCTAGCCAGAACTTGTAGCTGTCCCCCAGGCTGTTGGTAATGTTCTTGATGCCCTGGTCTGCCGTGTCAAAGAAAGAGTCTCTAGCACTTCCGATTGCCTGCGCTGGCGTCTGTATCAGATCACTAAGCCGACGACGCTGCGCTACTGCTCTAGCACTCGTTGGCGACGGAGGCACTTTCAGCCCTGACGCGCTGGCCGGAGTCACTATAGTGGGGGTCGAAGTGGTGGCCGAGATGCCAGCCGTATAGGCAGGTGGGAATGTTTCCGCCTTGGTAATGTCTGGACTGCTTTCTCGCTTTGGCGGCCCAGATAGCGCTTCGCTTGCTCTCAGACTGGCCAGATCAACCGTTTCCAAAAAGTTGATGGCTGCTTCCAGGTTCGTCAGACAGTAAGCAGCCTCGCCATCCAGCTTCTCTTCCCATCGGAACCTTTCAATAAATTTGGAGTCACTGACTACATGGAGACTCTCCGGAGGCATGGTGATCAGTGTATAAATGAGCATTGGCATGATTTCGTCGGCCGATGACGAGGGGTGAAAGTGCGACAAAGTATCGACGATGCTCTTGTGGGTGGCTTTTAGATGGTTCAGCTTGCCCAGGGGATACCTCTTCTCGGTCATGAGCGTCAGGTCTCTCCGTGCCTGTTCAAGACTCTGCGAGATCTCTTCTTGCTTCTTGGCCACGGCGGCTATGTTGTCTTCTGGCAGCGCGCCGATATCAACGCCAAGGTCGGTTGGTCCAATACCGACCAGGGACAAAGCAGCCGTTTTGGACCTGAGCTTGTCGTCCTGGGCCTCATCCTGAGTAGTTCTGTGACGGTATATCCGATCGTAAATACCCTCACACAGACGCCTCTCGACGGCCTCTTCAAGCAAGAGTCTCTTTTGCTCCAATGCTTTCCTCGCTTTCTTCCTATTGGCTAGTTCATCTGGTGTGAGCATTTGCTGGTCGACATCGGTGGACGGTCCCTTTGTCTTGTCCTTGCTTCCCAGTGCTGCGGCTTTGGCTCTGAGAACACTTGCTGCCGACGGCCTCGTCGTGACTGATGGCCGCGGCGAGCTCCGACTCTGTAATGTAGATAAGCTCGAAATATGCGTCTGTATATGCTGGGCGGCCGTATTATAGAAATCCTGAAAGCGTCTCGAAATGTCGTCGATATTCGGGGGAGCGGCGTTCACTTTGGCGGAGAGGGAGTCGATAAAGTTGTCAATCTTGCTGACCAGCTCGATGGGAATATCGTCCATATCGACCGAAGCCCTGGGCGGCTCGATCGGGTCATCAGACTCGGGCGTTTCAAAGGCGTCGGGCTCTCTTGTCGTCGGCTTGGTGCTACCATTCTGAAAAGTGTTGGCCCGCTGGGTCCTAGTCAGGGGCTCTGGTGGCTGTGATGCTTGTCGAGAAAATGACCTCGAGGTCCGCAGCCCATGTTTGGGCTCTGAATTCTTGGACGCCATGAATCTGAAGAGCTGCGGCGAGTGATCAGCTGTAGCTCCTTTGAGATACCAGCAGAATAGGAGTGTATGACGCGATCGCTGGGCCGAGGAGACGGACAGCCATACGGATATGCGGTGCAGAGAGTACAAGATGGATGGGCACGATCAGCAAATCATACCTTGGAAAGCGTACAGACGAGCAAGCAAAGTCAAGTTTTGAATACGTTGACGCAATTATAGCATGCCGTAGTCTGGTGAAACCAATGAGGGCGCGAGACTTTTGGCTGCTCCGTTTCGTCGTCACGAGGGGCGCGGAGATCAAGTTGCAAGGGCTGCGGCAGCTTCGGATCGACTCTGGAAGAGGCAAAAATGGAGGATGTATTCTTTCACGATCAAAGACTAATCATTGAAGTAATTCTCGGGGCAGCGATGGCATTCTGGTAGTTTCCCAGGAGCAGTAACTTGAGCAACTTGTTACAGGCGACGCAAGTTGAGACGTGCCGCATGTTATCGGCGATACGATAACGGGGCGCTGGTGGAGTTGAAGAGGAGCGCCGTAGGTAGCTTCAGGCCTAGGCCGATCTTGGAGCTTCGCAATGCATCTTTTAGTGTTTGTATCACGTCCGGAAAAAGAACAAAGGCATTCAGACAGTTTTCTTTGGCGACGATCGACCAAGTATACGATCGTCAAGACAAGATTGTGACACAGCTTCCAGTCCCCGTGGCCACTTTTCCCTTGGAAATTCAGAAGATCATCGACGCTACGGGGTCGGATCCTGATCTACGGTGCAGAGAAGGCAGTTGCCTCAACAGGCAGAGAGAGACAACAAATGGAAGACAAGGAGCTGAGCGGAAGGAAGCCTGCGCGTTTCCCTTGGCCCCTCCCCTCGTCGCTCCCCCTCCCCGCGTTTAGCGGCCGAGACTGAGCTGCATGCAGCCCTTTGGCGGGAGGCATGTACGTAGTATAATAGTTTAGAGTCGGACACCTAAAACTCCCTTCAAGAACGTTGAAAGAGCCCATGATGCTGGATATATGTCGGGGGCATGCTCGATGCAAGTCCAAGATGCTGTACTCGTAGGTTATGAAATGAGTTGGATGTTTGTTGGTCGTACTTCGCCACGACACCACCTGTCCGGAAGTTGGACCCATCAGCCATCTGGTCCTTGCTCGGGCTGTTCTGTCAGATGACTGCTGGCCGAGGCGCATATCCAGGTGTTCCGTAAAGCTGGAACCTAGGAGGTACCGTACGTACCATGGGCAGCATATACGCAAACCTGTCGAGGTAATTTGCCGAGCAAGTATGAAGTTGGTTGCGTAGCTGTCATGATCAACCACACCAGACTTCCATATCACTTATTATATACTCGATGGAACCACTTACACCGCTTCAACTGCTGCTCAGAATGCCCAGGTGAGTCTTGCATACAGTCGTGCGCCCCATCATACTCGGGATGATGGCCTTAACCTTAGCAGTGTCCGGTTTTTGAGCCAGTACAGAGGTGGCAGGGGTCCGCCACGGGGTTGACCCACTATGGTTATCGCGTGCCACCTGGGCCAGAGGCTATGACAGCATCTACTGGACGCTTTGGGTGCTCCGATACGGTCAACAGGGCGACCATGTGCTAGGCTATCTAGCACTAACGTACTGTATGGTCTATTATGGTACTGTAGCTCCCCTACCTCGTTCACATCAACGATTCATTCATTCATCTGTTATTGCCTCTCAGAGGCAACGAAGCCGCCGAGGGTCTTCCTTCTGTTACTATCACCTACATCAACTACTGCTCTTTTCTTTTCTCTCCTCCCCGCTTCTTCATGCGTCCTTGCTTCTTCCCATCTCCTATTCAGCGAACATCGTCGCGCTCATCATGATGCGACGCAAGAGACCGACCTGTAACTCTGCCGGCAGAGTCACCGCCGCCCAGCTTCTTCTGTCCTTTCTCGCCTTGTCATCCTCTGCCGTCGCAAACGACCAGAATGCGCAAGTCGTCCTCGGCGGCTCACCGATCATAACACCTCCCATGATTGCGGAACCGCCGCAGCCCGCCGAGCACACCTTTACGCTACGTCATATCCTCCATCATGGAACCTACCGGCATCCCGGCCTGCATCGGCGTCGCGACGTGATCGACGCCGACGCCCAGGTATGGCTTGAAGCGGAGGACGGGTACGAGGCCGAGATGATACCACCTCTCAAGGCCAAGAGCTCGGCTCAGAAGATTGAACGACTAGTCGACAGGAGGCCCATGGTGGTAGATCCCATGGTGGCCGAAGCGAGGTCGCGCGGATACGTCTTGGCCGGCATGCCTTCCGCCTGGACTCTCGACGATGTTTCGGGACCGGACGTGACGGACAAGGGAACCGTTTTGACCATGGCTCTGATAGCTTCCGACGCCTATGTCGAAAAGCCAAGCATGCCGGACTGGGACGACGTGGGTAAGCCGTTCAACAGAAGTGCCGACTTTGGCTGGGAAAAGGACGGACTGCGAGGTCACATTTTCGCCGATGAGACCAATTCGACCGTTGTCATTGGGTTGAAGGGTACCTCGGCAGCCGTTTTCGACGGAGAAGGAACCACGACAAACGACAAGGAGAATGACAACCTCTTCTTCAGCTGCTGTTGTGCCCAGCAGGGCCAGTGGTCGTGGCACCAAGTATGCGACTGTGCTACCGGCACGTATAGCTGCAACAATACTTGCGTCACCCAAGCACTGCGGGGAGAGAACCGATACTATCAAGCCGCGCGAGAACTATATTCCAACGTGACCGAGATATACCCGGACTCGAATATATGGGTTGTTGGGCACTCTCTCGGTGGTGCTGTCAGCTCGTTGTTGGGGCTGACATATGGCTTGCCAGTCGTCACTTTCGAAGCCGTGCCCGAAGCACTCGCAGCTGGACGACTGGGACTTCCCGTCCCTCCAACTGGCGATCCTCAATATCCTCAGACCCGAGAATACACGGGAACTTATCACTTTGGTCATACTGCCGACCCGGTCTACATTGGAACGTGTAACGGGGCAACGGCCTCATGCTCATTCGCTGGATACGCCATGGAGTCGGCCTGCCACACCGGATACGAGTGCACATATGATACGGTGGCGGACAAGGGGTGGCGAGTCGGAATCGGGACACACAAGATTCGGTCCGTCATCAACGATGTCATTCGCAAATACGACACGGTACCGAAGTGCAAAACCACGCCAGAATGCAGAGATTGTGGCAACTGGAAAATGTACGAGAGCAACAGCACCAACCCGTCGACCTCATCGTCCAGCTCTACGTCCACCAAGACGAGAACTAGGACAGAGACCTGCAAGACTCCTGGCTGGTGGGGATGCCTCGACGAAACTACCACGACTGGATCAACAACGACGACATCGAGTTTCACAACTACCACCACATCGACGTCGACGTGCAAGACACCCGGCTGGTTCGGCGTATGTTTCCCTTGTATCATGCGATACTTGTGGCCCTGCTAACTTTGGATATATATAGTGCAAGGACGAGACGACGACTACAAGCAGCACGAGCAGTATACCAACCGCTACGACGACGACTCCTACTACCACCTGTGCCACGCCGGGCTGGTGGGGCGTAAGTTTCTCCTTTTCTTCCCATGACTTTCCAAGAGCAAATTGCTAACTGGCACACTAAAGTGCAAGGACGAGTCCTCGTCAACTACAACGGCGACAAGCTGTATCACACCAGGTTGGATCGGATGCAAGGACAAGACCATCAGCTTGACATCGCCGACGTCGCATCCCATAACCTCGCCACCGCCTCTGCCCACATAGGGATAACAGGATATGATTAGGGCAGGCAGCAGTTTTGCATCTTATGGGCGTTGGGGATACACATGGGTTAGCATTGATTTAAGGTTAGTTTTTTTGGCCATCTGTCATGACACACACAATGCCACTTTTTTCATCGTGACCAGTCATGCTTGAATCTGCTGTTATATTATTATATTCAGGTTTTATACATGCTTGAGATAGTCTTGTCGCCTGGGGGTGATCCTAAAACGATGCTCTCTCCCTTTTTCTTTCCCTGGTCCAGATTTCTCGCATCTCCATCCAGCCCAGGACGATAGGCTAGGAGAATGGAAGGGAAAAATGAGCCAATGATCACAGCCAGCCCCTTTTTTGGATTTCCTCTTCTCGATCCCAATGGAGAAAAAACACCCGGTTGATGCTAATTTATTCCCCCTTGGCTTCGAATGCGAACGCTGTGTGGAAATCAGGAAACAGAGTGTAGAGATGCTGAATATATATGATGGTGCCAGTCCGTCTCGCGGTGCTGCACATCCCCACCGGCGCACGACACACAAGTCTTTAGAGTTTTCCTCTCTTACGCTGATCCGTTCGACTTGGCAGGGCTTACCCTGCCATTCGCTGTCGCATTGCCAGTAGAGATGAGCTTTTCCATGAAGCTGATGTAGTCAAACTGCGGCTTGCCCCTGTCGTGCTGCATGTCGGGGCCCGAGTGAGCAGGCACAATCTCTATCAGCTTCTCAATCACCTCGTCAGGAACCAAAGAGTGCCTCAAGTCCATCTCTGTCACGTATGGCTTGCCGTCGGCCACCTCGCGGAAGGACTGGAAGACTTGTTCCGCCGTGTTCTGATCCTCGGTAACGTCCACCATGAACCGAATGAACTGTTCAAAGGAGACGCGGCCGGTGCCACGCGACGTCTCGTCAAAGTAATCGTGCATTTCATCTTCCGAGAACACGAGACCGAGGGACGCGAGCGCAGCGCTAAACTCGAGTTCCGACAGGGAGTTGCTGTCGTCACGGTCGAAATGCCGGAAGACAGACTCGAACTCTTCAAGCTGGATTGGAGTGAGGTTCGTCATGTTACGAGCGACCATCTGGTTCTCCAAAAAGGCCAGCTTCTTTGATACAGACGACTTGACCAGTCCAAGCTCATACAAGAGCTCATCGTACGTGTATGTCGTAAAGTCGTTTTCTTCGATATTGGCTTCCTGGCACTTCTCCTCGACTTCCTCGATCTTCTTCAAGTAGGCGTCCAGCGGTGGCAGGTTATCCGACAGCTTGCGGACATGGGCGAGCTGGTCTTCTACATCACCGTCCAAGCCCGAGATGGCAACCTGCATGGTGTTGAGGGCCAGAGCAAAGTCGTTGGCCTTGTCGGCAAATGACTTGCGGAGGGCGTTCTTGATGCTGGGCAAGGGGTTAACCATGGTCACAAAAGGCTTGGATGGACACTTACTCTCGAATGGTCTCATTGATGAGCTGCCCCCTCATCATTTCTGACTTGGTGAGGCCTGCCCATTCTTGGTCCATGGTCTCCAGACTGAGCTCCGGCGGCGGTTCGTAGGCACGCAGCCTATATGTCGCCATCTTCGTCTTGATGTTACCCAATAACGTGGCCAGCTCGCTCTTCTCTGCAACCCACTCTCGCTTCTTGCCCCTCTTGAAGGAACCAAATTCACCGGCCTGTTTCTTTGCGTCGGCATATGTTCCCTCAAAGGTAGACTCTTGCCAGGCTGCGACTTGCTCCTTGGTTTGCCTGAGAAGCTCAGCCATGCGCTTCTCGTAATCACTCTGCATCTGCCAGGCGCCTTGCATGTTGTTGATAAACTTCTCCACACGGCGACCTGCGTTTTCTACCTTTTCCATTTGCGAGAAGGCGTGGAACCAGTAGGCAATGTAGGTCATGAGAGACCTCTCATCGGGCTTTGGCACGTCGCACACATCCTCCACATCGAGCAGGGCAGGAATACCAATCTCCTTATGGGCGATATCGAAAGCCAGCTGCATGTTGCCCTTGTGGTCCGACTTGTCCAGAGCGTCGTAGTCGATCAGATCCGGCCGGTGAATGTCGAGCAAGGCGCAAAAGGCGAGACCATCGTTCCAGCTGCTGGTAAAGTCCCGTACTTCCACCTCATCGTAGCAAGCCGTCTTGCGCTGACACCACAGCAGCAGACCTTCCTTTGCTGTCATTCCCTCCGTGTTGATATCGCTGATGGTGAAACGAAGAATGAGCGTCCATATTAAACCGAGGATGATCTTGCGGTTGCCGTCCACGACATCTTCGGCACCAATGTTGGTCATCTGAATACCTCTCGACTTGACAAAGTCGAGCGCCAGGTTGGCATTTTCGAACCGCTGCACACGCAGCTTCGGCTTGGCGGCATAGCGACCTAAAGATTCTTGGGATAGACACTCGAGCAGGTGGATGAGAAGAACCTTTGGAGATGCAGGTCAGCACGCATGAACCCGACTGCGTATAGGGGGGGAAGAAAAGAAAGTAAGAATTTTGCATCTTCAAGACTTACACCGTCACTCAGGTCGGCAACCAGGTCCTTGACCACCTTGCCCCTCGGCTCGATCTTTGTGTTCAGCCTGGAACAGCAGTATAATTAGCAAACGGAAACAGATAATTACAGCCGAGCATTGGGCAGCGGGTGCGACCAAGAGCAGATAGATAAATCAAAAGGCTCGCTCACCATTTTGTAAAGGTCTTTTGCTGGACGGTGATCCATTTCTGGTGCTCCATCTTGGTGAGACCCTCCCTGTCAGGGGTAGCAGCAGAGCTTTGGGATTCGGCAATGGAGTGGCGCTGGAAGGTCTTTGTCTTGGAAGAGTCCTTTCCTAGCGAGGCTGGCTTGGCAATACCGACGCTGGACAGAGTAGCCGATCGTTGGACGCGCGCGGCATGCACATCTGGCTGTGAGCGGTGGACGTTGGAGCTGCGCGTTCGTCTGGAGCGCGGAGGAGTGTTTGAGACGGAAGAAGCTGGCGTCGGGGTCGGTGGGGGTGAGAGGCGCTGGGATTGTGGGGTGCGCGGTGGTGGTGTAGGTGGTAGTGCTGTCGCTGCTAGCGGTGGTGTAGCTGCTCTGGTGCTGGGAAGAGGTGCCGGTGGTGACGTTGGCGATGTGATTCTCGTCTTGTTCTTCACGAGGGGAGTTGTAGCGAACTTTGGAAGAGTTCTTGGCTCTGGTACTGGTCCTGGTTCTGATTCAGGAGCTGGCGTGCCAGTAGCCTCTCTAGTATGATGACTGCTTTCGTCGGGCTGCCACGTTGGGAATGCTTCCGTCAGTACACACTCGACGCTGACAGGCTTCGGTTGCTGGGCAGCAGGCTCGGCTCCAGGCTCTGGGCCTGCAGGGACCTCGACCGCTGGGATTACTGCTGGGCTTGCTGGGATGGGGAGCTCAGTAGCGGCTGCGGGCGTAATTGTGCTGCTGTTTTCGGCAGCAGCTGGGCCCCTATCCTGCTGCTCTTCCCCGCCATCTGCGCTATCTTTGGCTGCGCGGCCCTTGAAGAAGGCAAACATGTTTTTTTTCTATGGCTCTCTGGGTGCCCTGTGGATGCCTCTTCAGGGATTCTTCCCTTCTGACAGGTCGAGATCGCGTGCTAGCGCGGGCCCGGCAGATGAGGGTCAATTTCCAACGCTTCGGCTGGCTCGGAACGGACCAAGGGGTAATAATAGTATGGTAAGGGTCGGCTTTTTTCTTTTTTTTTTCCGAGTCAATGTTCAATATTGACTTGTAAGTATCGACGACTCCCAGAGTGCGACGTTCAGATCAGTAGGATAGAGAAACAGAAATCTCATCAAGACGACCAAAGTTTCGAGTGAGCGGCAGCACCTCTCCTATATGCTCACATCTCGACTCGTCGCACTATGCCTGGTACAGCAGACGTCCGACTTCCATCATGCATTCCATCATTCTTCCATCCATCTACTTCGTCTCTTCTTTCTAGATCGGACTAGATAGACTTTATCTGCCACAAGTGGGCAAGTGAAACACCACAGACTCGAACCTTGACCTGTCGGCCAAGACATGACAATTCGTCTTCAGCGACTCCAAAGGACAAGGATCCCCGCCGATTTGTCACCGTCCGATCTCATCGCATCCGCATCCTATTAGCCAGATCGTCCCAAGGATCCTCTTCTAGCAGGGCTGTGCACCCAAGACACAAGTCAGTTCAGTCATGCATGAATATCGCCCGTCGCCGGTCTTGTTCCTGTCGCCGTGCCAGTTCTTCCTAATCTGCCGCATGATTCTACAATCCTCCAATGTGGACCAATATTGCTCGTCTTCTCGGCTTCCCTGCCAGTCGCCTTCCATGTCGGGAAACCAGGCGATAAACCAACCAACATGTAACAACCACTACTGCTCACTAAACTGCGATTCGTGCGCGGCTTTCGTCTTGAAACCCGTGGCAACTCGTAGAGGGTTCCCCAATCGTGTTCTCTTGCATATTACTGGAACAAAAAAGTCCTTTTCCCAAAACCGATCCCTCGCCGACCATCCCCGGCAGCTTTGCATAAACGTCCTAGGATAGTTCTAACAAGCCGCGCCTCAATGTGTTCCCCGAGAAGACGCTGGCGACGCAGTCTTATAGGTCTTGTGGTCGTTTACGCGCTCTACCATGTGTGCCCTTCTAATATTAGCACGTCTTCACGTGTCCTCTTGCCCCGAGCAGGTACAATCGCCAATGGGAGTCTGCTCAAGATACTGGCCCCAGAAGACAAGTTATAATGTGCTATACCCGACCTACGCAATGTTCTAAATGTGGATTTCAAGTTTCACACACATCAGGCTGATCTACTCAACTCGAAGCTGGATCGGCAGAGGCTTGAGGATCATATTACCAGGTTGACAATATAAGGTATACATCAATCCCGTCCTTGCTTGGAAAGACAGCCGCCGTCAACTGGTCATGTCTCAGGTGTGTAGAGGTCGTGATGACCGTTAAAAGCTCTGTACTGGAAGACGTCCCCACTCGACGTTTCTCGATTTTAGCCTCGCTTCAGCCTTTACTCTTGAGCCAGCGGGTGGTCGACACTTGTAGGTACTAGTCTAGTCATCAGGACGTGAACAGGTGGACAAGGCTGACTTGAATCGGCTACAGAGCCTGGTATTGAACGAGTCAAAGTCTATAGAGAATTATCTAGACTTGGTTTCCACCTTGTTATAACCAAGAATGGGGGAGAGTGGGGGAACTAAAACAGACTCTTGTGTGTTTGAAAGTCTGCAGAACGTGGATTTCGAGTCGAGGCAGACTAGATCATAACTTCGATTATAGATATTTACTAAAACTACATTCTAGCTTTTGACTTTAGTCAACTCATCAGACTCATCAAAAGAACACAGACGTATAGACTCGCAATCAGTGGGTCGAGACATGTTCGATATCTCAAATGACACCGCAAGAAATATTATAGTAGCTTGTGGCGTCAAATTTGTTCTCCAAGACATTAATCAGAAACAACAATGATCGTACCTGTATTATTCTCAACCGCTAAATTGTTTCTGAGAAGAAACCGAGCACGTGCAAAGATAGTAGTAGTACAGATTATCTAGCTCCGATGTCATTTCAAGCGCTTCATTCCGAGGACCGTCTTGCCAAGGTGACTTATCAAGCTGTCCACTCGTCTTGGACCACTCCGCGGTAGTTAAGAGATCCCAATAAAGTCTTCTGTCGATAAGTAGTCATGACTGATCGTGTCGTGGCCAAAAAGTGATTGCATTGCATCATAATATACTTGTACTATTTATTCATGATCGGTTCCAACACGACGTCCTCAAAAACTCATGTTTCACACTGTACTTGTTAAAAACTGTTCCATTGAAATTTCTGCAGAATCAATTCTAGAATCAATCGACAAGATCCCGTCGTGTGCTATGCAGGATGAAGTCAACCCAAAGCCAGACCAGGCTTGTCTAAGCCACATAATTCAACAGAGCTCTGAAAATATAGTCACACCACACAAGGCGTAGTGACAATGTGCTTTCAAAACTTGGCTCGTGTTCTCGAACAGTCGACTGGTAGGAAGCGGCGTGGCAGATTTAAGTTTACCGAGAGGTCTTTGAATTGTTTTTCATCTGCATCTCAGAATCGTTTACGCACGGAAACTTTGGTCAGATGCTTTGCTGAAGAGTCGTCTGGATTCTCAACAGCTTGGGGGATGCTAAAATTGCAGTGAAAAGTGTGCTGCACCTGGCCGTGGCGATTCACTGCAATAATAGGACCACCCAACGTACTAGGAAACAAAAGGCTGAGAACACCCGTCATTTACCTAGCTTTGGCCTGACTGGACCATTTTGTTTTAGCAACCTAGGTTATAAGGTTACATATATCTTCACTGCAATTTTTACATCCATCAATTTGGTAGACGAGAATAGGACCACCAAGGGCAAAGGCAATTGGTTATGGGATAAGGGTCTTCTCAAAATGGTCAGGCTATTATTTGTGTTTTGGCCACTTGTGGATGATATGCCGTTCACCAATTATGCTGGGGGCAAGGCAATTGCCACTCTATTCCAAATACTGAAGAATTCGAACAAAATCCAAAACCGAGTNCAATTGGTTATGGGATAAGGGTCTTCTCAAAATGGTCAGGCTATTATTTGTGTTTTGGCCACTTGTGGATGATATGCCTTTCACCAATTATGCTGGGGGCAAGGCAATTGCCACTCTATTCCAAATACTGAAGAATTCGAACAAAATCCACAACCGAGTNTGTGGATGATATGCCTTTCACCAATTATGCTGGGGGCAAGGCAATTGCCACTCTATTCCAAATACTGAAGAATTCGAACAAAATCCAAAACCGAGTATATTCTCTTGGCATTGAGGATAACGTCGTTGCTGCCAAGATTGACACCACCTCTGCAGTAGTAATCAAAGGTGGGGTGGAAACCCGATTGGCTTGTGGAAGTCGAGACCCGCCGCCCGCGGAATTGATGACCGGGGCGCAAAAGGAAGGCGTCTTTGCGCTCCATTTTTATTTTTCTGGTCCCGCTGCGGACGGAAAGTGTAAGCTCGGGCGTTGAGATTTTGAATATCTGTTTTGCTTTTTTAAAAGGCATCTGCCTGCCCTCTTGCAGCCCTACGCCGCTACCCAATCCCTCGACCAGAAACAATGGCCTGCAGATCGCGAATCACCCCGGTGCTGCGTCGAGCGAGCCTCGCCGGCCTGGTACGGACTGCCCCCGGCTCCGGCGCCTCGAGGACCGCCCTCCGGTGTCTGTCGACCGCGGCACCGCGCCAGCTCAGGGCGTCCGGTCCGAGCATGGCCAAGTTCACGACCGACACGTACCCCGACATCAAGCGCGACGAGCGCTTCGCTCAGATCACCCCCGATCACGTCCAATTCTTCCGCGACCTCCTCGGCAAGGACTCGGCCATTATCGATGGCGTCACTGCAGAAGTCTCGGCCGACGACATGGAGCCCTACAACGGGGACTGGATGCGCAAGTACCGCGGCCACTGCAAGCTGGTCCTCAAGCCCGGCTCGACCGAGGAGGTCTCCAAGATCCTCAAGTACTGCAACGACAACATGCTGGCCGTCGTGCCCCAGGGAGGAAACACCGGCCTGGTCGGAGGAAGCATTCCCGTCTTCGACGAGATTGTCCTCAACACGAGCCGCATGAACCAGGTTCGCAGCTTCGACGACGTCAGCGGTATCCTGGTAGCCGACGCCGGTGTCGTTCTCGAGGTCGCCGATCAGTTTCTGGCTGGGAAGGGCTACATCTTCCCTCTCGACCTGGGCGCCAAGGGATCCTGCCACATTGGAGGGAACGTTGCCACCAACGCCGGAGGTCTGAGGCTTCTGCGATATGGCAGTCTTCACGGAAGTGTGCTGGGAATCGAGGCGGTCCTCCCCGACGGAACGATTGTGGACGATCTCTGCATGCTGCGCAAGAACAACACTGGCTACGATTTGAAGCAGCTCTTCATCGGTGGCGAGGGTACCATTGGTATGATCACGGCTGTCTCGATCCAGTGCCCGCAGAGGTCAAGCGCTGTCAACGTCGCCTACCTGGCCGTCGAGTCCTACGAGAAGATGCAACAGGCTTTCAAGGAGGCAAGACAGCAGCTCGGCGAGATTCTATCGGCTTTCGAGCTCATGGATCTCCGCAGTCAGCAGTTGGTGCAAAAGGTGCGAAGCAGCAAGAGCCCGCTCGACGGAGAGCATGCCTTTTACTGCCTGATTGAGACGAGCGGCTCCAACTCTGACCACGACAGCGAGAAGCTGGGTAACTTCCTCGAGGATGTCATGGGCAAGGAAATCGTCGTCGACGGTGTCTTGGCTCAAGACGAGACTCAGATTCGTACTCTCTGGAGCCAGAGAGAGGGTGTCCCAGAGTGCCTGGGCCACTGGGGTGGTGTCTACAAGTACGACGTCTCGATACCCCTGCCCGACATGTACAAGCTGGTCGACGAGACGCGGGAAAAGATTGACGCTGCTGGCCTCCGAGGTGACACGGACGAGTTTCCTGTCGTCGACGTTGTTGGATACGGCCACATGGGAGACTCGAACCTGCACCTGAACGTTGCAGTGCGGAGGTACGACAAGCGCGTCGAAGAGATTCTCGAGCCGTTTGTCTACGAGTGGATCTCCAAGGTCAATGGCAGTATCTCTGCCGAGCACGGTCTCGGTATTGCCAAGAAGAACTACATCGGATACAGCAGAAGCGAGACCATGATTGGTTTGATGAAGCAGATCAAGAACCTCTATGATCCGGTAAGTCGTCTGTTATGAAATGCTACGCTCAACGTGTTGAACTTGTACTAACTCCTTTACAGAATGGCATCATGAACCCGTACAAATATGTATAGATGCTTATATACCAATATATATCAATAAAAATCAACATTTAAATATACCAGGCTCTGGATATCTTATGCGGTCGTCAAGACTTTCCGTGAATTACAAGAAATGACAGGTACAAACCAAAGTGCTCTTCAACGACCATCCAACGGAGTGCTTGAAACCATTTCAAGATAGAAATTAAAGCCAATTGACATCCAAATCGGCCGTAATTTTCCCCATCAATTTGCACTTAACATTATTAGCATTTGTAATTTCAATCATGCCTTTTGGGATCATAGGTATTGCCGCGTACTGCTCAGTATGTAAGCCACGATAAGATAAGTCGGGGTCCGGGGAGCTCAGCGTCACTAGCTTCGAAATTTGCTAGCAAACCGACAGACCGGGCCCATCGCATCGCCAATTTGGAAAGTGTAGACAGCATCATAGAATTTCCACGACGTCACTTATTAGACCGAGTCAATCCCACTCCGAGCACACTCTTTCGAACACGGGCCGTACATAATACAGGACGAGACACGATACGAAGCAGACACCATGGACGCCAGCGATCTTTCCAGCTTTGACCTCGAGAAGCTCAACGAGCAGGACAAGCAGCAGCTGCGCACGTTCCTGGCCAACGAGAACCAAAAGGCGCGCGTCCAGTCGAGTGAGTGATGACTTCTCCTACTTGAACAATCTGGCCCCTCCCTTGTACACCGTCTGCCCTTTCGCAGGGCATTGCTGGTCGAGGAACGATACGCACATACAAGATCTTGCCCCGACTGACAACTCCCGCTTTCAACTATAGCCATCCACTCCCTCACAGACGTCTGCTGGAACAAGTGCGTGACGGGCGCCATCAAGTCGGGCCAGATGGACAAGAACGAGCAGAGCTGCATGGCCAACTGCGCGGACCGGTTCCTCGACGCCAGCAGCCTCACGATGAAGCACCTGCAGAACATGCGCCAGGGCTAGGAAGCTGGACGACATTAAGCAGGCAAAAAGACCGACGGAGCAGACTAGATGTCTAGGAATAGGCCCTTCTGCGAACGGCATGTGTATATGTATAATGAGTACCAACCGAGGACTAGAAGCCAGGAAATATATCTTGGCTGTATGCGTGTATTACTATGTATACACCACTCTGTACCATCAATCACAACAGGAATTATTCAACGAGACAACTCTTGGTGACGGGTATTTTACTTTTGTTTTGACACTTGATACAGACAGATCACACGGCGATACATCTAATCTTTCGAGAAACCAGGAATAGGGGAGGGCGGCAAGTTAAATTCATTTTTCCCATTTTGTCCTCGTGAGCCTTTTCCCTTTAGGCTTTGAACGCCGTACTCAATGCAAAGAATTTATTTGTTCCCTTGGAGGCTGTTCTTGAACCGCCCTCAAACGCAGTTTGTTGTCCACGCTTTTCCCCCGAAAATGTGTGTATCATACCCAGCGACCCTGCATTACCAGAAAATTCATCAACGCTTAGACGAGAGCCAGCTTGGTGGCGGCAATGTCGAGAGCGTCGACATCGGCAGTCAGGCGGCAGTAGGCCTTCTTGCTACCGTCGGGGCTGTTTATGGAATGTCAGTATGGAATTCTGCGGAAATCTCAAGAGTGAAGACAACATACCGGACGAGGGTGTTGATCTTCTGGGTGTCAATGTCGTAGAGCTTCTTGAGGGCACCCTTGATCTGGGCCTTGTTGGCCTTGATGTCGACGATGAAGACGAGGGTGTTGTTCTCCTCGATCTTCTTCATGGCGCTCTCAGTGTTGAGAGGGTGGACGATGATCTTGTGCTCGTCCAGGCGGGGCTCGTGGTTGATGGACTTGCGGTGGTACTTGGGAGCACGCGACAGCTGCAGGGTCTTGGGGCGGTGGAAGGTGGTCGACAGTCTAACCTTCCTCTTGGTCTGGGCGTGGGACTGTTTTGCGATTGTTAGGAATGCGACTCGTGAAGTTGGAGGTCTAGCATCATCAACTTACGCCCTTGAGGACGGCCTTGGCAGCAGCGCTGGCCTTCTTGTTGCCCTTGGGAGCCTTGGAGGCACCGCCTGTTAAAATGCATCATCAGCAATCGCTCTTTTGGAAAAAAGAACTCGCAATATCTGCTGCAGCTGTATGCATCATCGAGTCCACCGGTGGATGGACGACTCAGCAGGCGCCCTTATTTTTCGAATCGAAAATGAGGACTCGCAAAAATCTGCTACAGCTGATTGGGAATATCGCCGGGCCTGCTCATGGCTGGCAGTCGACTCGCAGAATGCTCATGTTTCGCAGAGGAGCATTGGGAGGTAATAGATCGCTTTCACGTACTCTTGGTGTTGGGAGCCATTTCGTCGGTATTTGGCAGGGGGGATTGTCGCTGCTGGAATGGGTTGGTTAGTTGTCGCGATGGGCTCTTCGTCCTTCAGAGAGAGGGAAAAAAAAGTTCGACCACTTTTCGGTGGTTTGGCGGGTTGGTGGGCTAGCTAGGGTTTCCGCAGAAAGTGGTCCGTGCCGCTAAAAATTCGGGTCGGGATTTCGGATCACCCGGATTTCGGTACAGTGCCGGGGAAGAGCATCGCAGCATTTCAACACTGTCAAGCACCAAATTTGGTTGAGCGTTACTGAATTTGCACGCTCTGTTGATTGTCTGATCCAGGGCTACACTCATCTCTGGGACGTTCCCGCCTCCATCACTAGAGCCTGCAGTCGGCCACAACATGAGGTGACCTCAGCA
This sequence comes from Pestalotiopsis sp. DP-2020a, assembly GCA_018115615.1. NCBI lineage: Eukaryota > Fungi > Ascomycota > Sordariomycetes > Amphisphaeriales > Sporocadaceae > Pestalotiopsis > Pestalotiopsis sp. DP-2020a. Next base: position 4,220 of record JACVEI010000173.1, on the reverse strand, counting down.
AAACGGTCCATGGCAGTCAAGAAGAAGCGGGTGACCAAGAGCCTGTCTCATGGGCGGCCGCCGACATTGCAAAAGCCCAAGTCGATATCGCGGCAGGCGACCAAGGCGTTGATCAATGCCCACCATGTGCTGGAGAAGCGAAAGGTACAGGCAATCGCCAGGGGTGACACGGTGCAGCAAATCGCCATCGACAAGGAAATCGCGGCTTTAGGCGGTATCGAAAAGTACCAGCAAGCAAGTCTGCAGGGCCAGCGTAATGATCGAGGAGGCGACAGCTCACGGGTCTTGATGGAATGGCTCAAACCTGTCCATCCTGCTCTGAAGGAACTTTCTGGGGCAGGGCAGCCTCTACGATTGTTGGAAGTGGGCGCGCTGAGCATCACCAACGAGTGCTCCAAGAGTCGGTTCTTTTCCATGGAGAGGATCGACTTGAACAGCCAAGGAGAAGGAATCACGCAGCAAGACTTCATGGAAAGGCCTCTCCCAAAGGATGACTCGGAACGGTTTGACATGATCAGCCTGTCATTGGTTTTGAACTTTGTCCCTGATGCTCGGGTACGAGGCGAGATGCTGCTGAGGACATTGGAGTTCCTCAACCAGCCAGGCCGTCTCGGAACCGAGCTGGGCAAGTTCTTTCCCAGTCTGTTTCTTGTTCTTCCCGCTCCATGTGTGACGAACTCGCGTTACATGGACGAGGAGAGGCTCGAGGCCATCATGACCTCTATTGGCTACACGAGGACAGAGTACAAGCTTACACAGAAACTGGTCTACTATCTCTGGACAAAGACGGATATACCTGCATCTCGACCCACGTTTGCCAAAACACAGGTTCGGACTGGAGGTTCCAGGAACAACTTTGCCGTCTTGTTGAATGGCTCGTCGGGTTGAGCTGTAGGACCATCACGCGATCATTCTCAGCTACTCACCAAAGGAGCTATAAGCATTCGATAATGTTTACCCATTTGATCAGTCGAATGGGAATTCGTTTCATTCTCGTCCAGAGTTTCTCAATTGACTCTTGACAGGGTTACACTGCAACCAAGTGCCGCTCGTTACGGCATTACTTCACAGAAAGATCTCGTTGTGTCCACTCACGGCTTGCACGATTTGGAGATGGTGCTGGGGCTGTCCAAGTTGAGAAACCATCAAGGTTGATGGTAGGCTCCGATGTCCCCATTCCGAAAGATCGTCAGTCATCTGAGTGACCCCGCAACCCCAACGGATCGGGTTCCGGACTGCCAACAATAGTCCTCAGTTTTGGTCAGACGATGTATCCTGTGCGGAGAAGCACCTCGACTCCATATCTCTTGCGATGCTGATGGATCTAGCGCTCGCTGTGTCGAGGCGAGCGTTGCCGATTAGGGGCCTATCTGCAGATCATGGTCTTGATTGGGCGCCACAGCCAATGAGTGTTCATCTCAATATCTCAACTCCACCCAAACAAGCAGTCGCAAGGGGTGGCGATCATCACTGTTGCTTCAGTTTGACGACAAATTGGGGTAGCCCTCTAGTCGTCAGTGTGCAGCTTGCTGACAGCACTCTACACATCACATCATGCCAGCACGAGTCATTGGAGGGTCAGTTCGCCGGGAGGGTTCTATTGGACGTCGCTCCAATGTCATATCCCGAGTTGCGCACTCTAGAAGGGCGCCGTTGCATATGATTGCAACGCCGAAGGAATAGCTAAGACAATACTATCATCACTTATCGTCCTAGGTCTAATTACTATAGAAGCTGGCGTCCAAGGGCTGAAAACGCCACTCGATATGGCAGTCGGGGGATAAAGACAAGACCATAGTCTTACATAATGGTCCTGCGCATTGATCTGTATACCAACTAGACATGATTGCGTATTGTCCGTCTTTTTTATTATAGTATCAACGACTTGTCACTTGTCTTTGCTCGGCAGTTATAATCGTATGCCCTTTACGAAACTTGTTTTCGATCCCGCGAGCACAGTGCTCTGTACGCCTGGATTCCATTGCCGAACCCTTTCAAAGACGAGGTCCTGCCGAGTCAAGCAGCTACATGGACGGCAAACATTTCATTATGATATTCCCATCTCCAGCGATCAGTCCGCTTGTGGCCACACAATCGCGTGTCTCGAATGTTTACACTAGACCGGGCAGTATACATTAGCTCATAGCTACCCCTCAACTACAATTACTTACTAAACATTCGGGCCGTTGAAGGTGGGAATAATCGAGACAGTTCAGGTACCGCTTCTCGTCTCGTGAGTATTGCAGTAGTCGTCGTAGCTTCGTCCCACAAGGGTCCTACTATTTTCAGCCCCTCATCTTCCCCCCTCCTGGTAAGACAAAGATGACGCCGGACGGTGCGCGTCTAGATCGATTCCATCTTTCCATAGGGCAGCGGCCAAGGAACTTGTGCCTGTCTACCGAAAGAGCAGCACTGTATTGTCTACGGACTACGCAACAGTGTCACCGTTTTGGCGTGGGGAGTTCCTTATCTACCATGTGTGACGTCCACAAGGTACGCGGGGTGGAAGGGGAAAAAGGCTACGGTACATCGCAGAGGAGATTGGCCCCGTGCCTTCCGAGACGATCATGGTACGAAAGTCAAAATGTTATTTTCCCCTTTATCGGGCAGTATGTCTACACTGTAGCTGATACGGACGGCTCGATCAGCGAGCTGGTCTCGATCGTGGTCCCTATCTACTACTTCTTGAAACGAGGCTCAACTCGAAACATACCGCCAAAAAGCAGAAAGAAGGGCTGGTTCCCGTCTCCCCGTTCGTATCATGTAGACAAGAATCATGAGCAGCTGGACAAAGAAAGAGGACGAATAGGCAAGTTCGTCTCATTTCCCCGGATTTCCCAACACATACCTGCCCCCCTTCACCCCCATGTAGCCTGTACCCCAGATTTTAGGTTTTCGCCATGGAAAAGCCGAGCCTCCTCAGGGGGTGGGCTATCCGTGCTTCAACTACGTACTTCCTCTCGTGCGGCCGTTCGTCCCTAAAACTTGTAGTCTCTCTTATCTCTCTGGTTGAAGGATTGTCCAGAGGGGGGTTTCAGTCTCCCAACTCGTCCGTCAGAGGTGGCTGGACGTTGGCTTGGGGATGGGATGTGATGGGCGAGGAGGGCGAGGAGGGGTGGCTGGCTGGCCCCAATCATGTAGGTCTCAGGGACTGTGCAGCTCGAGTCAGACAAGAAGTTCGTCTCTTCTTTTCTTTTTCCTGCTGCTTGGCTACTATTTCTCGCATATTCTCAGAAACTCTATTTCTACCGTAAGCCCACCCCGTGTTCGTTGCTCACGCGTGTGCATACGTGGTGTGCAGTCTTGCTTGCCGTGCCGGCAACCTGATGCCCAAACACTGTGCGTTCGAAACACAAACACTCNGTCTCTTCTTTTCTTTTTCCTGCTGCTTGGCTACTATTTCTCGCATATTCTCAGAAACTCTATTTCTACCGCAAGCCCACCCCGTGTTCGTTGCTCACCCGTGTGCATACGTGGTGTGCAGTCTTGCTTGCCGTGCCGGCAACCTGATATGCCCAAACACTGTGCGTTCGAAACTCAAACACTCGGCCACGGTAAAGTAAAAATCGGGCAAGCTCTGTTGGGAACATTATGAAAGNATGCCCAAACACTGTGCGTTCGAAACACAAACACTCGGCCACGGTAAAGTAAAAATCGGGCAAGCTCTGTTGGGAACATTATGAAAGGGTTTCCTCGGGCCGGTAGGTTTAGGCGAATGGGAAGTATGCGGACGACATCTGATGTTCGTTTCATCCCGTATATCTCGGAGAGCTTGTTTGCTTCGTGGATGAGCTGACTTTTCGTGGTTCGATAACCGCAGAGGGGGACGCACAGAGGCAACGAGACGAGCTCTGATGATGTGCTGCCCTCGGTCCGGACGTAATATCACGTAGTTGTGCATCCATTATGACTTCAATCAACAGAACAACCAGACAACATGCGGGGTCATGGTCACCATTAGGAGGAAATTGACTTTGGCCTGATATCTACCAGTCGTATTGTAATTCGTTTTTTATGTTTTGTCTAGCTCAGGGCCAACGTCTAGCATGTGATGGTTGCGAGCTTTGTGCTCCAGGTCCCATATCGGACAACGGGACCGGATACATGGCCTAGCACTGCAAGGTGATGATCTACTCTGTAGGCTCTGGAGTATCCTTGGCCTCCACGGCCTTGGGCGTAGGCGGTGCCTCGCCAACGGCCTGAGCCAGCAGCTTGTCCAT
>JACVEI010000707.1:0-12406 GCA_018115615.1 Pestalotiopsis sp. DP-2020a | reverse complement strand
GCGGGACAGCTTCTGGCGTGTCGGCTGGAGAACAAGCTGAATACACTTCTGAAGTTGTCCCGGCAGCACCCAGAGATGAAGAGAAGTATTCTGCTGTGCTCAAGAGAGAAGAGGAGGCGCAGAGGGATTTCAGAGTACTCAAAGAGCAGCTGGAACTTGGGCTGCCGGCCAAGATTGCGCATCTCGAGGGCCATAAATGGAAGATACCTCTCATGATTGTGGGAGATGTCGATTTCGACGTCGTAGTGGAGAAATTTGTTGACATTGTCGCCAAGATGAAGGATTTTGTAGGCACCGCTATATCATCCAACCCATATGCTTCTTTGGCCTGGTCAGGGGTCTGCGTTGGCTTACAGGTATACGTTGTTATCTTTCCTTTTCGCCCCATCAGTTTTCAAGTTATCCATTTGATCAGTCGTCAGGAAACTGCTCACCGATAGTACCTGCAACCAGTTCATGAAGAATCCGATTGATGCTCAGAGGGAGCTTCTAGAAGCGTTTCACGCAACTGCACGTNTTGTTATCTTTCCTTTTCGCCCCATCAGTTTTCAAGTTATCCATTTGATCAGTCGTCAGGAAACTGCCCACCGATAGTACCTGCAACCAGTTCATGAAGAATCCGATTGATGCTTAGAGGGAGCTTCTAGAAGCGTTTCACGCAATCGCCGACATCATCTATGACTTCTCCGATATTGAAAGCATTCCTGAGATACAGGAGCAAGAAACGCCCCTAAAAGAGCGTACGATCGACCTGTATTGCGAAATTCTGATGTTTTAGGCAGAGGCACTGAAATATCTGACAAGACGATTCTTTGGAAGGGTCTGGGAGGATACGATTGATCCAAAGCGCTGGAGCGGCTTACTTGAAAAGATCAAGGAGAAGCAGGAAAGCTGCTTCGGCCTGATCACAAAAGATAGTAGGAAGGCCATAGTGGAGTTATCTGGGTCTATCCAAGACGTTAAAAAGCAGCTTAACGACTCCTTCAAGAAGCAGCTGGACAAGGCAAAGGTGAGATTCCCCAAGCGTTGCAGAAGAACATGAACTTAAACAACCTCCTGAAGGCTCTTGCGTGCGTTACATTGGACATAGTCGAAGAGCAGGCTCTAGCTGAACTCTCTACGCAATGCGCAAACGATGCCGTCAATGACCCTCGTCGCTGCTTCCCTGGAACGAGATCTACTATCTGTTCTCAGGTCTTAGCATGGGCTACGACTGACGGACTCGACTCCAAGCGTGTGTTCTGGCTTTCGGGTGCAGCAGGCACTGGCAAGTCTGCAATTGCAGGCACCATCGCCGAGCGTTCTAGGTATCAAGGCAACGCAACCATCAGTTTCTACTTCTCCCGGAACGAAGTGAGCCAGGGAAACACATGTCATCTTGTTCCAACACTGGTCAGGCAGCTCGCTGACTCCTCACGAACCCTGAAGCATTATATATGCAAGGCGCTGCGGAGTTATCACAGACACTTCAGCCACCCAGCAAGTGACCAGTGGCGCCTGCTCGTCGAGGAGCCTCTGGCACAGCTTGAAACAGAAACAGAGGGTGTCCTAGCGCCACCAACAGTCCTGATTATCATTGATGGATTGGACGAGTGTAGTGAGGATACCATTCAGCATGTTTTCATCATTCTCAAAACCCTCAACCAGATCACTGCGGTAAATGTACGTGCTTTCATTACGAGCCGGTACACGATAGCCATCATGAAGGGCATGGAAAATCTCAAGCCGAACTTGGAGAAATTCAACCTCGAGGAGGACGGCTCAGATGACGAGATCACGGGCGATATTCAGATCTATTTCGAGCACAGACTTCGAGAGATCAAGAAGGGGTACCCTGGGACGCCATTTCCGAAAGACGAGGATGAACTCGAGGCACTAGAGTCATGGCCAGAGCCAAAACTGCTTACGACGCTCGTAGGCAAGGCTGACCGCCTCTTTCAGTACGCGGTAATCATGTGCAACATAGTAGAAGGTAACGGAGCCAAGAACCCTGCGGAGAGAGTCCCTGGAGTTCTTAACCGCCTCGTCTCCTCTAGTCTCGATGAGCTGTATGCGACGGCGCTCAACCTCTCAAAGCCACAAGACGAGAAGTCCAGCCCTGATGAGGGAGCCTTGTACTGTAAGAACTTCCGCTTGATAATAGGGTCCATTCTGTTCTCTTTACAACCGCTCTCGACAAAAGCTGTTGTGGACCTGCTCTATCAAGAGCACGGGATCAAGGAACAGGACGTGTTTGCATTGGTATTCAGCTTGCGATCCGTTTTGGTCGTACCGGAATTGCCCGGCATGGCCATTAAGGCCGTACATTTGTCGCTGCGTGAATTTCTCGCCGATGAGAAACGGTGTTGGCAACACAAAGCGTCCGATTTCCACATTGCTGAGGACTATATCCACCGAGAACTATTTCGGAGTTGCAAGAAGGTCTTATGCTCCTGGATACCAAGGAGTTACTCGTCAGACCAGATCATGATGCGCGTCTTTCTGAACGAGAATTACGAGGCTCAATCTATCCCATCTCAGGTCCGCTACGCGACCCTCTTCTGGACCGTACACTCTCAGAGATCCAAACCGTCTCCAGATGCTCTTGCTGGAGTGTCTAGGTTTGCTCAGGAGTACAGCGATGCCTGGGTAACGCTCCTTTTCTTCGTTGTAGGCCCCGAGGAAAGAAGAGTGTCGGTGATTGGTTTTGAGGAGCTGGTAGATGTGAGTTTCCGCCGCCTGGCACGAGAGGCACAGTTTGACAGCGTACGCTAACCGAGCAATTGTCAGCTTATCAAGAGCATTTCAAATCAACCCTGCACGGGAATCCCACTGCAACGCCTAGAGAGCATATCACAATATGCTTTCACGAATCTACAGTACTAGGTACAATGTGCTCAGTTTTGCTAAGTCTTCGACGTTGAATACTCTCGCCCAACTAGGTAGTCCTCAATTTACCGGAATGTAATTATGGTATAATCATTGACTTGCAAGACTACCTGTACTTCCATTCTGTGCCTTGTCATCCGATTCGAACTCCAAAAATACGATTCATCCTGAGTCATGACCAAGTACCAGCAGATCCCCGTGAACATCTGAACAAGATGCTCGATATCTCGGAGGCAGCCAAAGTATTTCTTGACCGTCTAGCAGTACCCATTATTCATTGAGGGATATGCGGGATGCTCCTTGTACCTCATGAGGAGGGCCCTCGTACGTGTCGCCGGTACTGATGTCAATGCAAAGTGTCCCTACCTTCAGCAGCGACCCATTTCCGGAGAAAGAAAGAGCCTTCGGGAGATCTATCATGTCGGACACAAGAATTATGGGTCGTTCTTTCGGCTTATCGAGGTCCCAGAGCCTGACTGTCTTGTCCCGGGAGGCTGAAGCGACCGTTTTCCCGTCAGGTGCAAACGCCATGATTGTGACCCAGTCTTCGTGGTCCGTGTGCCGCTGCATCTCTTTGCCCTCCTTGAGATCCCAGAGCCGTACGGACTTATCGTACGATGCGGACACTAACATCGATCCGTCGGGAGAGAACGCTGTCGAGGAAACCCAGCGACTGTGGCCTGTGAGCTGCGTCACGCATTGCCCTTTGCCGGTTGCCCAAATGCAAATGGTTCTGTCGCTCGAGGCAGATGAGATCATGCTGCATTCTTCTGAGAAGGCTACGTCAAGCACAATACCATCGTGGCCGTCCAGCATGTATAAGAAGGATCCCGACGAAGTGTCCCAGACCTTGGGTGTCTTGTCCTCGGAGAGTGATACAACGAGGCGGCCGTCGGGTGAGATAATCAAGGCCCGCACATCGGTGTGGCTGTGGTCCTCAGCGGCCGACAAAGTATTCTGGTCTTCAACGCCAAGTCTACGGATCATGCTTAGGTTCCAGAGGCGTACTGTCTTGTCGTGGGATGCAGACGCAAGTCGCTCACTGTTCCTGGAGATGGCGACAGCATTGACCCAGTCGCGATGCCCCTTCAGTGTTCTCATGAGGCCGCCGTGAGGAATGTCCCAAATCCGCAAGGTTCTGTCGCTGGAGGCTGATACAAGCACCTGATCATCGGGCGAGAATTCGATATCGAGTACGGCACCGTCATGACCCTGGAGTCTTTGGCGGATCGTACAACTGGTTACATCCCACAGAAGCAGGGCTCCATCGCGCGACCCGGTGGCTAATGTCCGGCCATCGTAGGAGAAAACGACGCATAATATGGCACTGCCATCCCCGTGCACATAATTGACCGGTTCGTCACTGTCGATAGGGACAGAGTAGATGAGAACTTTCGAATTCTCTGTGGCTACGGCAAGTAGCTTCCCGTCTGGCGAGAAGTCAATGGAGCGTATGTCTTCTTTAAGATCGAGAGCTGTCGTGCTCTGCCTTGTGGCGGCATCCCAAAGCCTCAACTTCTTGTCGCGTGAAGCGGCCGCCACTGTTCTGCAATCAGTGGAGCAGACGACGGCATTGACGACAGAGTGAGAGTCCTGCCAAATGGTCATCTTCATGTCTTTTCCAGAGTCCCACAAGCGGAGAGTCTTGTCGACAGAAGCCGAAACGAGCATTTCTGCTTCGGATTCCTTAGAGGGACAAAATGCGACATCCAGGACTGGTCCCGTATGTCCCTCGAGCGACCTCATCAAGATACCCGTCTCCGAGTCCCAAAGTCGGACCGTATGGTCTTTCGATACTGACGCAAGAGAGGCGTGTCTCGGAGAGAAGGCAAGGGACAAAACGCCACCTTCATGTCCTTTGAGTGTGTGAATAGCTCCATCCCAGAAGGTGCCGACTCCACTAATCCGCTTGATAGATCGGAGTCTCTCATGCCAGAATAGCTGTTTCACCTTGCTGCTGTCGGGACAGAAGGCGAGTGCGGCACCGTAGGCCTGTATTGGGTCTACTGTAACACCTGAAGAGAAGCTTTGCAGAAATATCTCGGCGTCAACGAGGAACTCGACGAGCTTGGTGCTCGCATCTTGACAGGCCTAATAGGCGTTAGCATGGCGCGACGGGGCTAAAGAGTGTCAACTATTCTGAACGCACCTTGAGTGCATCGAGGAGCTTGCGTATCGAGTTTGTGGCAGTCGAATGGGCGCCCATAATGCTGAGGGCCTCGAACCAGTGAATGAAATGATTCTCTAGGAATGATAGCGCCTTCTCCTCGATCGAAGCATCGGCTTTGTGTTCGCCCTCTACGCAGGCTGCAGCAAGCATATGGTCCACCCAGTGCTCACAGAAATACCGGAGGATGATGAGCGGATCGGAATCTGGTTTCTTGGAATCGCTATGCAAGAGGCTGACGTGATTGATCTTCCGAATATCCTTTTGAAGCACCAATGTCATAGCCTCGATAGACCTTGTGAACATGCCAAGATGCAATGTTTTCGATTCCCTTGAGACTACAGTTTTGAGCAAGTACTTCCGCAAGGTGGCATGGACCAGGTACGCGTAGTCTTCGGAGACTATAACAAAGCCATGCATGTTTGCGGAGATCCTGTCGATGGCGTCTTTCGTTACCCACTCATGCCCAAGCCCAGCCAGGGCCGGCAATGATAGAATATGGGGAGGACGAAATGCAAGGACTAGCGTTTTCAGTACAGATAAACAGTCATCTTTCTCTACACCTGGGTATTGTCCAATCGAGCTGAGACCCCGCTCATAGAGGCGCTCCAAGTCTGGAGAGGAGTCCTTAATCGAATCCAGGGCGCCTTCTTCATCAAGTCGCTTGAGTTGTTGAACCATGAGGAATGCAAAAAGGAAAACACCCCTTGCCCTTTTGGTGATGGCTCCACGGATCGCTTCGTCTACATGGGGTAGCTGATGCGCGAGATAATCATCAATATCATCCATCCGACCGTGGTTGGCTGATAAATCAAACTTTGCAGCACCAGATCTCTTGACCAATGTCTCGTCAATCTGGGATTGTTGTCTGCATAGAATGAGCCACTTCACCAGGAACCGTCGTTCCGACACGGTCTGTGAAATCAATGCCAGCAAGGCATTAAACAATGAACCGACCTCGCACTCATCGAGACCGTCTATAACAAGACAAGTTTGCTGGAGACTGGAATCTTGCAGCATATCAAGAAATATCTTGGCGAGGCGTTGGAAGGATGACTCATCATATACATCGAAAAGTCCAGAGCCAGTACGAGTGAATTCACGTCGTAGATGGGTCATGAGATCGCTCTTTTGGGTAACGAGCTGATACATCAAACCCCGCAGAATCGCCACAGGGCTGTTGTGTAGATTGGAGCCTGTTTTGCAGAAAAAGAACGCCAGAGCAAGAGAATTCGATTTTGAGATGTGGTTTTCCAAATGTCGAGTGATGGCAGTTGCAGCGATCGTCTTGCCCGTCCCGGGACCTCCGGTGATACACACGAGTCTCGCGTCCGTATTCAGCCATGTCTTATCGATATGGTCTATAATCCAGCGGTTTGAGCTCGGAAGGATATTGCCGGCCTGTTGTTCGATGTGATCTCTGTCATCAAAAGGGTCCGAGAGAAGGAGAGATTGCTGACATCGCTGATCAGTTCTGTCCATGCGAAGATCTTGAATCATTCGACCGAGTTGTTGCGAGATCGTTTGTTGCGTGCGTAAAGTACTTTCCCGGGAAACTTCCAGAGCTTCGAAAAATCGCTTTGTGTTTGGGCTGGAAAGTGGCTCGAGTACTTGAGTGAAACTGTCTTCGTGGTGCCGAATTTCAGTCAGACATCTCTCCAAGTCATCGAGTTCAAGGACATATCGGAGATATGTGCGGCTCCGAGTTGAGTAGAATGAGCATACAAGTGTTATTTGATACTTGATGATTGAGGTATAGAGGACGAGAATTCTTGGTTCCAACTCGGCCACTAAAGAGGCGACAAGCGCATCTTCAGAGCCGGTCTGCAGAGAGAGAGTCTTGGTGAGAGCTCGATACCAGTCCATTCTTGAGGCGACGTAGATGAACCCGTCCAGCGATGTTCGATTAGATCGCACTGAGCTCAATAAGATCTTTGATACTATTAGCGGCGGCGAGCAAGATTATGGCCCCAAAGGAAACGCTGTTTCTTTCAGTTATGACAGCGTCATACACGTACATCGAAGGCGAACCAGACAGAAGCCCTGAATAGCGCGTACTCAGGAGCCTCCTCGAACCCCAGTTCCAACCCGTCCAAAATGGATAGGATCAAATTCTTGTGCGATTTTGAAATCAACATCTCGTCCATCTGCTGCTGAATAGTCTCTGCCTTGCGCTGGATAGCAGAGATCGTTGAGACAGGCGTCGACGCATCATTTAGCTCTAACGACAAGATGTTGTGATACGCCTCAGTCAAAATAGGGTCACCTTCCCGGAGGCGGTTGTATGCTTCGCACCAGACCTTCTCGTTGAGCCTCGCTGCGCTAAGAGGTAAGACTCCGGCCGGCAGTTCGCGATCCAAGCTGGGCTCAGCCGCAGCCGGCGCTAAGGTACTGACCGCCGACGCGTCGGCGCCTGTTGACTGCTCTGCCGGCGGATTTGCCCCATTTTTTGAACGGCTGAAGAGACTCCGAAATGTTGAAGATCGACGCATGTCATTTGTAGAAGCCTGTGGACACGAGGAGATTGTTGTCGTTGAGTGAAGACCTTAATACATAGTAGGTCCTAGCAGTCTGATACTGCTTTGCTATTTGGATGCTGCGGGGTATTCCTGATGCACTGCTTCCCCAAAGATCACATATGCTCGGTTAGATCGGTACAAGCTCTAACGAAATGGGAGCAACGGGGGTCGTGTGTAATCCGCTTGGAAGCAAAATCTGCGAACAAGGAAATATACATGCTATTTGCTCTCGTCGGTTGTCAAAACATTCTGTTGTAGATCTTCCAGCTAGTGCTAGGATTGTTGGTGGGTAAGGCCTATGGAAATAGTACAAATCTAACATTGATCATCATTTAGGCGTGCACGAAAAACCGCGTCGTTCCGCGCCTTCGAATTGGCTTTGCGTAAATATAACCCGTACCTCTGTACCTACTGGACTTTACCGGTCTCATATCTGCGTACCATGTAGCGAAAAGTATAAACCCCCCACTCGGACTTGCCCTGCTCATTTTCGGGCAGATATTGATCGAGGTCGTATTCGGACATGCCCAAATCCTCAAAACCCGCGCGTAGGTAAACGCCATACCCCGATGGTGATGCATGTGCCCAACAAGAAAGCCCTTCGACGTCGGCCTTGGATGTACCCCATTGGACGAGCCGCGCTCCGACGCCCATCTTTTGCCATTGCGGGTCGGTAATCAAGGCCTGCAGGACCATGTGTCGTTCGTTTCCCAAGAGTTCTCTTTTACGCGCGACCAAGTCTTTTCGCATGAGCTTGCCTAAATCTTGTGGCAGGAGCTTGCGCTGCTCAACGGCCGTGTCGAGGCCCGATTCCGGCTTCGTTGTGGGCTGCTTGACCTCTGGAGCATCCTCCGTGACCCAACATGCATATCCAACAATGTCCCCATCCTCCGCCACCGCTTTGATCAATTGAGCATTCGGATCTTCCATCCACGTCTCAATGGACTTGAGCAGCAAGCCTTTGAATGCATCAGGGTCTCGGCCCAGAAGCATCAGATTCGAGAATCGGTCAGATTCAAATGCTGCCTGGTGGATTTTGACTAGGTGTGGAATTTCGCCGAGATCCACCGGTAGCAGAGATGTTTTCAATTGAGGATGCATACTTTCTGGTTTGTAGATTATCCAAGGGTCGTCAATGGTAGGCAAAACGGAAGGATCTGATGTTTTAATTATGAGAATAGAATGCTGTAAAGATTTGAGGTTTGATTTAGGCATCAGCGCTTAGGAGCGCGTTAGCTTCAGATGAAGTCCAGGGTTGGAGATCCTTCATCCTAAGCGAGCAGTTCTCATCTATACCTACCTGCGCAATCATGGTATTGCTGGCAAAACTTCAGGTGATTCTGCCCATGGATTTCGATGTGAATGCGATGTCACGACTTATGGATAAGGCAGGGCACGTCTTTGTCCTTCTGTTTCCTACCATCTTATTTCCTACCCCGAAATTTNGCGCAATCATGGTATTGCTGGCAAAACTTCAGGTGATTCTGCCCATGGATTTCGATGTGAATGCGATGTCACGACTTGTGGATAAGGCAGGGCACGTCTTTGTCCTTCTGTTTCCTACCATCTATTTCCCTACCCCGAAATCTAAGCTATCAAGAATGATTCGACCTTGGCCGCAAACTGGACAGGATCCTGTACAGGAGCAAAGTGGCTGACATTCGTCATNTAAGCTATCAAGAATGATTCGACCTTGGCCGCAAACTGGACAGGATCCTGTACAGGAGCAAAGTGGCTGACATTCGTCATTGTCACAAGCACGCTCCCCTCGATCCAGCTGTTCAACAGCGCCGGCTCGCTCAGAACAATGGCCTCTTCGTACTGGGCATCCGAGACCGTCACCTTGGAACCTAATTTGATCTTTGCAAAGTCGGACTCAGTCCAATTGGGCTGCGTGCCCTCCAGCGCGGAAACCGCGTTCGCAAACGCCGTGAGATTACCGGTAGGCTGCAAAGTCTCGTACTCTTGCTGTGCGCGGGTGACGAACTCGGTGTATATGGCCGTCGACGTGAAACTGGCATTGGTCGAGGCAACTTCGTGGCCACCTCCAAAAGCGAAGGCGCGGTCTATCAAGGTACTGTTTTGCGCGTCCATCAGGGCAGCGTAGGTTCCCATGGCCATGTCGCTCCAGCCGACCCAGGCGGCCTTGGCGATGCCTAGGGACTGCAGCAGGCCGGCAACGTCGCTGGCGTAGAGCTCGTATGAGAACGGCACGGTGTCCATGGTGCTGCGGCCGTGCCCTCGAGTGTCCATGGCGATGATGTAGTGGTCTTGCATGAGGATCTCGATCACATCGCCTTAAGGATTGGTCAGCTCTGTGCGGACAGGGAGATTGAACTGTGCTTGTGTACTGACCGAAATAGTCCGAGTTGCCGAAGCCGCCATGAAGCATCAAAACTGGCAGTTTTTCAGCTGAGGGCGTGCCGAATTCTGCATGCCATATTTGAACACCATTTATCTCTGTGTGCGAGCCAGCCGCATTTCCTGGGAGTGATGGTGTCGGAGGCAGTGTCTCCCATATCGGTGTCGCCTGTGCGGCCACGCGGGCGAGGACCGGAGTCACAAGCGCAATGGTAGTTGGGACGTGCATACTGAATTGAAGCGAGACTGGATGGTGTTGCGGACGTTTTGCAAGACATGAGGCCCGCCATTATATAGAGACTCACCACATCCCTAGTCCTCGTATTTGGTTGATACCCTGAATAATTAATATAGGTAGTAGGCATGGCCGCACTCACCCTTGCGAGCGCATCGTACCTTGCGTATTGCCTCAAACAGCGTATAATTCAATTGGCTTTTTTGGTGAGATTTGCAAGGGTATCCATGAGAACGTTAAACTTTGTCCGGATGCTCCGCCCGCAACAACGGTACTCGGAAGCGGGTCTCGCTCCGGAGAACTGTAATCACCGCGCTTCCGGAGCCAAGAACAAGGCCCGGCAATCTACCTGGACGGCTCTGTTCACACCTCCTTGCTCTTGTTGCCCTCATCATAGGGGGCCTCGACAGTCTCGGCCTTCGGATTATCCTTCTTGTCCACGTGCGAGTAAACCTCAACCTCGATCTTTTCTGCGCCCGTCGCACGTTCACCAACCTCGACAGCATCTACTTCTCCGAATATCTTGTCCATCCTTTCAAGTGAAATGCCTTTGGTTTCCGGCAGAATGAATATCACCGAGATCTGTGCCGACCAGTCAGTATTCCGATAATAGTGAGCGCATCAGGTCAATGGTTCATACCAGTAGCAACGTATTGAGCCCAAACAAAAGCCAGTAGCTCCGCCCGCCCACTTCAGCGTTGAATGTTGGCCACGGCTGTGTCAGAGCCAAGAGGCAGACTGTTTGGCCCAGCAATGAGAATCCGAACGCCTTGTCTCGAACCTCCTGTGGAAAGATCTCGGAGGCAATCGCCGGCGCGATAGGACCATTGGACCAGCAATACGTGAGGCCGACGATGAAGAGCATGGCCACCTCGCCTACCGCGGCCGCTTTGTTGGTGTTGTGGGGGAACGATGTGCATAGCGAGGCGAGAATCAGCAGCGCCGTCGCCTGGATCGCAAAGCCTGCGATGAGAAGGGCTCTTCTGCCGAAGCGATCCACCGTGAAGGTGTTCACGAGGACAATCACGAGCTGTAAAGCAGCCTGTATGCCGTTGATGGCGAGAGCTTGGTGGCCTCCATTCCATCCCAGGGATTGGTAGATCTAGACTCCAATTAATCGAAGGGTCCCCAATAAGTCACAGCTGGGGATTGAACTTACAAGTGTTGCATACATGGTGAGAGCCGCGATGCCTCCAGCTTGCTGTAGCGCAGTTGCATACAGGCCATAAAGGAGTCGTTTCCGCATACCTGCTGATTTGAAGAGGCCAGTGTAACCGGTATTGTAGTGCTTGCGTGCCTCCTTCGCGGCTAGCAATTCGTGAAACTCGGCTCGGACATGATCAGAGTCAGGGCCTCCCATTCTCAGTTTGCAGATCACCCGCAAGACTTGGTCTGGGTTATCTGGATATTTCTCCAGCAACCATCGCGGAGACTCGGGATACCAAAAGCTGAGAATAATGAATGCCACGCCAATGGGAATCTGGATCACGTTTGATACGCGCCACGCAATGTTGAAAGGCGAGGTATGGAAGCTCATGCCATAGCTGACAGTCTGTTAGTAACCTTGCATGCTTGGTAATTTAAGGATTAAGAACACTCACCCTGCCCAGAATGCAATAAAGGTACCTAGTTGGTATCCGAATTGTGTGACTGTGCCCACGAAACTTCCTCTGAGGAGGCGAGGGGAGCACTCAGCGACATACAGAGACGTCGCGATGTAGACGCATCCAAAGCCGAGTCCGGTCAGGAGACGGCCCAGTATGAGCACACCCCAAGTATTGGGAACACTCTGAACTATGACGCCAATGATCATGACACTGATGGCGATGCGAAGTGCCCAGAGTCTTCCGACAAGATTAGCAAGCGTGCCGCCAACAAAGAGCTGCGCGAGGCCCGTGGTTGCCCAAGGTGCAGCTGCAATGGTCCCGGTGCGCGATGCGTCCACATTGTAGTACTGGATGAATTGCTTGTCTGCCAAGATCACCGTCATGATTCCTAAATACCTGCATTAGCTCGCTGATATCCAAAGGGTCATTTGAGGGTGTTATTGTGGGACTGTACCTGCATCGTACCCATTGAAACATGTGGAGAAGACCATACCATACAGCAACAGTGCTGCATAGCGGTCCTTTTCCGGAAGGAAATTTTGCAAGAACCCCATTTTCTCAAATGCCACGGCTCGGAATGATTCGGCGGCAGATAATCATTGATGGAACTCTTCACGATCCTGCCCTCCAGGCTTTGGTGAATTTATGA